>BLSH010123455.1:465244-479109 GCA_018402905.1 Glandirana rugosa | reverse complement strand
CCCCCCCCCTCTCTCCTTCTGTCTCGTTCCGACGCCGACTGCCTCCGTGTATTTAACTGGTACCACAGTCCCGAGTCGTCAGTACTATGTGACGCAAGTCAAATGTCCCCTCTCCCTTATCGGTCCGTCCTAGTCAGTCTAAAAAATCCACTATCTTCCCCGGTTTACTGTGTCGTGTTCGTGACACGACAGATTGTACGAAATTCCCTTGTACTAGGCAAAAAAAAAATCCAATTGTTTACGAAATTACTCATGGACGTAACGTAGACTCGTGATGTTAACTTTTACGATAAATTAAAGTTTCGTTTGAGTGAGTAGGTTGGTACAGAGGTTCAAACAATATAAAATTTCTATAAAAAATAACTAATATTTTCTGTATGTATTGTTTCTTTGTTTGTTGGCGGGTTGCCCGTAGTATAAACTGTTCACGTAACGCAGTGTATCATGACTGCTGAGCCCTGACACCATGGTCAATTTATGTGCCTCCGTCAGCCGCAGCCTTGCTCTGTCTTCCTCTCTCCCCCCCCCCCATCTGCTCTGTCTGTGCCCGCCCCTCACCTTTTACTGCTCGCATATCTAATATAAAATCCATCCCCTCTGTAACATAACAATGTGTTTCCTGTGCCTATGTTATATAAAAAATCTGCCGATCTGTACCTATATCAAAGCGGATCCCGGCGATCGCTTGACTCCTCGGCTCTCCTCTCCTTCCCGGCATGTCATAGTGAGTGCTGGAGCTGTCAACTGGGCAGAGAAGAGAGCCGAAGAGTCACGTGATCATCGGGTTCCGCTCTGGCATGGGTACAGATTGGCATATTTTTTATATAACGTAGGCACAGGGACACATATTATGTTCAGGGCTGGCCCAAGACATTGTGCTGCCTGGGTCCAAGAATGAAATGCTACTCCACCCCCCCAAAAAATCATGCCCACCAAAAGGTCCCCACATCCATAATTTTATATCGTGATAATTAAAACTATAATTACATTTATCACATGCAACAGCACCTTGTCTATATTCAAAATTATATGACATACCATTATGTTCAATTCCAAGGGTTGCGCTAGGGCAGTATAGGGGCAGGCTAGGGCAGTATATGGACATGCTGGGGTAGTATATAGACAGGCTAGGGTAGTATATAGACAGGCTAGGGTAGTATAGGGGCTGGCTAGGGTAGTATAGGGGCAGGCTGGGGTAGTATATAGACATGCTAGGATAGTATAGGGGCAGGCTAGGGCAAGGGCACTATAGGGGGCGGGCTAGGCTAGTAAAGGGGCAGGCAGTGACACCCAAAACTGCTGGAAAAAAATCTTGGTTGTCAATTTGCTGGGTGAAGAGAAGGAGAGGCGGCCATGGTTTAATTTGCTGCCCCTGTCAAAGTGCTGCCTGAGTCCAATGGACCTACTGGGATCCATGGTAGGGCTGGCCCTGGTTATGTTACAGGTGGGAGGATTTTATGGTAGGGGCTTAACAACCGCTCTAAGAGATTCCAGACCTTTAGCTTCAGCTGTGATTTCTGGTCAGCAGAGGGCAGTAGTTCACAATGCACACTTCTTCGCTTATAGAGTCTTGCATCATACTTGATATGCTTTGTTGAGCAACACGGAGTACCAAGTCCACCGAAGAGATAATCCGTGCCAGTTTTTAAATCCAGTATTGAGAAATAACCATTCGGTTAAATTTTCCAAACCATGATATATCCAACTGATCTAGGAATTGCATAGTTATGGAAGTGTAAGACGGCATGTTGGTGCTAGCAAAACATTTAACGTAATAACTAAAGAGGAAAAAAAAAAAGTATATAACAGTAAAAATTAGCACCAACCCCAATGCTTTACAGTAACTGGAATGTGTCATACGTTAGGACAGAAACTTATAGAGGTTATTGTTCAGAAGAAACTTGCATAATCTAATGGAATGTTAGAACAGTATTGACCCTTCAGTTATAGAATCTGAACACAGGAAAGACATTGATTTAGAGATAGATGAACCTGAGCACTTATTACTTGTGTCAGGGGTATTTTCATAATAAAAATATCTGTACCTTATGTTTTTGTTTATACCCCAGAAGTGTAACTTCCACTTATCTGATTCCCCCCCCCCCCTCCACATTTGGCACCTTTTTTGGGGGGGAAGCGGGGTACCGGTTTATGACAGGTACCCTGTCCCCACTTCCGGAAGACCTGGCCGTGGCAAAGTACGGCATATTTCCGGGCCCCTCCTCCCTCCCCTTCTGCTGGGCCAGTGAGAGAGCGCTGTGCTTCCCACATACACAGTAGGGATCCGGCCGTGAAGCCGCAAGGCTGCATTACCGGGTTCCCTTACCGGCAATGGCAGCGGGAGCACCAGACAGCTGATGTAAACATTGGCTGTGGTGCCAACATCACTTGACTCCAGGACAGGTAAGTGTCCTAATGTTAAGTCAGCAGCTACTGTATGTGTAGCTGCTGACTTAATTTTTAAAGAAGCAGGCAAGGAGCTAATTCAGGGTTACAATAGAAGGAGCTAAGGTAGGTGAGTCTAGCCTTATTGGTCACAATTTCTAGAATTTTTAAGGACATTCTTTTGTAAATGAGTTTTCCCTTTCCTGGAGTAGGTAATTGAGGCTTGCTATTGGTCAAATGTGGGTGCAGTTTGAGACAGACACCTATTATTATTATTATTATTATTATTATACAGGATTTATATAGCGCCAACAGTTTGCGCAGCGCTTTACAATAAAGATTTTTTGGACAATAAATAAAATCTTATTAGAATTGGCAGAGCTTATTCTGGGGTTATGTTTTCAGGTAAAATGCTTAAAATATCCATCTTTGAATCAATAGGTAGGGATATGGAGAAACCAACTTTTATGGGTGTAACCTCTTCAGAAGTGTTCCTTTTAAATTTTCAAAGGAACAACAATACAGGATGTGATGGGAGCAGCATATATTACTAATAATGTCAGTTTATGACTTGTGTTCTGCACACTAAAACATATAGCTGTGCCCTTGTGAATATTCCAAAATGGGGCAAGCGTCTTTCTTTGCTACAATGGCTTGATGCTGCTCTGCATTTACACCACCTATGTTCAATAAAGGAAGTGGCATCACTTTAGCACTTTTTTTTTTCTGTGTTCCATCCTTATGTTGGAGTTGAAGTCAACAGCTGATTAGGGACACTGCAGCATGGAATACAATGCCATTCCTTTGGGACCAAGGAGGAACAACTGCTTAGAAAAGAAAATAAACTCTAATTAGATGAATTGTATGCAAGCAAATATACAAAATGAGGTCCACTTTCAAGCCAGCCATAGATGATGTGATTTTCTTTATTGCCTGTGTTGATGGGGGAATCCCTCCTGCGGAGCCATTCTATTCCCCTGGCGGATGGGGCACAGGGAGCCATCTCTGCCAGGAGAACCCAGTGATTTATTGCTAGTGGCTATAGCCGCTGGCAATAATCGCATGTAAAAATCCAGCATGCTGGGTGTACCTAAGTTGATTGATGGATAGACTTGGGTAATATCAGCCTGCCCATAGATGGTTCGAATCTTGGTTGGTCCCTGCTGAACCGGCCGAGATTCAAACGGTCAATGGCTGGCCTCAGCCCCAGTTCACATTAGTGTGATGCGGGAACCCTGCAAATCCATTGCGGGTTCCTGCATCGCACCCGACTCGCACTGCAGTTTACACTTCCATATGCGAACTGAGGGAGGTGTCAATACATTAATGACACCCCCTTTTTCAACTTGCTTATCGCACTGCGAACTGCAAACTCGCACAGGAATCGGATCTCATGAGTGTGACCACCCATGCGATCAGATTCTGGTGCAGTCCAAAAAAAGGGTCCTGTGCAAGTTTGTTCCGATTGCAATGCGATTTCAGACATACTATCAGTATGGCTAAAATCGTATCGCACAGACATCGCATGTGATCTGCAGTGCAGTGTGAATCATATGCGATAACGCAGAGCGCACTAATGTGAACTGGGGCTAAATCTGTTTAAAATGAATGGATTGTTGAACGGCAAAGGGTGAGACTTTGCATAAATTGTGTGCATCCTGGGCATTTGCAAGGATGCCACAGCTGCACAGGGATTTGTTTTATAGACTAACACAGATACATACAAGCACCACAAGGTGCTTGTACTACAGCAGGATTGTCAGACAGGTCCACTTTAATTTTAGAACTGTACAGTTTAGCTTAGGCTTCAGCAAACCTATATTGAAAATGAAAAAAAAAAAAAATGGCTCTAAATAGATTGTAAAGTCAACCGGTTTATTGTACATGTTTTCTTCCTTACCTTCTGTAAATTGAGACCTTAACATTTTATCACCCGATTTACCCGAGTGATACTTTGGTGAACCAGGTTCACCCAGCAGATATAATCCCTATGTCTTGGCCTGTCCTGCAGCCTTCTTCTTCCAAATAGGTGTAATTTACTATTAATATGTAATATTGTTACAGGTGCAGAAAAGTCCGATCTTCAGACGAGATGGAGCAGACATCCACTCAGACCTGTTTGTTTCGATCGCACAAGCTGTCCTCGGAGGCAATTCCAGAGCACAAGGCCTTTATGAACCCATCAATGTTGTTGTAAGTTTTTACCTATTCAGCTGTTGTTTTTAAATACTATGTTAACTCAAATTACGTCTTGATCTGAAATTGACTATACGTGTATAATTTTATGTGGTTGTCATTTGCATATTCTCAGATCCCGCCTGGTGCGCAGCCAGATCAGAGGATTAGAATCAGCGGCAAAGGCATACCAAGAGTGAACAGTTATGGCTATGGAGATCACTATATTCACATTAAGCTTAAGATTCCAAGGTCAGTGGGTCAGTGAAACTGAAGCTTGCATTGTGGCAGGTGATAATTTGCCCTAACGTATGGGCAGTATATTTGCAAATTATGGCACACTTATGTGATCGCTGTTTTCTACCTTGTTCTGTTTCCTAAGCTGACATCCTTACCCAATTTTCAAGGTTCGGTATCTTGGCCATATTGATTGGTCAGCCCAGGGTGACTTAAAGGGATTGTAAAGGCAGAAGTTTGTTATCTTAATGCATTTTATGCATTAAGATAAAAAAAAACCCTTCTGTGTGCAGAAGCCTCCTTCAGCTCCCCTAATACTTACCTGAGCCCATCTTTATCCAGTGATATTGCAGGAGTGTCTACGCTGCCCGGGAGTCCCCTGCTCATTGGCTAAGACAGCAGGGCGGCACGATTGGCTCCCACTGCTGTCAATCAAAATCAGTCCACCAATCAACAGAGAGGGCGGGTCGCAGCTCTGTGTCTGAATGGACACAGGGAGCTGTGACTTGGCTCGGGTGCCTCCATAGCAAGCTGCTTGCTGTGGGGGCACTCAACAGGAGGGAGGGGCCAGGAGCACAGAAGAGGGACCTGAGAAGAGGAGGATCCGGGCTGCTCTGTGCAAAACCAACTGCTTAGAGAAGGTAAGTATAACATGTTTTGTTTTTTTGTTTTTTTTACAATCACTTTAACCCCCTCTCTTTCACATGGGAATTAAAGCAGTATTAATCCCAAAACCAAAAACGTAGTATATTACAGCTTACCAATCATTAGATGTGGTGGCTGCATTAGTTTTCTTTTCTTTACTTTTTTTCCCCTCTGTTTTGATCTGGGGATCTGGCCAGTAACACACTTATTGTATTGCTGAGACACAACTCTGGAGGAATGAGCACAGGTACAGCAGATAGCAGAATTGTCAGTCTGGGAGGGTGTATTAGCAGATTTAGAACCAGTAACAAATTGAAGCCAAACTCCAGCCCTTTTTCTTTTGGGATACAGATGTTGCATGCATAAATAAAAGCTGATCACCAAATTTTAATCACCCTTGCCAGTATTATGTAGTTTGTCTCATCCATGTTAACTGATACATTCTGCTGGTGAGTTTGTGCTGTGAAAACAACAGACTTGCTAGCTGGATCATCAGATGAAAATAGAAGGCCTAGAAAAGGAAACTAATGCAGCCATCACATCTAAGAATTGGCAAGCTGCAATATAATGTTTGCTTTTTGGTTTAACCACTTAATAACCGGCCCAAAGCCGAATGAAGGCTACAGGGCGGCTGCTTAATTCTGGGAGGACGTACAGTGATGTCCTCCCATGAACATGCTTCCCGCGCGCCCCCTGGGGACCCGGCGCATCACGGATCGCGGTGAATGACCGCTGTGAGTGGCCTTTTACCACGTGATCGCTCCGTCAAATGACCGAGCCATCACTTGTAAACAAGCCAGCGGAAGTGCCGGCTTTTCTCTCCCCACCGATCGGTGCATTGTGAGAGGAGAGGGGGGAGAGAGAGGACATGCTGCAGCGCTGTTGGCGATGTGTAGTGCCCACAGCTCTAAGTGAGAGATTGCAACCCCCATCATCTATCCACCACCCACCCAGCCATCCTCACCCCATCCATCCATGGTCACCTATCCAGCCATCCTCACCCAGTCATGCTCACCCATCCATCCATCCATGCTCACCCAGCCATCCGTGCTCACCCAGCCATCCGTGCTCACCCAGCCATCCGTGCTCACCCAGCCATCCGTGCTCACCCAGCCATCCGTGCTCACCCAGCCATCCGTGCTCACCCAGCCATCCATCCAGCCATGCTCATCCACCCATCCGTGCTCGTCCGTCCCCATCCCTGCTCGTCCGTCCCCATCCCTGCTCGTCCGTCCCCATCCCTGCTCGTCCGTCCCCATCCCTGCTCGTCCGTTCCCATCCCTGCTCGTCCGTCCCCATCCGTGGTTGTCCATTCCCATCCGTGCTCGTCTATTCCCATCCACGGCTCATTTGTGCCTCATTCATGCTCATCCATACCACATCAGTTCTCATCCGTGCCACTACAGTGCCCATCCGTGCCACTACAGTGCCTATCCATGCCACCACAGTGCCTCACAATAGTGTAAAAGATAGTCAAATTTGATTTGAAATGTATGCCCCTAGAACACCTGACGGTGCTCCCTGCATGTTGGGCCTCTGTATGTGGCCAGGCTGTGTAAAAGTGTCACACCTGTGGTATCCTCATACTCGGGAGGAGTAGCAGAATATATTTTGGGGTGTCATTTTTGCTAGGTACATGCTGTGTGTTAGAAATATTTTATAAATGGACAACTTTGTGTAAAAAAAAAAAAAATGCGTTTTTAATTTTCTTTCCACATTTTCCAAAAACTTGTGTAAAAAATGACAAGTTCAAAACACTCATTATGCCTCTTAGAATTTAAGTTGGGGTGTTTACTTTCCAAAATGGGGTCATTTTTTGGACGTTTCCATTGTCCTGGTGCTCCAGGACCTTCAAAAGTGCAAGAGGTAGTCAAGAAATTATATGTGTAACTCATGCTCCTAGAACGCCTGATGGTGCTCCCTGCATGTTGGGCCTCTGTATGTGGCCAGGCTGTGTAAAAGTCTCACACAGGTGGTATCGCTATACTCAGGAGGAATAGTAGAATGTGTTTTGGGGTGTGATTTTTGTATGCATATGCTGGGTGTGAGAAATAACCTGTTAACATGACAATTTTGTGAAAAAAGAAAAAAAAATCTTCATTTTGCAAAGAATTGTGGGAAAAAATTACAACTTCAAAATATTCACCATTCACCATGGGTCATTTGGGGGGTATTTGTACTTTCCTGGCTTGTTAGGGTCTCAAGAAATTAGATAGACCGTCAGTACATCAGGTATGATCAATATTCAGTGATTGGCACCATAGCTTGTAGACTCTATAACCTTCACAAAGACCAAATAATATACACAAACTTGTTTTTTTTTTTACTAAAGATATGTAGCAGTATAAATTTTGGCCAAAATTTATGAAGAAAAAGCACTAATTTGCAAAAGTTTTTTTATAACAGAAACAAAGAAAAAATTTTTTTTTACAAAATTTTCGGTCTTTTTTTTTTTTTTTTTTTGATTATAGCGCAAAAAAAACCCAGCGGTGATTAAATACCGCGAAAAGAAAGCTCTATTTGTGTGAAAAAAAGGACGCAAATTTCATATGGGTACCGTGTAGTATGACTGAGTAATTGTCATTCAAATTGTGAGAGCACTGAAAGCTGAAAATTGGTCTGGTTGTTAAGGGGGTTTAAGTGGTCAAGTGGTTAATACCTCTTTAATTCATCCTTGCACCCAAGGCATGCCAACAGAGTAACTTGAGCTGCACATGTGTGGCTCAGCGCACACTCAGAAGACAATTGCTAGCAGGTAGGACATGCTTTCTAGCAATTTTTAGTTTACCACACCTTACTTCCACTTTAATCCAACCCTAAAACACACTGAAACTTTAAAAATAGGTGCAGTTTGACTTATTCTTACATGTCCCTGCATCCTGATCAAAAAGATCACTTGCAGGGGTACCTGTTTTGCTAAGAACCAAGTGTTTCAGACATTGTACCTTCAGGCTGGAGACGGTGTGGTCATTTACTAAACTGGAAGAGTGCAAAATCTGGTGCAGCTCTTGTTCAGTTAATCTTTGACAAAAAAAAACTGTAAACTGATTGGCTACCATGCACAGCTGCACCAGATTTTGCACTCCACATTTTTAGTAAATCAACAGTATGTTTACATCTTTTTCCAGCAACTGCTCTCAGCCACCACTAGATGGAACTCAAAGGAAGACAAGAGATGGATTTTATATTATAGTAGGAAACATGAGCAGTCCATCTCTTGTCTTCTCTTCAGCTCCCTCTAGTGCTGTAGGAGAATAAGTAAATTCAACCTTGCAAATATCCTTAAACTATCATATTTGACAAAAAGTTGCCTCATTGTGCTAATCTTTGATTAACATTTCTTTCCTGATCCATAGAAATCTGTCAGACAGACAGCGGGCGCTGATGTTGAGCTTTGCTGAGGATGAAGTGGACGTGGAAGGCACAGTGAATGGCTTAACCAATACAACATCAGGTAAAGTGAAGCTATATGAATCTTTAGGATTCCTGGAATCTCAAATACAGATGGAATCTATTAAAATGCTCTGGAACTCAAAATGTACCCACAATTTGGTATATCTTTTTACATTCTGCCTTATAACCTGCCCATGATTATGGGTGTGTTTCTGTTACAAATACCATCGTTTTTCTTAAGCTATCCATATGGCTTTCAAAAAAAGCTGGTTGCAGCTATGAAGGGCAGGCAGGTATTTTATCCATACCTGTGGCAGATTTCAGCCCTACCACATTACTTAAATGCCTGAAAGTTTTGATCAGAAAAAGCTGACACTTCTGATAGGGCTGAAGCGTGATGAATTCCCCCTGGCCCCCATACATTCCTATTCATCCATCACTTTGATGGGCTGTCCCATTGGACAAAATAATTGTTGGATGTGGAAGGAGACAGACAAGTTTCAGCAATAACTGGAAGAACTAGAGCTTTATCCAGTGTCTGGCATTTGGACAGAATTGGGGTGCTGAAATCTCTGGGTGCCTGTATGTTATACCTGCTGGCAGCTTTATCTTTTATATAATCATAGTGTGAGAAAAGGTTAGGAGTGGTAAGTTTTGTATTCTAAATAAAACAATGTTTTACTTAGCAACCAGATTTATTTTTCTCATTGCTAAATGTGCATTGGAAAAAAATGAAATCTGATCAGTAGGCCTCAAAGTGTCTGAAAGTAGATCTATTTGTATTACTGTACAGTGTACAGCCATCAAGTGGGTTAATTTTGTCATTTTAGCAGTACACAATAAAATCCAGATTTATGGGTAGCGTAATACAGAGATCTTCTATTGGTATAAGAGTGCTAGTTTGCATTGACTTGCATTGTACTGGGCTGATACCTGTTCTACTCTTTCTGCCCACTAGGCAGTACCCAACAGAACTCTGCAGCTGGGAAGGAGAGTCCTGAGGCTGAGCAGGCAGGGGAAAACAAGGAGGGATTCCTAAGCAAACTAAAGAAAATGTTTAGTTCATGACGGTAGGAGCGCTCTGTTTTTCTCTGTACAAGATCACTTCTCCCCTTATACTATATTTGAATCTGCTCCTCATTTTAGTTTAATGATCTCTTATTTGTTCTAAATTGGCATTGTGTGGGGAAACCCATCTAGTGTCTGGGGTACACTACAGATATATATGTAATATTTTATGCTCCTGGTTTTTTTTCAATGCCTGGTTTCTTGTCGGTGATGATCTCTCTTACCAGCTGCAGCTTTAATTAATGCCCATTACAAAGGCATAAAATCTTTCCAAGATATTTATGTAGTGTATCATGTCAATTTCTCCTGAGGATACCATCTTCATCTGTAGACTGTTGTGTCATTTCTGCAACTTGTGGTGTTTTTGGAAGTTGAGCAGGCAGTAAAGTGAGGCAATGTCTGACTCTGGATTATAACCTCAGTTGTGATGCTTTAAAACCCCACTCCACGCTGCTATTAAATGTGTGCATGCAATGGGGTTCCCCCTACACTACAAGGGTTCAATGCTTGTGAGGGTGGGGGATAAGAAGTACTTATTCCTCACTCCTCAAGTCTTTATCTACATGCAACCAGTAACCCAAAGTTGCTGAGCTTCATTGCCCAGCTGGCTACAACTCTGAGGTCATCACGTTCAATGCAGAATGGGGCAGTCCTGCATTGTACGTGAGGATGGCTAGGGCTCTGGCACATTTTTGGAGAGACAGGCAGTAGAGGAGAGTACTGGCTGCCAGAGAAGTAAGACATCAGGAACTTGTTATTTTCTCTCCCTAGCCAAACAAACCTGTACCCATGCAAGTGAGAGGAGATGATTACCACAGCAGCCTGGAGTTGGCCGTTAAAGGCATATCTGACAGGTCTATGTACCTTTCTAAACTTGTTGGCCTTTTTTAAATTGTGGAAGTTTTGTCTAAAGCTCATAAGTAGAACCAAAAATGCGGGAAAAATAGTGCTGTGCCGTGGCACATTAATACAACTCAACCTTGGGTAAGTAAAAGCAGAAAGCTTTATTCCAAGGTAGATGAAAGGTAAAAATTAAGGCATACAGCAGTCATGGAGCGGCCAACCAGTGGACATAATGGACCACAGCATAATGATGTAAGTACCTGGAGGCTGGAGCCACATAGTTGACAAGGGAGCTCCTGGGTATGGAGGAATAAACACTTCCTGCTTTTACTTACCCAATGTTGAGTTGTATTAATTTCCCATGGCACAGCGCTTTCCCCCCCCCCCCATTTTTGTTCCTTCTTATGTCTCATTGGTCTATGAGTCTGGGATAGCAGCGGCCCTAGTTCGGCAGCCCTCGTCCACTTGGGCAGTTTGTCCATGCACCTCGATATTTGTATGTGTTTATCTAAAGCTCACCACACATTTTACAGCCTGATCATATCTCCTTTAGATCTACCAACAGCTATGCAGTGCAAGAATGTCCTTGATTGGATAGCTTATTAGTTGTTCATATTACGTAGTTTTGGTAAATTTAATCTTGATTGTACAAAGATTGTATGGTCAGATTATAACTTGTATGGTGACCCTAATACCCCTTTCACACTGAGGCGCCTGTAAACTGCCTCTTCTGCAGCCCCAGTGTGAAAGCCCGAGTGCTTTCACACTGGGGGTGGGGTGTGCTTGCAGGACGGGAAAAAAACGTCCTGCAAGCAGCATCTTTGGGGCGGTGGAGGAGCGACGTATACACCGCTCCTCCACCTCCCCTGCCCATTGAAATGAATGGACGCCGCTTTCAAAGCGCTTTGAAAGCAGCGCTAAGCATGCGCTTTTAACTCCTTCTGGGGGGTTAAAAGGGCCCCGCTAGTAGTGGTAAAGCGCCGCTAAAACTAGCAGGCACTTTACCACTGCTGCCCCAGTGTGAGTAGCCTTAGGCTGTGGGTACACATGGGTCGAAAATTGGCTAAAAACAGTCACTTCGCCAAGAACCAGCTGACTTTCTGCCAGTGTGTGTATAACTCCCTGTCCAACAAAAGCCGATCTCTCAACCGGTTTCTTTCGAATGAGCATGCTGGAGAGCCAGCATCCGATCAGCTCTTACAGCCAGTGGCTGCAAGCACTGATTAGTGTGTTCTGGCAGGGTCAGTCCCCCTGTCAGAATACAGTAGCTTAGCAGGGGAGATCGACACTTTAACCGATTCCGGACTGCCCCAATTACATACATTGCAGCAGAGCAGCCTGGCTGCACAAAGTCACGTACCTGTACGTGTTTTTGTGCACGCGTTGTAGGAGGCACGTGCTTGTTGCCTGAGTGCCACTCCCGCTGTGATTGGACACAGCGGGTCCGGCGGCAGCGATGGCTGCTGCGACCCGCCGATCATTCTGTGGAGAGACGGAGCAGGAGTGTGTCTATGTAAACAAGGCAAACCGCTCATCTGTCAGGGAGCCAAAGGAGAGATCTTGTGTTTCAGCTAAGCTGAAACACAATCTCTTTTCATCCAGTGTATTCATCTCCCAGACAGTTAGAAAGCACTTCCCACTTAACCCCCTTGATTGCCCCTGGTGTTAACCCCTTCCCTGCCCGTGTCATTTATAGTGATCAGTGCATTGTTTTTAGCACTGGCCCCCACAAAGTGTCACTTAGTGTCAGATTTGTCTGTCGCAGTGTCGCACTCCCTCTAAAAATCCCGTTGATCCCTGCCATTACTAGTAAAATCAATAAAAAGTCCCTAAATATATCCCATAGCTTTTGGATGCAATAACTTTTGTGCAAATCAATCAATAATATTGGGATTTTTTTTACCAAAAATATGTAGCAGAATACATATTGACCTAAATTGATGAAGAAATTTGATTTTTTTTTACATTATTTTTTTATTGGGAATGTTTTATAGCAGAAAGTAAAAAATATTGTTTTTTATTCATAATTGTTGGTCTTTTTTTGTTTATAGTGCAAAAAAAAAAACGCAGAGGTCATCAAATACCACTAAAAGAAACCTCTATTTGTGGGGGAACAAAAGACAACAATTGTTTTTTGGTACAGTGTTGCACGACTGCGCAATTGTCGGTTAAAGTAACGCAGTGCCGTATAGCAAAAAATTGCCTTGTCAGGAAGTGGGTAAAATCTTCCGGAGCAGAAGTGGTTAATATTGCTTAGTGTTTGTGTTAGTAGGGCGATCTGTACTTTTTTTATTGCTCTTACTTTTGCTTTTTGTTTTTTTATTTCGTTTAGCCCGCCGGGTTGAACAAAAAACATATGTGTACCCATATAAGATCAGTTACCACCTTTTGGAAGTAATGTGGCTTTTATTCCCTCACTGAACTCTGAGGGGAGGGGATGTTGCCTATTGTAGTTCAGATGTGACTTATTGGCTGCCATTTCCATGTCTGTTATCACATTCTACACTGATCAGTATGATGCATGAAGCTTTCATCTACAGTTTGGATAAGTACCATAGACTGCTGATTCCTGCTGGAGTGACGACGCATGCTGTATATTATACCAGAATTTAGTTTTCTAATCAATGGGGTCTGTTTAACCACTTCCTGCCCGGCCTAGAGACAAATGACGGCCAGGCGGTGGTTTCGTTGTCCTGACTGGATGTCCTATGACAGGGCTTGACAAATTTGCCTTGAATCTAGGAGCCGGCTAAAAAAGTTAGGAGCCAGTTTTTTATAGCGTAGTGTGGGGTTGTCAGCGCCAGGGGTAAGACAAGTAATTTGCGCCCCTAACCCTAACTTACTCACAGCAGAGCAGCCAGTCAATAACTCCACCATTACATCAGGGTTATAGGCTGGCCAGAAAGAGTGACACTAAAAAATCTGTTATGGGGGAAACTCCTTATTATGCCGAATGCATCGTGACTGCGGCATGTAAAACGCCCTCATCTCCTGCCTAATGGAGCTTAAGGGTGGCAAAAACACGTCTCTACTGCACATTATTACCACCCAACTTGCACATCTAAACAAAGCCTTAGTGACATTGTAAATAAAATACAAAAAAAAAAGGTGAAAAGTAT
>BLSH010123455.1:420971-442775 GCA_018402905.1 Glandirana rugosa | reverse complement strand
CGGGAAGTCTACAGTAATCTTATATGGGATTTTCAAAAATTGCTATTGTTCGTTTTGTTAATAAAATGCTGATTTATAAAATTAAAGTGTACGATTCATCTTCTTTTAACTACAGGCTGGGGTTGCTTCATTTGGGAGACAGGTACAGGACGTTTATAAATGCAAACAGGAAAGTATTCACTGCTCATTAGTTCCCAGGATGTGCTGGCAGAATGGATCTCGTCCACGAACCCCATAGACACTAGCAGAGGATTGGAAGCACACAGATTGTTTTAGACATAAATACAGAAGTCCCCTGTTGCTGCCCCCCCACCTGGTGGCGCTGCAGCACTCACTCATCTCGGGGGGAGAGAGAGATGGGTTTGGGGCATCTGAAGGGCACCCCCCCCCCCCCGGCGCGAGGTCCAGCATTTATCGAGTTGTGGTGTCCTCTCCTCCAGAGTGCCGGCAGAGGTGTCCGTTCCTGGCCTGCAGCGGCTGTCTCCTCTCCTCCTAAGCGCCAAGCATCCATTAGGATTGCCTGACGATTATTCCAATCAGGAGACAAGTCTCATGACCTGCCTCTTGATTGGCGGGTGGGAAATTTAGTGTGAAAATAGCGAAAATTAATTCGCTATCATCACGCAATTGGGTGGAATTGGGGTGCACTCTCTGCCCCCGAGCGCAGCCTTTTTTTGAAGCCGATTAGAGCCTCGCATCAGAAAGAGGGAGAGAAAATACTGCCAGATCATTACAGCATAAGCCGGGTCCAACTCTCAATTGCTTTGTATGACATAATCCGCCCGCTCCCCCTGCCAATCAGAGGAACCGCACGCTTACCACCACACAGGGCGCACGCTGGGTCTGAGACCGCGTATTCCCGATGTATAATGACAGGAGAACTGACAGATAGCCTGAGAGGAATAGGCATTGTTCTCCCTCCAGCCTGCAGGTGGCAATACACAGCGCCAAAGTGCAATGAGGCTAGGCTGCCCTTTCTTCTATCCTCATTTCACACGGCTGGAGGGAAGAAGACGCTTCCCAGTGTTCTTTGTCTGCAAGTACAAGGGGGGGGGGGCAACTTACCGCAGACACCTGACTCTGATTAAGACACCTGATGTGAGGGGGGCTCTGACGGGGACTGTGATATATAAGGGGAGCTCTGATGGGGACCCTGATGTAAGGAGGAACTCTGATTAGGATACCTGATGTGAGGGGGGACTGTGATATAAGGAGGTCTTTTGATGGGGACACCTGATATGAGGGGGCTTTGATGGGGACAATGACATAAGGGGCTTCTCTCATGGGGACCCTGATGTTAGGGGACTCTCATGGGGACCCTGATGTGATATAAAGGGACCTCTGATTGGGCACAAGATGGCCGGGATGCATTCTACCCCTCTCAACAGATGTTATTGGTTTGGTTGGAACCTGATTCTTCACGTTATTGGAACTGTGAATACACCCATCTGAGTAGCTGTCCTACCGGTTTTGTTGTGAACTGTTACTGTATTACTTCAATAAAAGTTTTCCCTTGCACCTGACTGTGAACTATTGCCACTACACCCTACCTACAAGCTACTTGAGGCTCATATCTTGAGTTGCTACAGTCTTTGAGCTTGCCCCTGGGGAGTCGCAGCCCACTTCTATTGGTCCCACATTAAGCAACCATTTTGATTCTTACTGATGCAATATACACCACTCCACTCTAGAGGATCAGCCTGTTTCTTCTACCAGTGTTTTTTTCAGTCTTGGGTCATTTAGAGACACTAAGACTGCAAGGACTTTTCCATTGCACCCACCATTCTAATTGGAAACACCCTGACCAGCTGTTTGCTCCCCCAAGTGCTTATTAACTTGGGGAGAATATTTTACCCCCACTGTGGGGTTGTTCCGCCTTTAATCTGCATGGCCTGTAAGGAACAACATTTCTTCTGATCTACCGTGGTACCTCGGTTCATGATCAGAAGAGTTCACAAATATTTGCTTTGGATCATAAACTCCGCTTCGGTTCACGAACACGATTTGTAGCCATTTTCCCTGCTCTGGTGAGATCGTGGTCACAGAGAGACACTGAAAGTGTACAGTATTGTGAAGACATAGGCGATCCCACTTCAGGGGCGACTTTGCTAGGCTATTTGAACGCTACTTCAAGGTGACTTCAGCATGACTTACAATGCAACCTCCATGCCAGGCGACGGCACCGTGTAAACTCTTTTATTTTTCCTGTAAAGTCGCTTCAATATAGATGGGGATCCGACTTGGAGGCGACTTCCATTGAATTCTATGGGCACAAGTCGGATAGAGGTCAACTTTGCAGGTTCAAAAACAAAAAAAAAAGGTCAGAAAGGATTAACCGGATTTACATTGAACCCTATGGGAAATTTTGCCTTGGTTCCCGACCAGAGTCAGTTCACGAATTAAGTTCCTAAACTGAGGTATCACTGTACTCTGATACCATTATCATGGATGCTACTGGTAGTAAGAGCATCCATCCTCCTCAGTGGAAGAAGTCTAAAGAACAGACTGCAAAGTCTTAAAAAAAATTAAAATTGTCTCTTCCATTTCTCCACTACCACGCCTTCTACATCACGACCCCCAAGCTTGGCTCCCAGTCACAAGCAAGGTCTGAGGCTCTAAACGCTGTCAAATCCTCACAATCTTTCCTTGGCAGGAAGGTGTGCCTCCACTGTCCAGAGAGGGGGGTATTCAGAATCCACTAGATCTGTCATTGCTTCCCTTGACCAAGGAGACTTTCTGGCTTCTATGAATATAAAGGAAGTGTACCTACATGTCTCAATTTTCCAGCACATCTATTCCTAGACTTTGCTGTGAGGTCCCTACACTACCAGTTCATGACCCTCTCTTTTGGTATTTCATCTACACCTCAGATGTTTACTAAGGTGCTGGTCCCAGTATTGGCCCTGCTGCACTCTCATAGCATCCCCATTGTAACATACTTAGTTGACTTCCTGTTGAGGGAACAGTTGGCATATATTCTGTCGGACAACATAGCTTTGACTGTCCAGACATTACGCTGGTTTGGATAGATCCTGTGCCCCTCAGTAGTCTCCAAAAAAAGGATTTTACAGTGAGTATGAAAAATCCTATTTTGCTGGTCGCACACAAATTCTGCTTCCAACTTTGTAGTACTACACTCTGTGCAGAGACGGACCTGTCAGAGCTCCGCTCTCCTCTATGGGGGATCAGATGAACATGGACCCTCTGTCCGTTTTTTTCATCCGATCCGGCAGACGGATGGAAAATAGGGTTTCCATCCACCTGTATTTAGTGGATCGGATGTCAGCGCACACGTCACCCCTAACATCCGTCGCTCCATAGGAGTACATGGAGTGTCCGTTCAGGTCCGCCTGAAAAACTGACAGGTGGACCTGAACAGTCCATATGTGTGAAAGGACCCTAAAGTTCAGCTGAATTCTTGCTTTCCGTTATATTTATGCAGCCAGTTATTGTGTCTAAAACAATTTCAAGGCCCTGCACTTGCAGTACGTGTGAGATCTGCATAAAAATGGGTTTTTTTTAAAAAATACATATTTTGTATTTCAGGCTATAGAAAACCAAGAAGTATGCATTTTTGAAATTCTAGACTATTTTGCTATTCTCAAACCCAAAAAAAATCAATGATAAAACTTGGACCATTAAATATGATAGAACTGACTTCTCCTGGCAATTATGGGAGGCTCGATTTATATCCCAGGCAGACCAGTACTGTGGAAATACACCCTCGAGAGGAGCAGCCTCTCCATATACTTAATACATTAAGGCTCCTTTCACACTGGGGCCGCCCGAGCGTTAGCGGTAAAACACAGCTAATTTATGGCGCTTTACCACTCGTTATAGCGGCGGCGCCGCCGCCATTCGGGCAGCCGCCGTGCGCTTTTAACCTCCCCACAAGGGGTTAAACAGGGGTTAAAAGTGCCGGTTTGCGGCGCTCCCGAAGCGGTGTTCAGGTGCTTTGGGAGCGCTGCGCCATTGTTTTCAATGGGCAGGGGCGGTATAAGAGCGGTGAATACACCACTGCAAAGATGCGGCTTGCAAAACTTTTTTTACCGTCCTGCAAGCGCACTGCCCCAGTGGGAAAGCACTCAGGCTTTCACACTGGGGTGTATTGGGGGGAGTTTTTCAGGCCCTTTTTAGTTGCTATTTTTAGCTATTTTTTTTGAAAGGGGTCTTAGACACAAGGCCGGATTAAGAGCGTCATGTGCTTGGTGCTGAGGATTTCGGTGTACCTTTCACTGGGCGCCTTCTGCATTTCCAAAAGCCTGTGCTGGTGTGCGCCCAAGCTCACAAGGGTACTTGGGCGCAGCCACACAGACGTAACACTAGGGAATCCTGGCATTTGGTTTGCCAGGTTTCCATAAGGGCTGTGCATCGGCATGAACTCTGAGCTGAAAGAGAGCAGCCGCACAGGCCTAACACTATGGAAGCCCCAGATATCTGTAAGAGCCATGCATTGGCATGCCCCAGGTTTCCATTAGGACTGCTCATGCGGCACCCATGATCAATCCCAGCACCCTGCCCAGGCGGTAGCCCATTGCTTTCCATGAGCAGTCTGTTCTTTTTGGGTGGCTGGGCCTATATTAAGGTAGGGGCCTCGAGCTGCAGCTCCAATAGCCCCTACGTTAATCCAGCCCTGCTTAGACATCACCTATGTGCTATTTTTCTGTTCTCTTTGGTGGAAAAGCACGGTCTTGTGAAAGATAATGAATAATAAAGATAAGCTGAACTTATGGTATAAGGCTCCTTTCACTGCAAAGTCACATGACAAGTCGTACCCCATAATTTCCAATGAGTACCATTTATATCTGTGCGACTTCAAAGTAGTCCCTGCACTACTTTGGTCCAACTTTGATGTGACTTGAGTTCCATAGATCGCAAGATTACACAAGCATTGCTCCAAGTGGTGGCAAAATCACACAACTGTCAGGTCGCACAAGGGACCTTAGCTTGTTTTGATGCCAACATGTCTACTTTGCATAAAAAATGACCACAAGGTGTCATCCTTGTCTTCTAAATGCTATAGGTTGCTATATTCCTTGCTTTTCACTTGTCAATTTTGGTCTCTGTGCATCAACTTTAACAAATGATTGCAAGGCCCTTATCTTTTTTTTTTTTTTTTAGCTAACCATGCAGTTGATAATCAGAACCTTTTTGATCAGTTTCTGTAATTGTTTCTGATGCAATTTAAGAAGGGTGGAGGTGGTGAAGTCCCCATTCCATGCCCTTGAATAAAATTTCTGCTAGCATGATTTTTCTTGATCCACTTGTGAACTAATTGTTTGAAGTAACTGTGTTTTTTTTTTTATTATTTTTTTTTTTAAGGTACATCCTGTTTAGAATTTACAGAAGGGTTTACAGACATTGCAAAGACAAACTGAATTATGCTTGTAGAGTTGTACCATGCTGCCATTCTAAGGCCTCATTCACATGGACGTAATTAAGCGTATGCCCATGCAAATTGCCTCTTTGCCCACACGATATGCAAACATTTGCATGCAGGCAGTCCAATTCAGGTCAATTGGGATACAGCAGCTGCATGGACACAGCCGCTGCTCCCAATTTGACATGGGTATATGTGTCTGTGAACTCACACAATCTGCATTTGGGAACTCATGCCGACGCAGATGTTAAATTGGGAGCAGCGACTGTCTGTGCAGCCACTGTGTCTCAACTGACATTAACATGACACCTGTGCATCCCGTGCAGGCACAAGACCCATGCACTGTCTGTATGCCTAAAGAAGATCTTCAACCCCCCCCCCCCCAAAAAAAATAAAAGATCAGCATCTACAAATACTGTAGCTGCTCACTTTTAATGAATGGACACTTACTTGTCCAGGGATCCAGTGCCATTCTCACCTGGGCCTGTTGTTTGCTGGTCTTTGGGTCTGTGACTCCAACATGTTTACTTTGGGAGGCTGGCTGTGACTCCTTGAGGCTTCACAGTCGGCTTCTCACTGTGCATATGCGAGCCATGCTGTGCTTCGTGAATGGTCCTGCAGCCTCCTGTGAGCTGTGACGTGTCCCAGAAGGCTGCGGGGAAAGGGGGGGCGGCGGCGGCAAACTTCTGCTAGGATCGCTGTTTTATGGCTACGTGATAGCCTATGTTTTTGGGGTTGTATTTTGGGATGTGCAAAGAGAGATCACACACAAACTTATAAGTATAACATTTAATTAATTAATGACAGCTACAGATAGCAAATGTAATATGAATACTTAACTAACATGCTGTTTCACCACAGAGTCCTGCCCACTTTCGTGGCGCGGCATAGAGGATGAGATCAGAGGCTTGCATGATAGCAGCTCTGAGGCAAGACTGAATAGTCCAAGTTTTTAGCTCTTATATACAGGACTTGTATGTAAGGAAATGGCCAACCCTCCCCTTTGCAAGCAACATAACCTTTTAAGGACTTGGTCAGTTTATAATGACACTCCTTTGGTATGAAGTCAGCTAAGGTAGCCAGGCTTTGGAGGCTTTATTAGATATTGTGAGACAAGTTTATTAAAGTGATTGTCAATCCCGTGACAATCACTTTAACCTACAGGTAAGCCTATAGTAAGGCTTACCTGTAGGTGCCCTGCATATCTCCTAAACCTGCACGGTTTAGGAGATATGCAGTGTACTAGCATTGCCGATGTCATTCGGCACTTGCGCATTGAAGAAATTAAAATGCATCTCCAATAAAGGAAACTTGTACAGAGAGAATATGTAGGCTGCTACTGCTAACCTCCACTGAAAATATAAATTCCATGCATGCCAAACTGATCCATGGTATTCAGGACTTTGTGAGCTGCTGACTAAGAATAAGTGTTCAGAACAAGATTTCTGACTTCACCTGCATGCTTGTCCTGGCTCTGTGACTCAAGTTATTAAAGCTGAAGACAGCCAGGTAACTAGTATTTTCCTTTTACACGGATGAAGAAAAACACTGACAAACTGCAATCTTAAAGTAAACCGGACATGAGAAAAATGGGTTTGCCATTGCTGACCTCTTCTGAAGAGTCTAGAGCAGTGGTCTCTAAACTGCAGGACGAGGACCGGATGTGGCCCTTTGCTTGCCTTTCTGTGGCCCTTGTGCACTATTTCTCCCACTGCGATACAAGGCACTCCTACCCCTCACTGACACCAATGATGGGGCTCTATTCCCCTCCAATGATACCAATGAAGGGGCACTATTCCTCCAACTAATGCCAGTGATGGGACAAGGATTACTTTCACTGACACCGCAGCATTTTCTACTCCCACTGACCACAGTCCAGCCCCCCTAAAGTCTGAAGGACTGTTAATTGGCCCTTTGTTTAGAAAGATTGGAGACCCCTGGTCTAGATTCTGAAGTTGCTTGTCTGTCCTGCAAATTATCTGGCATGAATACTTTTTGGGTCACTGATCTGAAACGGGTATGAAGATCAGAGAAGTCAAGGAAAGGTCAATAGTCCTCATGCAAAGACTTATTCAATGTCAGTGACTGCAAGTAATAAAGCGAGAAGGACAGAGAAAGGCAATTAGGGTTTTTATCTTTTGATAGGTTTAATAGCACAACCTATTCTTTGGATGGTCACCAGAGCCAAATCCGCCTTTTGCTGGCCGTAACTCACTAGCAATCTTGTTGGCAGGAACTCACCAGCAAGTTTGCAAGGAGGGCAAAGAAACAACATACCTGCTTCTGCAGCATTGCCCCCCCCCCCTCCCGGACCAGAAAGGCGGCATCCACCAGTGTGCTGAGATTCTATAGCATTATGGCCAGCAATAGAGTGACACCATAGAAGCGGGTGTTCCTGTCCCTGGTGAGTTGCCGTCAGCAACAGGATTACTAGTTTGGTATACTGTAGGCCTAAGGGATAAAATAGCTGCTGCAACATGGTAAGAGAGGTAAAATAAATCACTGGGCAGACTTCAATTGCTTAGCAACCCAGTGCATCTCACCATAGACAACATCCTCTTCCCAAACCACATCAATGCGATCAGCATATATATATATAAATACAGAAAAACCTCAGATTGAGAGTAACTCGTTTAATGAGCGTTTCGCAATACGAACAGTTTTTATTTTTTGTAAATCCTGACTCGGTTTGCGAGTGCTGCCTCGCAAAATGAGCAGGATTAAGCCTCTGTGCATGCAATACTGCATGTGGCCAGAGGTGCGGGGACGCTTTTGAAGCTGGGAAACTCTCGGAAGCCGTCGGAAATACTGAAAGTATCAACAGTTCCCAAGCGTTTCCGAGCCTCAGGAGCGCCACCACACCTCTGGCCACATACGGTATTGCATATACCAGCGCCCCCGTACCTATGGCCACATACAGTACTGCATAGACAAGCAGTCACTGTGGAACAAATTATCTGAGTGTCCATTGTTTCCTATGGGGAAACATGCTTTGATATATGAGTGCTTTGGATTACAAACATTCTCCTGGAAAGGATTATGCTCGTAATCCAAGGTTCCACTGTATATATAATCTGTAAATAATTGCAAAGTACTAAATTAGAATATCCTAACTAGACTACCAGTATATTAAAGATATATTAAAACTATACTAAAGCCTCACTATAGCCATTTATTTATTTTTTTTGAAGGGAGGAAGGGTTACCATTTCTGTAGTTTTTATTTCTTTCTGTTGAAAAAACTTACCTTCACTAGCGCTTCAAATAAATTATACAAAAATATCTTTTTTATTCATGGATTAAAAAAAACAGAAGGTTAAAACTCTCTGGCATGACATCCTGAAAATGCAACATGCTTTTAGGACCAGTTCACACCACATGTAGTCCAGTGCGTTTTTGTTCTGTATAAAAAACGCATGGAAAGTAGGTTATGTGCTTACCATTGGCATAGTTCACACCTGTGCAGTCAGTTCCAGGGCGTTCCAGTTCCAGAAATAAAAGGAGAAAATGCTGAATTTTTCCTGCACTGGACTGTACTGGAATGTGGTAAAATGCATAAAAAACGCACTGGACCAAGGTACAGTGAAAAAAGAAAAAAATTTGGAATGCATCAAAAAGACACCGGACCCGAGTGGAAAAAAAAGAAGAAAAGGACTTGGAATGCATCTGTAAATGCTTCAAAAACACACCGGAACACGTTAAAACCGCACATGCAGAAGTGCATCTGAAATGCATCTAGTGTGGTTTTGTGGTGTGAACCAGCCCTCAAAATTTCCACTTGCCTGCTCACATTTGGCGAGTGGAAATCAGCTGAGAGTGAGTGTGGTGGAGCCGCAGCGATTGGGGGAGGGGGGTTGGGCGCCACCGGTAGGTGGGGTTGAATGGGAGCCGATTCTCCTCCCAGCGATCGGCCAGGGGAAGGAAGAGGAGAGCCAGCCGGATCACAAAGAGGGGAACTCTGCTGTCAAGCAACAACCCGCCTCCTGGACCGGCTCCTATGATAGACAGCACACTGGTCCAATGTCGGGAAATTGAAGTAGTGTGACGTCTGTCATAGGAGGTGGGATTTTGTTTGACAGCAGAGTTCCCCTCTCTGTGTGATCCAGCTGGCTGTAATCTTCCTTCCCCTGGTCGATTGCTGGGAGGAAAATTGGCTCCCATTGATGGGCACTCTTGAGGTTGCATTGATGGGGACTGATGAGGCTGCATTGATGGGCCATTAGGGCTGCATTGATGGGCCCTGATGAGGCTGCACTGATGGGCACTGATGAGGCTGCATTGATGGGCCATGATGAGGCTGCACTGATGGGCACTGATGAGGCTGCATTGATGGGCATTGATGAGGCTACACTGATAGACTGCATTGATGGGCACTGATAGGTTGCATTGATGGGTATTGATAAAGTTGTTGTTAATATTTATTTCATATTTATTTTTGTAACTTAATTCTACATACATACGTTTCTTGAGATAATTTACTAGGGCGTGATTAGGGGCGGGGCAGGGTAGGGGTTGGGTGGGGCAACTGGTGGGGACTAACTCTTAAGGCCTAGCTGGTAGCTCAGGACTTGAAATTTTGAGCCCTGCCTTAAGCCTCCTACACACGGGTCGACAATCGTATACAACAGGTTGTACGAACGACCGTTGTATGCTAAATCGACCTTTAGTACACGCGATTAGAACAACCGACGTACGACAGAAGTTGTATGAGCAAACTAGAAAACTTGGTAGTACCAACAAGCAGTCGTACGACCGTTGTATCGTGTGTACAGAGAAGTTGGTCCAACAAGTTGTATTGTGCAAAACACGCATGCTCAGAAGTCAGAAATGGCCGGACTCTAATTACATGCACCTGAACTTTCTCTTTATACGTTCATAACCCGTCACTACGTTCGGCTTGGTCGTACGATCGTTTAGTGCATGTCAGTACGTGAGATACAACAGCCAACATACGATTTGGGCCGTTCGGTCGTACGACCGTTGCACCGTGTGTACGAGGCATTAGGCTATGTTCACATCTATGCATGTTAGGATCATGCACAAATTTTCACGCTTTCTCATGACGCATAAAAATGCGCTGCCCCTTTAGCAGACATGCAGCAGTGCCACTAATTGTTAAAGGCAATCCTCTCCATCGGCAAACATGCAGGTATTTGTGTGCGCCAAGCCGAATGCTACTCTAACATCATGCGGTTTGGTGCAGCACGTTTTTGGAATGAATGAGCTGCCCGACACTCAGGAACGTGTGAAGAAAATGCAGAAACCTGCAGTACCAAACCTACAAAGCTGTAGGTGTTCAGGCTGGAAATGTCGCTGTCAGGAGATTGGAGAGTTTAAGCCGCTGTCTTTTGAATAAAAGATATTTCTGTATAATCTTATTGAAGCCCTTGCTATAGTTAACTTTCAGGCCTCATGCCCATGGATGCTTAGCAGCTCCTTTGTGCTGAGAAATAAAATCCCCGGCGTTTTTCTGATGCCCGGGGAATCGCACATGCTGTGCACAGCTACCAAAACAAGTAAATAGCTGTACACAGCCATACTCGAGTAAACGGCAATGGCTTATGCCCTGGTGACTACCTGTACATGAGTGAACGGAGTTCTCCCTGAACACAAAAATTTGGAAAGAAGAACCATACACACATTCATTGGCAAGCGCCAATGCAGAAGCTATTCACCTGTATTGGCAGCTGTATGCAGCACAGGCAGCTACCCTGGTGCCAGGGATTTTACACCTCAGCACACAGCAGCTACTAAGCGTCCATGTCAATAAGGGCCTTATTCCAAGAAGTTTGATTGGTAGCCCAGTGCACGTTGATAAGCAGGACACCACTGTACAAGGCACTTTTTGTGACTACAATAGCAGTGTGCACCCTACGCATTTAATGTACACTATATTACCAAAAGTATTATACACGCACATGAACTTTAATGGCATCCCAGTCTTAGTCCTTAGGGTTCAATATCGAGTTGGCCCACCCTTTGCAGCTATAACAGCTTCCACTCTTTTGGGAAGGCTGTCCACAAGGTTTAGGAGTGTCTATGGGAATGTTTGACCATTCTTCCAGAAGCACATTTGTGAGATCAGGCACGAATTTGGACAAGAAGTCCTGGCTCACAGTCTCCACTCGAATTCATCCCAAAGGTGTTCTATCGGGTTGAGGTCAGGACTCTGTGCAGGACAGTCAAGTTCCTCCACCCCAAACTCGCGCATTCATAAAGGCAGGCGTCCCAATACTTTTGGTAATATAGTGTATTTATTTCTTCCTGTGGCTTTATTGGGGAGATCTTCCCTCTCGTCCTGTCCCTGTGACACCAGGACAAGAAACAGGAAATGCTTCCTTCTCAGGGACAGACACAGTAAAGTCTTGTTCACACATGGCGTATCAATGTGTACCCTGTGTGAGGGCTGTGTAGAGTGCACACTGCTAACGTTTCACATGGGGGTACTATAACTTACCCTCATGTGAGCATAGCTCCCAACTGTCCCTGATTTGGAACAAAGTTCCTCCCTCTGTTCAGGGGAGGGCTGGCAGTCTTAGGCCTGGGGGGCAAGTCCAGTGAAGTGGCCCATTGAACCACCGAATCAGCTCACCATCCATGCCCACCTGGTTTTATAATGGATATTGATGTTATGAAGCAAGACAAATATGATACAATGTGGTAACATAATTTAATGTTAATAGCAACAGAGGAGGTTTAACAAAAATAAAGCATCAATAAAGCCTCATCAATGCCCATCAATGCAGCCTGATCAGTGCCCATCAATGCAGCCTCATCAGTGCCCATCAATGCAGCCTCATCAGTGCCCATCAATGCAACCTCATCAGTGCCCATCAATGCAGCCTCATCAGTGCCCTGCAGCCTCATTAGTGCCCATCAGTGCAACCTCATCAGTGCCCATTAATGCAGCCTCACCAGTGTCCATCAATGCAGCCTCATCAGTGCCCATCAATGCAGCCTTGCCATTGCCCATCGGCGCAGCCTGATCAGTGCCCATCAATTCAGCCTGATCAGTGCCCATCAATGCAGCCTCACCAGTGCCCATCTAATGCAGCCTGCAATGCAGAAAGAGGAAAGTCGTCGGATTACAAAGAGCGGGGATCTCCTGCTTACCGGGCGCGGATGCTGTCATAAGAAGTCCCACCTCCTGGATCG
Organism: Glandirana rugosa; assembly: GCA_018402905.1. Classification (NCBI taxonomy): domain Eukaryota; kingdom Metazoa; phylum Chordata; class Amphibia; order Anura; family Ranidae; genus Glandirana; species Glandirana rugosa. Next base: position 430,241 of record BLSH010123455.1, on the reverse strand, counting down.
GCTCCTATAATAAACATCATCCATAGTAGGGCCGGCAATGGGCGCCCCTCTTTTCTTGCAGTTAGTTGGCGGCCGCGCCCCTACTTCCTCCACAAAAAGAAAATATTGTCAGCGGGCAATGGCCGCCGGCCATTTTGAATGTAAGTTGAGGTGGCCTGGGGGGCAATTGCCACCCTGCCCCTTGGCCAAGCCCTCCCCTGCCTCTGTCCCTCATTCCTCCTCATTTTGGTCTGATCCATATACAGTAGTTGTATATAAAATGCACTTTCAAAAAGTGTTTCCCAGCGCTAAAACTTTCATCCAATTTCTAAGACTCCATTCACACCATGGCATTCAGTTTTGTGGGCAGAATTCTGCCCGCAATTCAGAAAAGCCGCAAATCGCAGGACGCCCTTGCGATCTCCGTTACTTTGAATGGCAATGGTAAAATCGCGCAAACAGAATCACAGGGTACCTGTCGCCCAAAAGAAATACAAGAGCTTTGTTTGGGGCAACAGGCGTCCTGCAATTCTGTTTGCAAAATGGAAGGCCATGGTGTGAATGGAGCCTAAATTGCTGCATTTGTAAATGTCAAAAGCCAGTATAAGGGAATAGTAGGCGTAAAAAAAAAAAAAGCACTTATGGCTTTAACTAATCTTTTTTTTTTGTACAATTCTCCTCTAACTACTTGACCTCTGGAAGATTTACCCCCCTTCATGACAAGCCCATTTTTTTGCGATATGGCACTGTGGTCATGCCACACTGTACTCAAATAAAATATACAGTATCTCACAAAAGTGAATACACCCCTCACATTTTTGTAAATATTTTATTCTATCTTTTCATGTGACAACACTGAAGAAATTACGTTTTGCTACAATGTAAAGTAGTGAGTGTACAGCTTGTATAACAGTGTAAATTTGCTGTCCCCTCAAAATAACCCAACACACAGCCATTAATGTCTAAACTGCTGGCAACAAAAATGAGTACACCCCTACGTGAAAATGTCCAAATTGGGCCCAAAGTATCAATATTTTGTGTGGACACCATTATTTTCCAGCACTGCCTTAACCCTCTTGGGCATGGAGTTCACCAGAGATTCATAGGTTGCCACTGGAGTCCTCTTCCACTCCTCCATGACATCACAGAGCTGGTGGATGTTAGAGACCTTGCGCTCCTCCACCTTCTATTTGAGCATTTTTAACTTGTAATTTAATTCATATTTGGTTTAAACTCTATTTTTGGTTTCATTTTTGGTATAATTTAATTTATCCATATTAATTAATCTGTCCGACTTTCTCCTAGTTTGTCCACCTTCAGACGATCCCTGAAAACTCATCTCTTCAGAGAAGCCTATCTGGCTCCCACCTAACAACTGTATTTATCTTCTCTATTAGCGCATCCCCCACAGTTATTACCTCTTGTATCTCTTGACCTTCCCTTTTAGATTGTAAGCTCTAATGAGCAGGGCCCTCTGATTCCTACTGTATTTAAGTGTACTGTATTTATACTGTCTACCCTCAAGTTGTAAAGCGCTGCGTAAATTGTTGGCGCTATATATATCCTGTATAATAATAGTAATAATAATTTATATTTTTCATTAAAACAGCAACTTACAGTGGTACATTGCTCTCAACAACTGGAATGCGAGGTAACAGCATAGACATCTACATTGGCAAATCATTAGTAGTAGTAGACAAAGAAGAAACCCAGCAAAAGTACAAGGCGGATGCCCATTACCCCTATGTGCCCTACCTACTCAGGGGGGTGGGAGAGATAACACGGAGAGAATTGGTACAAAGTGTCAGTCGGTATCCCATCGGGGGGGGGGGGCCCTAGCAACCATGCAGGTACCACTCTGGGGAATCATGGCCAGAGGATCAGTCTAGTGACAATTTCTTCATATCTATCCAGGACGCCCAAACCTTGTCGAATTTTTTAGGGCAATTACGCCCTAAGTATGTAAGTTTGTAGAGAGGCAAAGCAGCATTGACCAGGGCCTTCCACTGGGTCAGCTTTCCATTGAAGCATGATTGCCTTCCTGGCGTAGAAGGCTGCATAGAACACCATTCATTTTTTGGCCTGCGGGGCTTCCAGTGTATCACATATGCCTAAGAGGTGTATCACATATCCTGATTTTGTTAACGTATTGGTCATAAGTATCAGCACCCAACAGCCATGTCATGTGGCACACTGTGCCCGAGCCAGCCATGATACAGAACCTGTGCTGTGTGTTACCATAATGCCGATGATCTTAACCTGTGCTGTGTGTTAACATAATGCTTCTTTCACATGGGATGGAAGCTGCTTGTTCAGTGGGGGATCTGTATGCTGATCAAATTTATAACAGGCTGGAGAAGGAAAGGCGGGGTCTGGGGCGGGGCCAGGGGTGGGGTTGAATTATTTCTATCAGCGGCCCTGATCTGAGCACTGACAGGCTGACCCTTCAACCTCTGCAGCAATGCTGGCAGCACTCATACGTCTATTTCCCATAGACAACTTCTGGATATGACGCTGAGCACGTGCACTCAACTTCTTTGGTCGACCATGGCGAGGCCTGTTCTGAGTTTGGTCTTGGCCACCGTGCTGCAGCTCAGTTTCAGGGTCTTGGCAATCTTATTATAGCCTAGGCCATCTTTATGTAGAGCAACAATTCTTTTTTTTTTCAGATCCTCAGAGTTTCTTTGCCATGAGGTGCCATGTTGAACTTCCAGTGACCAGTATGAGAGAGTGAGAGCAATATCACCAAATTTAACACATCTGCTCCCCATTCAGACCTTGTAACGAGTCACATAACACCGGGGAGGGAAAATGGCTAATTGGGCCCAATTTGGACATTTTCACTTGGGGGTGTACTCACTTTTGTTGCCAGCGTTTTAGACATTAACCACTTGCCGACCGCCGATCAGCATCTGACGGCGACAGAGTGGCTCTGTAAGGCAAAACGCCGTCATATGACGGCGGCTGCCAGATCGCGCACAGTGAGCGCGCGCGCCGCCGGAGGCGCGCCCGCGCGCTCACTGTGTTCGGGGAGGGCCAGGGAGCGGGTGCGGCGTATTCGATCTCCGCCGGCTATCCGCGATGCCCCCCCTGGAGTGAAAGAACGGAGGACCGTGTAAGTAAACACGGACCTCCGTTCTGTGAGAGGGGGAAGGACTGTGATCAGAGCCTTCCTTTACATGGAAGCTGTGATCACTTCCCTTCCCTTGTTAGGGCAGCCCCCATACAGTAAGAACACGCCCAGGGAACACAGTTAACCCTTAGAGCGCCACCTGCAGGTTAACCCCTTCACTGCCAATGGCATTTACACAGTAATCAGTGCATTTTTATAGCACTGATTGCTGTATAAATGCCAATGGCCCCAAAAAAGTGTCAACATATTTCGACATGTCCGCCCTAATATCGCAGTATCGATAAAAATCGCAGATCGCCACCATTACTAGTAAAAAATAAAAAAAAAAAAAAAACCCCAGAAATTAATTCTCATCATCCGTAAACGCGACTACTTTTGCGCAAACCAATCAATTAATGCCGATTGCGATTTTTTTAATCACAAATATGAGGAAGAATATAAATTGGCCAAAACCGATAAAAAAAAATGTTTTTTTATATTTTTTTTTGGATTTGTATTTTAGCAAAAAGTAAGAAATTTGTTTTTTTTTTGCAAAATTGTCGCTCTTCTTTTGTTTATAGCGGCGATCAGAAATGACGCAGCGGTGATCAAATACCACCAAAAGAAAGCTCTATTTGTGGGGAAAAAAAGGACGCAAATTTCGTTTGGATACAATGTCGCACGACCGCGCAATTTTAAGTTAAAGCGACGCAGTGCCGAATCGCAAAAAGGGCTCTGGGCCTAAAGTGTGAAATCCTTCCGGGGCTGAAGTGGTTAACCAGTTGCCGACTGCCCACCGATTAATGGTGCCAACTTGGCTCGATATCGCAAACCGCCGTCACCTGATGGCAGCTGCGAGGTCACGGATCGTGGGCGCGCGCACACCGCCGGAGGCGTGCTCACTGTGTAGCGGGGGAGCCAGGAAGCAGATACGGCGGACTTGTTTATAGCGGTGATCAGAAGTAATGCAAAGGTGATCACATACCACCAAAAGAAAGCTCTTGTGGGAAAACAAAAGACGTCAATTTTTTTTGTGTACAGAGTCACACGACCGCGCAATTGTCAGTTAAAGCAACGCAGTGCCGAATTGCAAAAAGTGCTCTGGTCCTAAAGGGGGAAATCCTTCCGGGGCTGAAGTGAGTAATGGCTGTGTGTTGAGTTATTTTGAGGGGACAGCAAATTTACACTGTTATACAAGCTGTACACTCACTACTTTACATTGTAGCAAAGTGTAATTTCTTCAGTGTTGTCACATGAAAAGGTAGAATAAAATATTTACAAAAATGTGAGGGGTGTACTCACTTTTGTGAGATACTGTATGGCCTTTTTTTCCCACAAATAGAGTTTTCTTTTGGTGGTATTTCATCACCTTTGTGCAACAAAAAAGAGCGACAATTTTGATTTTTTACTTTCTACTATAAAACATATCCAATAAAAAAAAATGTAAAAAAAAAAATCAAATTTCTTCATCAAATTAGGCCCAATAAGCATATATTGATTGCACAAAAGTTATAGCGTCTACAAACTATGGGATATTTTTGTTTATTTATTTTTTACTAGAAATGGCAGCGATCAGTGACATATAGTGGGAGTGCGATATTGCGGTGGACATTCTGACACTGACACTTTTTGGGGACCAGTGACACTAATACAGTGATCGGTGCTTAAAAAATGCACTGTCACTGTACTAAGGACACTGGCAGGGAAGGGGTTAACATCAAAGGGTTAACTGTGTGCCTAGCTAGTGTTTTTCTATACTGTGTGTTGCTTTTACTAGGGCAAGACATGGATCTATGTCCCTGTTTTGCAGAGACACAGCATCCCTCCTGTAAGAACAGTGATCTGCTTTGTTTACATAGTCAGACCACCGTTTTGCCTCTCTGCTGGGTGATCAGCAGACATCGAGTCCGAGGGACCAGCTGGTGGCGGCGTGCATGTGCTACCTGCAAGAGCCGGAGCCTGCAAGAGCCGGATCACGTATATACACATATATATATATATATATATATATATATATGTTAACTGACGCAGAGGTGTTGCCCTGTAGCAGTAAAACTGCTATAGGATTAACCTTAAAGCGGAGTTCCACCCAAAAGTGGAGGGGAGGGGGAAGAGGACAGTTACCTTTAGACAGCTGTCATTTTCCACACATACGGGAGCTCGGGCCGGCGGCCACGGCTGCTGTGTCAGCAACCCAGCTCCCTCCTTGCTCTTCTACTGGCCGCCTGGCCAATAGCAGAGCGCACGAAGCCTCGCGCATGTGCAGTAAGGTGCCCGGCGTGAAGCTGTAATACTACACGTCCGGGTTTCCTTACCTGGCTGCAATGGAGGCGGCTGCATCCGACCCCCGATCCGAAGATCGGCAGCGGGTGCCGACATCGCTGGACTCCAGGACAGGTAAGTGTCCTATTATTAAAAGTCAGCAGCTACAGTATGTGTGCAGTATGTGTAGCTGCTGACTTTTAATTTCTCAGCTCTGGACGGACCTCCTCCTCCATGTTATTCAATGGCCCCATAAAAACGCAGACGTTTTTGAGCTGTAGATGGCATCGGCATTTGTAAGCTGAAAGCAGAACCCACGGCCAGCGCGTTCTGAAGCTGCAGCGTTAAAGCGTTTTTGACGCTGAGCCGGCAAAACGCTCACTAACGCGCATAGCATCATTTTTAGCGCTGGCGTTTTCAGGTTAAAAAATAGCAGAGGAATTTTTTTTAAACAAAACGCCTATTGATGCCGACGCTCACAAACGATTTTTGCCTGGCGTCGGTCCCGACATTTTTCTATTATGCCCATGTGTATGAGGCCTAAGCGGTTAAAGCAGCGTTCCACCCAAAAGTGGAACTTCTGCTTTAAGTGAAGGTGACTCCCTGACATGCCACAAATTGGCGTGTCATTTTTTTTTTGGGGGGGGGAACGATACCTGTTTTACCTGTATACAGCCCCCACTTCCTCTCCTGGCACCGCGGCTTCGAAAGGAAGTTCACCTCTCCCTCCCGGCGATCTTCTGGGACATCTCACAGGTTCCAGAAGATACACCGGCCATTCACCGCGCACGTACAGTGCATGGGACAGGTGAGTGTCTGTTTATTAAAAGTCAGCAGCTCCACTTTTTGTAACTGCTGGAACGCTTCTTTAAGGGGACGTGGCGAGGGGGTGCCCTGTACCTACATACCTTTGCTAATAGGTTTCCCTCGTTCCCACCTCAAAAAGTTGGGACTTGGGAGCTATGTGTGAGGGAGGTTTTCCCGCATGGGATGCAAAAGTTTTTCATGCATCCTTGTGCAGTCCCATTGATTTGAATTGGGACACAGCTGCTGCTCCCAATTTGACAGCCCAGCCATGTGGCTGTGGGTGCACGGCCCCAAACACACACTGGGTGTGCACCCGCAGGCAGGGATGTGAATTTAAGAGCGGCGGTTGTGTCCCAATATAAATAGAACTGCCTGCACAAGAATGCATGGAACTCCCATACGGGCAAATACGGCCCTCACACAGATATACGTTACTACGCCCATGTGGGTGAAGCCTCAGCAGTGTGCACCCTACACATTCAATGGAATTATTTCTTCCTGTGCCTCCATCTGGAACATTTTCCTTCCCTGTGACACCGGGACAAGAAATAGGAAACACTTCCTTCTCAGGGTGAGAAAGTAGGGTTGCCACCTCATCCCTTTAAGGCCTCATACACACGGGCGTATGTTTAAAGATAAGCAAAACGTCGGGTCCGACATCAAGGAAAAATCTGCATTTTTCATCGGCATCAATAGGTGTTTTTTTTTTTTTTTTAGATCCTCTATTTTTCAACCTAAGAACGTTGGCATCAAAAACGCTGGTACGGTGTTAGTGGGCGTTAGTGAGCATTTTTCGGCGGTGGGTTCTAGTTTCAGCTCACTAACGCCGACGCCCTCTACAGCTAAAAAACGTTGGCGTTTTTATGGGGCCATTGACTAACATGGAGAACTGCAAAAACCGTCGGCGTCAAAAAATTTCCGCGTGTGTACATGAGGCCTAAAACCGAACACATATTAATTGCAAAGGTTCTGTGGCTGATTAAGGTGGTAATTAAACGCACTTGGTGCCTTACCTGCATTAACCACTTCAGCCCCGGAAGGATTTCACACTTTAGGCTCAGAGCACTTTTTGCGATTCGGCACTGCGTCGCTTTAACTAACAATTGTGTGGGCGTGCGATGTTGTACCCAAACGAAATTTGCGTCCTTTTTTCCCCACAAATAGAGCTTTCTTTTGGTGGTATTTCATCACCGCTGCGTCATTTCTGATCGCCGCTATAAACAAAAGAAGAGCGACAATTTTGCAAAAATACACAAATTTCTTACTTTTTCCTAAAATACAAATCCAAAAAAAATATAAAAAAACATTTTTTCCATCAGTTTTGGCCGCGTTATATTCTTCCTCATATTTTTGGTAAAAAAAAAATCGAATTCGGAGTTTATTGATTTATTTGCGCAAAAGTTGCCGCGTTTACGGACGATGAGAATTCATTTCTGGGGTTTTTATTTTTTTTACATTTTTTATTAGTAATGGCGGCGATCTGTGATTTTTAGCGGTACTGCGATATTGCAGCGGACATGTCGGATCATTTTGACACTTTTTTGGGACCATTAGCATTTATACAGCGATCAGTGCTATAAAAATGCACTGATTACTGTGTAAATGCCATTGGCAGTGAAGGGGTTAACCTGCAGGGGGCGCTCTAAGGGTTAACTGTGTTCCCTGGGCGTGTTCTAACTGTGTGTGGGCTGCCCTGGCTGGGGAAAGGGGATGATCACGGCATTCATATACAGGAAGCCTGTGATCAGCGCCCTTCCCCCTTCAACAGAACGGAGATCCGTATTTACTTACACGGGCCTCCGTTCTTTCACTGCGGGGGGGCCATCGTGGGTAGCCGGCGGCAATCGAGTCCGCCCTACCCGCTTCCTGCCCCCCCAACACAGTGAGTGCGCCTCCGGCGGCGCGTGTGCGCTCACAGCACTAGTTATCGCAGGTTCCATCATATGACGGCGGTTTGCGATAACGAGCCACTCTGTCGCCGTCAGACTGCGGTCGGCAAGTGGTTAAATTAACCTCAGAACCTGGGTAATTCACGTGTTCGGGTTTAAAGAGATGAGGTGGCAACCCTATGAGAAAGCCATACATTATAAATGTGAATAGAGCATGTTAGGTGGCTGTGCCCCTATGGAGGAGATTTCCCAGTACTCCCTGAGGAGACAATGTTTGTATAACTCCCCATGGAGATCATTGCACCCCTTAGTTCTGGGGTCACAGAGACAGGAAGTGAGAGAAAATCTTCTGTTACTAGATAGAATGAGGCAGGTTTATGATTTTTTTTTTTTTTGCTGGAGTTGGGCTTTAATTTATATCATGTGATTTCATCTGTGAAAATAAATATCATACATGACAGGTTCTCTTAGAACCCCACTTATAGAGGCCAGTCAGGTGCGGCTGTTCTCTGAACTCCCGCCAGGTGTCACCCTCTGGAGCCCTATAGCTAAGGTCTAATCTCCCGGCCAGATCCTCCTCATCCACTGCGCCGCCGCTCGGGGAAAGGTCACTCAAGATGGCGGCGCTGGCTGTGCTGAGGAGGTCGGCTCCCGCCCGGCTTCTATCAGGTGCGTGACGAGTTCCCGCCCCAACCACCCGCCACTGCCCGCGCGCCCCACTTCCCGCTCTGGTGGCGCGAAGCGGCTGGGCGGTGTCTTTTCCCCCCCCCCTCAGCTCAGTTTCCCGCGCAGACAGGCGCTGCTGTCCTGTGAGGTCGACGTGTCCTCTCCTTCGTGTGGGGGTCTCCTCCTCACAGGAACACAATGAAGTCTCTGTGCAACGTCCCATTATACACATGTAATCTCTCCACTTATTCATAGATCACCTTCCCTCACAGCCTTCATTACACTGAGGTGTAATAATTCCCTATTTACACTGCGGTGTAATCATTTCCTCACAACCTCCATTAGACTGCGTTGTATTGCCTGCAGGGGAATTCTTGTAATTTTTCACACTTTTCTTTGCTTGAAAATGACTTAGAACCCCAAACATGATATATTTGCTGAACGTAGAGTATAAAATGGTGGTCGTTACAATTTTTTAATGTTGTGATATTTGTGCAGCCATTTATCAAACAATCGTTTTCAGGGCAAAAGGACACCTTTTTAGTGCCCACAAAC
>BLSH010123455.1:386706-407141 GCA_018402905.1 Glandirana rugosa | reverse complement strand
GGGGAAGTTGGAGACGTCGTTACGACCCTCGTGAGTATGCAGATAAAGTGTTTCTGTTGGAGACCTATACTACGACTCGCACACGTGAGTTGAAGTTACCACTCCGGACAAGACTCACCTTGGACAGACCAATTTGGTTACATACCAGAGCCGGTGGTATGACGCCGAGTCAAAGTCCCAGAACCGTTAGAAGAATATCGGATCCGATAGAAATACATCTCGTTGTTAAGAATTAAAAGTCTAGGAGTCTCTCAGAAATAGACGTATGAGTGCTCCCAGCATTGCTGCAGAGGTTGAAGGGGTGGGGTGGGGGGGGGTCAGCCTGTCAGTGCTCAGACCATACGCCGCACACTGCATCAAATTGGTCTGCATGGCTATCGTCCCAGAAGGAAGCCTCCTCTAAAGATGATGCACAAGAAAGCCCGCAAACAGTTTGCTGAAGACAAGCAGACTAAGGACATGGATTTCTGGAACCATGTCCTGTGGTCTGATGAGACCAAGATAAAAACTTATTTGGTTCAGATGGTGTCAAGAGTGTGTGGCCTCAACCAGGTGAGGAGTACAAAGACAAGTGTGTCTTTCCTACAGTCAAGCATGGTGGTGGGAGTGCCATGGTCTGGGGCTTCATGAGTGCTGCCGACAGTGAGGAGCTACAGTTCATTGAGGGGACCATGAATGCCAGCATGTACTGTGACATACTGAAACATGTACTGTTTGGGGGGGCCAAGGCGTGGGTAGGGCGGATTTGATCGCCACCGGCTACCCGCGATGGCCCCCCCCCCACAGTGAAAGAACAGAGGTCCGTGTAAGTAAACACGGATCTCCGTTCTATTAGAGGGGGAAGGGCTGTGATCACAGGCTTCCTGATCACAGGCTTCCCCCTGCCAGCTCACATACAGTTAGAACACACCCAGGGAACACAGTTAACCCTTAGGGTGCCCCCTCCAGGTCAACCCCTTCACTGGCAATGGCATTTACACAGTAATCACTGCATTTTTATAGCACTGATCGCTGCATAAATGCCAATGGTCCCAAAAAAGTGTCAAAATGGTCCGACATGTCCGCTGCAATATCGCAGTATCGCTAAAAATCGCAGATCGCCGCCATTACTAGTAAAAAATAAAAACCCCAGAAATTAATTCTCATCATTAGTAAATGCGGCAACTTTTGCGCAAACCAATCAATAAATTGCGATTTTTGTAAATATCAGGAAGAATATAAATTGGCCTGATGTAAAAATGATGTAAAAAATGTTTTTTTTATATTTTTTTTGGATTTGTATTTTAGCAAAAAATAAGAAAAATAGTTTTTTTTTGCAAAATTGTCGCTCTTTTTTTGTTTATAGCGGCGATCAAAAATGACGCAGAGGTGACCAATTACCACCAAAATAAAGCTCTATTTGTGGGGAAAAAGGACGCAAATTTCGTTTGGGTACAACGTCGCACGACCGCGCAATTGTCAAAGCGACGCAGAGCCGAATCACAAAAAGTGCTCTGGTCCTAAAGTGTGAAATTCTTCCGGGGCTGAAATGGTTATAAAGTCGCGTGTATTAATTCTGTTCATTCTCTGTTTTGTGTGTGTGTGTGTGTGTGTGTGTGTGTGTGTGTGTGTGTGTGTGTGTGTGTGTGTGTGTGTGTGTGTGTGTGTGTGTGTGTGTGTGTGTTTTTTACTGAAATTATTATGCTAACTACCAGGGTGGATAAAAATCAATGTTTTTTAAAAAGAAATTTAAAAAAATCAGATTTTTTTGATTTACATTTTTTTTTTTTTTTTTTTAAATCAAATTTATTTTAATAAGATGCTTTTGGAGTAAAAATCTATCTAAAGATAGTTTTCTATTTAGTATAAATCATTTAGTTTATTCAGCATGAAATGGCACTTAGTTATGTAGCATGAGGCTGTATATTCTGCAATATTTATATTTTTGGTAAACTTATTCAATGAATGCAAGCTGAGATAACATGCAGTGCATTGCTGCATTCACACAATGTCAGGAATATTCCTTTATCTCATTGTTTTGCAAATCTATGTACACTACAAACTGTATGATTGAATCGGTTCTGATATCGCTGTTTTACTTACCTGACAGCTTATTATTCTAAATAGGAAACCTTCTTCATTTTTTTCATTTTGATTGCAAATATTAAAGATTCTAACTACCAGTAATAATAAGTCCTTACATTTAAAGAGCACCTGTCACGGCAGCGCCTGTTAGTGGGCATCCACTCACCTGCTGCCACCACGTCCCTCACCTTGTTTTGTCACCGCCGCATCACCAGCCGTCCCATTAAAGTGAATGGGACTGTCTGTGGGTCAACAGCGGGTTAAAGGAGGAGCCACTACCAGACAGAGATGACAGTTGCTTTTTAAAAATTATGATTTAAATCAAGTTGAAATCCACCCCGCTAACTACCTTATTTGCAGAGCCCTGCTGTCTTCTCATGTGATCTCCCTCTGTTTCCCTTCCCGAATAAAGACTAGTACATGGGCCGATTGGCGGGCGGCATTCGGCCCGTGTGAACGGCAACCATTCCAACAGAAGGGTAAAGAATGAAAAAGGTCTGCGGACTGGCTCCCAATTGGCACTGATCTGAAGGGGGGTGGGGGCATGCCCCCTGCCCCCATCAGAACACAATAGCATAGAAGGGGGAATTGTACTAAAACCAGGTTGTTAGTACAGCGGCTCAGATCGGAGCTGTCAGTTTTTTTCTAATAGTGTGCACGAGGCTTAAAGTGGTTGTAACCCAAGGAACTGATTCACTGCCAGCCCCTCTCTTGTATGCAGCAATACCACACTCTGTAAGTGTTTGTTTTTTAAAGCAAAGCCTCTAAATACCTTTTTTCACATATCTTCAGGTTGTTCACGTGACTCCTGGCTACTCTCCTACTCCGATCCAGGGCTACAGTGGGAGCGGCCAAAATCTCCCTCTGACGCCATGTGACTGCTCTGCTGGCCACTCTGAATCGTGGTAGGAGAGTCGCCGGGAGTCATGTGACCGGCCTGAAGATATGTGAAAAAAGGTATTTGGAGGCTTTGTTTAAAAAAATAAAATAAAATTACACTGTGTGTTATGGCTGCATACAAGAGAGGGCCGTGACGTTTTTTAAACTTTTATACTAATAACGGCAGGAGGTGGGGGGGCTCACAGACACAGGAGCTGACACGCAGTAAGGGAGGGGGGGGGGAGAGCAGCAAATTACAGCAGCACATAAACTGACCATGGTGTCAAGGCTCAGCAGCCATGATAAACTATAATAAAAACAACACCGTGCAGCGCTAGGAAATGATGTGTAAATTCCATTAATTAATGGTAATAAAATGCATAAATGTGCAAATAAATAGTAACAGATACCAATATATGATTAGCATCAAAAATGTAAACCGATTAAAGTCTCATAAAGTGCAAAAATATAAGTGAATAGGCCGATAAGATAGTGATCAAAAAGTCCCAGAAAGATCTGAATAATCTTGTTGTGAACGCACTTTTCTATACAGCCTGTCAAAGGGTATAGGTCATGGCTTCAATCATCCACCACATGCAGTGCTGACCCCCACCAAAGTTAAAGTAAGGTACTCTTTCCAGAATGATCAAAGTAATTAATACCTTTTTCTTTACTTTACAAGCACTGGAACAGCTGCAGGGAATATAAAATTCCCCTTCATTGGTGTCAGTGGGAGGAATGAGGACCCTGTCAATGGGAGGAAGAAAGGCCTCATCATTGGTGTCAGTGGGTAGAACAGTGCCCTATCATTGGAGTTCATGGGAGGAAGAAAGTCCCCATCATTGGTGTCAAGTGGGAAGAATAGAGCACCATTGTTGGCGTGAGTGGAGGAATAGTGCCCCATCATTGGCATCGGTTGGAGGACTAGTACTCCCTAGCACCCCCCCCCCCCAATGGTGTCAGTGGGTGGAAGGGTGCCCATAACTGGTATCGGTGGGAGGAATAGTCCTTCATTGTTGGAAGAAAGGCCCCATCATTGGTGTCAATAGGGCCCCCCATACCCCAGCATGGATTTTCAGTGGCACTTACCTTTGGGAAGGCTCCCTGTCCTGCACCGATCCTGGTCATGGTGTCATAGCTGGGTCTATATAAGCACCATTAAGCAGGTGATCACTCTGTCTGATAGTGCCTTTGGTATATTCCAAGGTGCTGGGACTCTCTGCCTGGCATCTTTAGGCACTCTACATTCAGCAACCTTTTCAGCTAGCAAAAGAAAGCCCTGCGTGTGTGCCCTCATTGCAGGGGCGTGCTTTACAACAACCAGCAGACTGCAAACTTTCCATAGGAGGCAGTTTGAGGACCGCTGCTATAGACCATTTCATTGTTAGCGTTCTCTTCTCAAGTACCGAAGTATTAAAATCTATGAAGCAACATAAAGGAATTATTTATTTGTAAACCTTCCAGGCTTGAATGAGAACATTTATAAAATATGAGGCTATCTGTCCTTCAATATACAGCAGGGTGAAATCAGTATTGAACACGTCACCATTTTTTAGGTAAATATATTTCTATAGGTGCTTTTTTTTTTTTTTTGTTTAATAACTTTATTGAATTAAAAAGGTCAGAGTTACAAGAATAAGGCATGTTTGTGGTATTCAATGTACAATCAGCAAAGAAGCAAACATAAGACCAAGTCAGGGAACACTCACAAAACACATTAAGATAAACCAAAACTTCCCCTAAATTTAGAGATTTGGAGGCGAAAAAGGAAAGTAGAGGGAGAAGGGGAGAGGTTGAGGATAAAGTGGTAAATTCGGGAAGAAGAGATGGGGAGGAGAGGAGTAAGGGGGAAGAAGGAGAGCGCCAGGGGCTGGTTGAAATCGCAAATATGAGGCCAAAGAGTATAGACCACAGAGAAATCAGTTACTATCTGACATCAGACTGGCATAGGCCTCAGAGTATTTAAAGGCGAACCAGCAGGCCCATGTTTTGTTAGAGACAGAGGATTTGCCCCTATATTCATGGGTCAGATCCTCCATTTGATATATAGAGTCCACCACTAGGAGCCAGTGGCGAACTGTAGGTATAGTAGCTTGTTTACAAAATTTCGGGATTAACGATTTGGTTGCACTAAGCAGGTGTAACCGATTTCTTGTATTTGCCTGCTGGTTCCTCTGTACAATTAGAGTATCACCCAGGGATCATTCCATATAGGGGAGCCCTGAATAACACCAATCCATCGGATGATCGCCTCCCAGTAAGGGCAGATTATTGGGCAATGCCACCAGATATGAGCTTGGATGGGGCGTTCATCACAGCCTCTCCAACATTTGTCAGATATGTCTGCAAAAACCTATGTAGAGCAAGTGGGGTATAGTACCATCTTGATAATAGCTTATAGTTTATTTCCGCCGCCTTAGTTCTATAGGTGCTTTTGACATGAAATTCACCACATGTCGGTAACAACCCATGCAATCCATACATACAAAGACACCAAAACAAATAAGTTCAATAAGTTATGTGTAATAAAATGGAATGACACAGGGAAAAAATATTGAACACGCTAACTGAAATTTATTTAATACTTTGTACAAAATCCTTGTATGGAGAAACAAGTCGCATGCGTTGCTCAGGTGTGATTTTGTCCCATTCTTCCACACAGTCTTCAAATCTTGAAGGTTCCGTGGGCCTCTTCTATGTACTCCGATCTTTAGTTCTTTCCATAGATTTTCTATTGGATTCAAGTTAGGTGATTGGCTGGGCCATTTTAGCAGCTTTATTTTCTTTCTTTGAAACCAATTGAGAATTTCCTTGGCTTTGTGTTTGGAATCATTGTCTTGCTGAAATGTCCACCCTCGTTTTCATCTTCATTGTCTTGATAGATGGCAGCAGATTATTATCAAGAATGTCTTGGTACGTTTTTCCATTCATTCTTCCTTCAATGATATGAAGTTTGCCAGTACCGCTTGCTGAAAGACAGCCCCACACCATGATGTTCCCACCTCCAAACCTCACTGTTGGTATGGGGGTGTTTTTGGGGTGATGCGCAGTGTCATTTGACCTCCATACATGGTGTGTATTATGGCATCCAAAGAGTTGAGTTTTGGTCTCATCTGACCAGACTATATTCTCCCAGTATTTCACAGGCTTGTCTAAATGTGGTGCAGCAAACTTTAAACAAGCTTCAACATGTTTTTTCTTCAGCTATGGAGTCTTTCGTGGTGAGCATGCATACAGGCCATGGCGGTTGAGTGCATTACCTATTGTTTTCTTTGAAACAATTTAACCTGTTAATTCCAGGTCTTTCTGAAGCTCTCCACAAGTGGTTCATGGCTCTGTGACAACTCTTATGATAATTCTTTTCACTCATCTGTCAGAAAGCTTGGGAGGAATACTTGGTCATGACCAGTTTATGGTGAAAAGATGTTCTTTCCACTTCCACATTATGGACCCAACAGTGCTCACTGGAACATTCAGAAATTTAGAAATCCTTCTGTAACCAATGCCATCAGTATGTTTTACAAGAAGGTTGCCAAGGTCTTGAGAGAGCTTTTTGATTTTACCCATCGTGATGTTTCTTGTGTGACACCTTGGTAATGAGACACCTTTTTATAGGCCATCAGTTGAGACTGAACCAGTTATTATTAATTTGTACTGACAAGGGGCAGGATTGTTTTCTAATTACTGATAGATTTCAGCTGGAGTCTTGGCTTTCCATGCATTTTTGCTCCTCCCTTTCATGTGTTCAATAATTTTCTCTGTGTCATTCAAATTTTATTACACATAACTTCATTTCAGAACTGATTTGTTTTGGGTTCTTTGTATGTATGGATTGCACGAGTTGTTACCAACATGTGATGAACATTTCACGTCAATAGCATCTTTAGAAATATATTTTCCTAGAAAAATGGTGACGTGTTCAATACTTATTTTACCCGCTGTATAAGGCCCGCTACGGACCTTCAGAAAAGTGGCATTCTTCATTAAAGGACCATCCATCTGTAATTTGGCTTGCAAGTATTCGGTTTTTGTATTACAATCATCAGTTGAGATGATGGAAGAACCGCACAGGTCGGCATAAGCTGTGGCCCACGGTGTCACCTGCTGACCTGAGGCCTTATTTATGTGTCTTGCAGCAATGCTTTGCACTGAAATATACCAATCAATAGTAATCATTCTGGTGTTTAAAAGGGGTTTACAAATGAGTAAAAAAAAAAAAAATCACATTGTGTGTGATGGCTAGCTGATTCCAGAACCTCCATAAGCAGAACATTGTTGGAAGATGTTTCTTTTTTTATTCCTTATTCCACGTGCCAGACACTGAGAAGTACCTTTTTACATTCTATGCTTAACCACTTGACCACTGGGCACTTAAACCCCCTTAACAACCAGACCAATTTTCAGCTTTCAGTGCTCTCACACTTTGAATGACAATTACTCAGTCATGCAACACTGTACCCATATGACATTTTTGTCCTTTTTTTCACACAAATATAGCTTTCTTTTGGTGGTATTTAATCACCGCTGGGTTTTTTATTTTTGCTCTATAATTAAAAAAAAGAGCAAACATTTTGTAAAAAATTGCATTTTTCTTTGTTTCTGTTATAAAATTTTGCAAATTAGTATTTTTTTCTTCATAAATTTTGGCCAAAATTTATACTGCTAGATATCTTTGGTAAAAAAAAACTAATTAGTGTATATTATTTGATCTTTGTGAAGCTTATAGAAGTCTACAAGCTATGGTGCCAATCACTGAATGATCAATATTATACTGACGGCCTATCTCATTTCTTGAGACCCTAACAAGCCAGGAAAGTACAAATACCCCCCAAATGACCCCTTTTTTTGGAAAGTAGACATTCCAAGGTATTTAGTAAGAGGCATGGTGAATTTTTTGAAGTTGTAATTTTTTTCCCACAATTCTTTGCAAAATTAAGATTTTTTTTTTTTTCACAAAATTGTCATATATTAACAGTTTTTATTTCTCACATCCAGCATATGCATACCACAAGTTACACCTCAAAACACATTCTACTACTCCTCCTGAGTATGGCGATACCACATGTGTGAGACTTTTACACAGCCCGGCCCATAGGAGTGCGCACATAGGGTAGCAGGTGTGCCTGGGCACACCCTAATCACCCATGCTGCCTGGCTGCAGAGAAAGGCACGGGGGAATCTCTGTCCTCAGTTCCTTTCTCTGTCTCAAAAGTGAGACATCAGGGGTCTGTTTAGACCCCTGATATTTCATCAAAGGCCCCCAGCAGGGCTCCTAAATAAGATTGTAAAAAAAAATAAAATATAATATTGTAAAAAATAATAAAAAAACTAAATTTGTTAAAAAATTAATAAATAAAATAAAAATAAACTACTGACATCGATCTCTGCCCTTCTGACATATATACACACACACACACTCATATTTGTTTGCGCTTTGTTGTGCACGCCCTAATGCAATAGGCTGCGCACGCCTATGGCCCGGCCACATACAGAGGCCCAACATGCAGGGAGCACCATCAGGCGTTCTAGGAGCATAAATTACACACATCATTTTTTGACCACCTCTTGCACTTTTGAAGGTCCTGGAGCACCAGGACAATGGAAACGCCCAAAAAATTACCCCGTTTTGGAAAGCAAACACCCCAACGTATATTCTAGGAGGCATAATGAGTCTTTTGAACATGTTATTTTTTCCCACAAGTTTTTGGAAAATGTGGAAAGAAAATGAAAACATTTTTTTTTTACAAAGTTGTCCATTTATCCAATATTTCTAACAAACAGCATGTACCTAGCAAAAATTACACTCCAAAATATATTCTGCTATTCCTTCCAAGTATGGTGATACCACATGTGAGACATTTTTACACAGCCTGGCCACATACAGAGGCCCAACATGCAGGGAGCACCGTCAGGTACTCTAGGGGTAATTTGACTACCTTTTACACTATTGTGAGGCAATGTGGAGGCACGGATGGGCACTGTAGTGGTATGGATTTGTCACGGATGAGAACTGATGTGATATGGATGAGCATGACTGAGGCACAAATGAGCTGTGGATGGGGATGGATGAACACGGATGGGGACGACTGAGCACTGATGGGGATGGATGAGCACGGATGGTGATAACTGAGCATGCATGGATGGATGGGTGAGCATGGATGGGTGGATCAGCATGCATGGATGGATTGATGGGTGGCTGAGTGGGTGAGCATGGATGGCTTCCTGGGTGAGGATGCCTGGCTGGGTGAGGCTGGATAGTGGGGGTGCAGCCTGTCACATAGCAGCGCTGTGGGCACTAAACATCCTGCCCACAGCGCTGCAGCATCTCCTCTCTTGCCCTCTCCTCTCACACTGCACCGATTGGTGCGGAGAGGGGAGAGAAAACCCGGCACTTCCGCCATCTTGTTTACATGTGATCGCTCAGTCAAATGAGCGGCCATTCACCGCAATCCATGTAGGGGACCCGGCGGTCATGGATGTTCCCGGGTGCGCGCCCCAGGGGGTGCGCGGGAAGCGCGTTCATGGGAGGATGTCCTCGTAACAGCGTTAAGCAACCACCCTGTAGCTGTCATTTGACTATAGAGTGGTTGTTAACAGGTTAATGATGAATTTTTGTTTTTCTTGGAGTTATCATTCATGTTCAGTCTTTTTTATTGGTTTTACAGTCATAATAAAACATATCAACAAAAGTGACAACCTGTCAGTAAAATACAAACAAGTCAGGGGAGCCTGATTATATCAGTGCTAGCAACTGTGGGTAATGCATAGCAAGAATACAAGTATCAATAATAAGCAGACCACATACCCGTGAAGTAGGAGATCATCCATCATTTCCATAATACAAAAATATGGGTCTTAATAGTGAGAGCTATATCTATATATTAGGGGTGTGATGTGAACCAATAATAATTCTATAGAAACCGTACCACTGAAAGTATTTTGACAGGTCAGCAAAATGAGTATATCCAGGAGCTGCAAAAAAAAAAACAAAAAAAACTTGGAGTTCTAATTTAAACTAAATTTACTGCACTGATTTTTGCTCCTCTAATCGCCATTTTAAGTTGTCTTCTCAGAATTCAGGTAGGCCACAGAAGAGCTTGTGGGTGTTTTCAGATCACATTGCTGGGAATGCTGCCATGCTTTTTTTGATCAAAGGCCCCAGTAAAAGCCTCATGTTACTGATAAGAAGAAATAATGGAGCTTTGTCTCTCTTTCCCAGGGGTGGCAGTCATGAAAATGAAAAGTCCTCCCGTGAACAGTCTTAGCTTGGAGCTCCTGACAGAATTCTCTATCGGCCTGGAAAAGCTGGAGATCGACCGAGGCTGCCGGGGGCTTATCCTGACCTCCGTATGTGATCATATTTACTACACCCGTTACATATTGTGATTGTACTCATTGTTGCACAACAAGGAACCCAATTGCATCAAATTGGATTTATTACTGAAGTGTATTATGTTTTCTGGGCAATCTCTGAACCATGGTTAGACATTTAATGCCTGTGCTGACATCATTGTGCCATGAATCTCAGCCCCCGTCCTCTTTCACCCCTTTTGCAGCAAATGCTGCAGAGGGTGCAAACAACTTCTCTGACCTAACATGCGCAGCTCATCATTTTTGACAAGCAAAGAAAGGAAGAGTTAGCAAGTGCTTTAAACTTGTTTCTATAATTTCAGCATTCGATGCTTTGTTTTTGCTTTTTTCCCATTACAGACAGAAAGGCAATACATTGGTTTTAGTTAATAGATTTATTTGCAAAAGTGAAATGAGAATGCAGCAGTTGCCTAGAGCAGACAGCTAGTTGTTGCAGGGTTCTCCATAAAACCTGTAACATTAAAGTGAATGTAAACCCGAAAATTGTAATTAACACTTCTGCCTGGTAGAGTATAGGATGTCATGTCATCTGTGTCCAGTCTTGCCACAAAGAGTTAGTCCAGCTCTTAGCATTCCTCTTATCTTTATTTCAGTAAGAGAAAAAGTCTCACAGAGAAATAGGAGAGGTTTCTTCCCTGTGCTGTGTGAGTGACAGGTAGTTTCCTTATCTCATGAATGAGCATACAGAGCTTCACAACACCCCCTCCTTTCTTCTCCAGCTCCTCCAGGATTGGCTGATCCACACCTCAGCATGATTGGGTATGCTGAAGTCATGTGGTGCCTTCCTGAGTTTTGACAGGATGTTTCTTAAAGCTCAGGAATAGGAGAGTATGAGAGTGTAGAGGTGGGTGGGGAGTCTTGTGACATCATGACTCCACCCACCTAGCTCCAGCAAATAAACCCACCCTCTGATTCCAGAGTTTTGTGGGGTTGTAACTAAGGAAGGGGGTGACATTTGCAAGGTAGGGATACATGCAGGAGGCTTGCATGTATATATACATTAATAACTTGCCATTAGTTTATACTGGGTGAGCGGTGGGTTTACATCCACTTCTTCTTTTTTTTTTTTTTTTTTTTTTTTTTTTAAATTTCTCTTTCTTAGAAAATTTAAGGTACAAAACATAGCCATAGGGGCATACCCCGGCCAACTGGTGCACATAGCCATATGCATAACAGAGTACAACTCATAACTGGTAACACATCTTATTACTTTAATCACACATTGCCCAGATCCACCGTAGGTAGGATTATAATAAGGATCAACAGTACCTGGCCGATTCTCCCTCCCACCTCCATTGATGCTGGACATCACCAACAACAGGTTTATGTTGATGCTATATTATTCTCCTAGCCTAGAGCAAGAAGTAGGACCCCCATACATCAGGGTATAGATTCTACTACCTTACTGGGCCTACTGATTATTCAAGGGAGCAGAATGGATTGAACTGGTAAATCTTGGTCGTCAACCATAGAGTCTGAGTCTGTCCACAGGCGCCAAACGTTATCATATTTCTTGGGGCATCCTTGAGAGAGGCACATTGCTTTGTAGAGGGGTATCACTGCATTAACTAGTTGTTTTAAAGAGGACAGAGTTGGGGGCCTAGCTGACTTCCAATGGAGTACTATAGTCTTTCTGGCATAAAATAGAAGTATGCCCAGTAAAGTGCGTGTTGCCTTAGCAGGTACTAACAAATCTACTAGTCCAGGGATACAGACTCTGATTATCAGTGGGATAGGAATAGTGGTTAGCCTTTGGAGGAACTGTGTCGCCTGTTGCTAATACTTTTGTGGGTTTACATCCACTTTAACAAATACTGCAGGCAATACCTCAGCTTGCTATTCTTTCCAGCTTTCATAAGGCAAGCCTGATGTGTCTGCTACCTCCTGATAAGCCCCCAGTCTGGTGGTGAATAGAGAGAGCAGTGGGGGGTTACCAAAAGCATTATCTTGTGAAATATGGGATCAGGATATTTTATTTCATAATTTTTCTTGTTCTGCTATGCCCACAGAGTACACTGTTTATTCACAACAGTCCTTGTCATACAGAGGCACACACTAGGACCAATTTGGGTGGGAGCAAATTAACCCATTCAGGGATCATACAAACTCGATAGGTATGGCGTCCTTGGTGAAAATTGAATCCATGCTTTCGGTCCTGCAGGACTTGTGACAGACACCTTGTCCATTCCCCAGTATACTTAAACCAAGGACTGATTTGTGCTATGGCATTTTGTGCCGGAGGGAAGCGGTTGATTTTAAGCCCTGTAACTCAGAATTATAAGCTGTCCATGGAATACCAGGTTTTAATCCAGTGTTATGATGGCTACACAGTAGCAGCATAGTTGTTACACTAGGGTTGATTTACTAAAACTGGAGGGAGCAAAATCTGGTGCAACTCTGCTTAGAAACCAATCGGCTTCCAGGTTTTTATTGTCAAAGCTTAAAGCGTTTGTTAACCCAAAAAAGAAAAATGCTGCTCCTGTCTCTTTAATGTGCAATTAGCAGCATGGTGCTTTTGCTTTTTAAATTATGCCTCTGTATCCCTTAAAATATGTTTGATAATACCAGGTCATGACTCCCCCCTGTATACAGTTTATCTTGAGAGCCCCGTGGTCTATGCAGGCTATGTCACTCCCAGCTCTCCTATCTGCTGTGTGCCTGTCTTCAACTCCCCCCTCCCCCTTCCTCTCATAGCTTCTCCTCTCTGCTCTCACAATTAACGCTAAAAGCTCCTATCCCTCTGTTTTAGAAGAAGTTCACCCGGTGTCAGTGTTCTATCAGAAATATTATTATCTGTATAGATAGCACAGCAAGGCTCTGTCTCTCCAGCTGATCTCAGCAGCAATGCTCAGCCTCACCCTCAGGACTTCTGAGCTGAGAGAGAAAAGCTGAAAAATGACAACTGATCATAGTAAGAAGATGTGATATCTATACAGAGAAGTATATATATGTTATAACACAGACACAGGGCAACTTCTTGTTATAATACAGCGCGGATGGGAACTTTTTATACAAGTGGCTGAACAAACAACACTACTAAACCCACAAACAGTAAGGCTGAGTTCACACTATTGCCAATTGGATGTGGGTTTCCCGGCATCCAATTTGCATGTCAGATTGTGACCGGCTCTCTATGGAGCCCGTTCATACATCTCCGGATCGGCTCTAGTGCGAATTGCACAGGAGTCCTGTGCGTCTTCTGGTCCATTTCAGGTCCGAATTCAGACAAAAATTCGGACTAAAATTGGACCTGAAAGGTGAACGGGGACATATCAGTGGTGTGAGCCACTCCGTGCTGTGGTGTTAACCCAGGTTAAAATCAGTGTGTATATGCAGTAATGCATGCTTGTTATACTCACTGTAGAACCTAAGGTCCTAATCCTCTGTATTGTGTAAAAAGGCTGTTTGATATGGTCTTTTCTGATTCCACTGTCCCCAATCCATCTCCTGATAAGACAAAGCCTTTGGAGTGCATGTGGTCAGCACAGGGACAATCATCACTGTCCAGACAGAGGGTCAGGTGTCCTGCAGCCTCATAGGACAGTCAGAGTAGAATGAAAACTCCTCCCACAATATATACTGCTGATGAGAAAAGGTATTTAGCAGTTTATATTTACTAAAATAATTGCATTTCCATGTACTGTGGGAGACCACATATAGGGAATGCAGGGACCTGGGTTTAGTAACACCAATTGAACAAGCTGAAGGTAGAAGCGGATTGGCTACCATGTACAGGTGCACCAGATTTTACACTCACCAGGTTTAGTAAATCAGCCCCACAGTGTGGTTGATTTACTAAAACTGGAGAGTGCAAAATCTGGTACAGCTGTGCATGGTAGGCAATCCGCTTCTACCTTCAGCTTGTTCAATTATACTTTTACTAAAAAAAAAAAAAACTGGAAGCTGATTGATTTCTATGCAGAGCTGAACCTGATTTTGCACACTCCAATTTTATTAAATCAACCCCAGTGTGAATGGTTTCTGCACATTTCTATCTGGTTTCTTTATATAAACAGTAGTCGGGTATATACAGAAGTACATAGAAGTTTAGAGCCCAACATCAGCATGTGCTCTGCGCCCCGAGCCCACCCTTTTTTTTTTTTTTACCAAATTAGAGCCTCAGGCTTAAAACAAAAACGAAAAGAAAAAAACCCATTGACATTCATGCATCCAGCACCCTGCATGTAGATTAGGGGGGGCTACGCCCTGTATGAGCGTCCGCCACTGATCTGCATATTGAGTTAGGGAGGCCAGGTTTACATATTCATTACAGGAGAGAATAGCAGTTCATTAACAAAGAACAATCACTTGTTTTGTTTACCGTTATTCTGTTACCTTGTGAGATTTTCAAGTTTTGCTTTATCGTTTTGTCCTGTACCCAGGCCTCTCCAAAGGTTTTTTCTGCTGGGCTGGACATCACTGAGATGTGTGGAAAGAGTGCTGAGCACTATGCAGCTTTCTGGAGAGCCGTGCAGGAAATGTGGCTGAAACTGTTCGGATCCAATATGGTGACAATCGCCGCTATCAATGCAAGTGTTTCTTGTTCTGCTTAACTTTATTGTATTAAATACATTTTTTTATGTGAAGATATGCAAAATGACATCATACAAAAATAACAAAAACCCCACATTTCCTATTTGGTTTGGAGACGCCTCAGAGCAGTTAAAGATTTGTCTGAGGTGTTGATGAAATGTTTGTTTATTCTCTTGGGGATTACCGTTTCGTTGCACTCAAATGACGCTCCTGTCCTGTATCTGCGCAATTATATGCATTGCACTTCTGCCACATGATTGGTTGATTAGATAATTGCATAAATAAGCAGATGTTCTGTTTTTTTCTACTTAAATTGCTTTTATGAATGTAGATTATGTAGCTTCTGCTCATCTTCAGTGCTGCTTGTGTTAGGACCTATAGAAACTGAGTACTCAATGCTCGGAGACAAATTATTACTAATTTTCCCACCACAATCTCCTGTGGCAATGTACATGCTACATCTACAGACTATCCAATCATATAATAACATTACAAATTACATGTACTTACAATTGTTTAGCATTATGTATACACGCCTACACACTAGGGCAGGCAACCCTGTAAAGGTGGACATCTACCCGAACACATGGAAGCGGTCAAAGATCACCAAGGTACAGCACTTCCACACCACGCGCAGTATATTTACTGCGGCAGCGTGGACGTGTCCCGCGAATCGCCGTAAATAGACGACGATTTGCTGAGTGGCCGCTAGGGGCGTGGGCCCGCCGCACTCCGGAGGAGTGTGCCCTTAGCTTGGGCGGACCCGATGTCCGCCGGCGAGCCGCAATGAGCTGCCAGAGCAAATGAACGGGGAACCACCGATGTAAGCACGGTGGTTCACCACTCTGTCAGTGGGGACATAAGAGATCTACTGATCCCTGTCACTGGGACCAGTTAGATCTCTTATGCCCATAACAGCCCAGCCCCCTCACAGTTAGAACACGCCTAGGGAACACAGTTAACCCTTCACTACCCCCTGCAGATTAACCCCTTCACTGCCAATGACCTTTATACAGTGATCAGTGGACATTTAAATTTCTGATCGCTGTATAAATGTCATTGGTCCCAAAAAAGTATCAAAATGGTCTGACATGTCTGTTGCAATATCGCAGTACCGCTAAAAATCACAGATCACCGCCATTACTAGTAAAAAAAAAAATAAAAACCCCAGAAATTAATTCTCATCATGCGTAAACGTGGCAAATTTTGCGCAAACCAATCAATAGACGCCGATTGCGATTTTTTTTTTTTTTTACGAAAAATATGAGGAAGAATATAAATTGGACAAAACCGATGAAGAAAATTTTTTTTATATTTTTTTTGGATTTGCATTTTAGCAAAAAGTAAGAAAAATAGTTTTTTTTTTTTTTTTGCAAAATTGTCGCTCTTTTTTTGTTGATAGCAGCGATCAGAAATGACGCAGAGGTGATCAAATACCACCAAAAGAAAGCTCTATTTGTGGGGAAAAAAAAGGACGCAAATTTCGTTTGGGTACAACGTCGCATGACCACGCAATTGCCAGTTAAAGCGACGCAGTGCCAAATTGCAAAAAGTGCCCTTGTCTTAAAGGGGGAAATCCTTCCGGGGCTGAAGTGGTTAAGGAGATAATCTAGCAAGCCACTATTAAAAAGTAAGGGAGGTTTGAAGAGTTCAGAGGTCAGTAGTATGTAATGTAGAGGTCAATAGTAAGTATGGCAGAGTTCAGGGGTTAGTAATATGTTACAGAAGGCAGATGTAAATGCCAACACCAGCGATATGCGGGAACCAGCGCGATTCCAGTGTAGGTTCCCGCATCACATAGAACTCACAGGCAGTTCACACTGCCCTATGCGAACTGCTGTGAAATATTGCAGTGCGAACTGTGACTTCATGCAAGGAATCGGATCGCATGGGTATGAACATCCTTGCGATCCGATTCTGGTGTGGACAAAAAAAAAAGGGTCCTGCACGATTTTGTTCCGAATGCATTGCGAATTCAGGCATACAATCTGTATAGCTGAATTTGCATCGCACAGACATCGCATGTGATCTGCACAGCAGTGTGTTGTGAATCACATGCAATGTCTGACATTGCGCTGATGTGAACCTCCAGAAAGTAACTCGGAGGTCAGTAGTATGTAACGCAGAGGTCAGTAGTATATAACACAGGGTTCAGAAGTCAGTATAATTAATGCAGAGTGCATTTTTTTTGCTTTTTACTGCTGCTTACAAAATTAGATTTAATTGGATTTCAAGAGCTTATTTATTGTATTCTGCAGGCCCAGCCATTAACCCTTTCCTGCTTTTAGGAAGCTACCACTATAAAACAGAATAAATGCTGATAACTATGGCAGGTACACACATGCATTTGCATTGTAGGCAGCAGAAACATGTTCATTTCTCTTATAACACTGCCAGCCTGCAACTATGGACCTGTCAAAACAACCAGCACCCTAATATCCCATCTGTTATTCCAGTCACTGTCTCTTGCTGCCCTTTTACCCGCTTCTAGCCTGCCGGCACATACTCTGCAGTACGTCTCCCATCCCCCAGCCCTCCAGACTGTCCCATCTCCTCTTTAATACAGCTGCGTCTAGTGGTTTGGCAGGGCTTTGCCTCATGCTGCTCACTGATTGACAGCAGCTCTCTAGTTCCTGGAGTCCACCTTTTTACCCCTGGCCTAGGACTTCCTCACCTCTGATCTGAGAGGCAACATGGCAGGGTTGTAATTTATCTGTCAGATGGCCATGATTGGCAGGTTGCCAACCACAGATTTAGAGGAATAAATGGCAGAATCTTTCATTTGTAAGCTCTACGAGCAGGGCCCTCCTACTCCTTCTGTATTGAACTGTATTGCAATTGTACTGTGTCCCTTCTTTATTGTAAAGCGCTCTGCAAACTGTTGGCGCTATATAAATCCTGTATATAGCTGATATGGCTGATTGAAAGATGCCTTTGCTTGATACTTTGTATTGTTTTTGTATTGTTTTACCTTCCTGTTGGAAATTCAATAAAAAAACAAAAACATTGTGTTAGATATTCATGACGTCCATGGTGACAGCATAGAAAACTGTTCAGTTATTTCACATCCTCCTTTTCTTTTTCTACATAGGGTTCCAGTCCCGCTGGCGGGTGCCTTATGGCCATGTGCTGTGATTACAGGATCATGGCAGACAGCCCAAAGTACGCCATTGGCCTGAATGAGACGCAGCTGGGCATAGTTGCTCCCTTCTGGTAATGTAGAGAATGCTACATAGTCTGTTTGTGCTTCTTCATCCTTCACTTCTTTTCCAGCTGATCAACAGTCAAGGTGTGCCAGAAATTCTACCTAACCCTTTGTTCACATACTGTAATTAACAGGTGTGCTTGTACTCTGTGGACTATTGTGTTCAGCTATGAGGCAAACATTTATTTCATTCTTTAGTCTGTATACTGAATAGTTTCAGATAATGCATTGATGAACAGTTGTTTTCCATACACACAGACGTAATTGGGCATAAAGTGCACATTTTCCTACGGCTGGGGAGCCTCAGGCGTAGTGTACAACGAACCATAGAAGTGAATGGTTGTATGCCCTTGTATTTGTGTAAACACCAATGCCTCTTACCTGCACATGTGTGTACAAAGGCATATCCTGAATGCAACAATTGCTGATTCAGTAAAATGCCTCATGCATGTGGGAAAATGCTGTTGTAGAGAAGTATCGTTGTTTACACAGGTACAGGGGCATACAGCCAGTCACTTCTATGGCCGGGTGTACGCCTCACCTGCAACTCCCTGGCCATGGGAAATGTGTTTTTCACGCTAGACATATTTTATGCCTAATTTTGTCCATGCACATGTGGCCTTAGCATGAAAACAGCCCCATGCATCAATAGGCAGATGCCAAGTGATTGGGTTCCCATAAGGCTCGATGCACACAGGACGTTAAAAAAACGTCCTGAAAACATCAGTAGCTTATCAGTGATTTTTTTTCAGCTTTTACCAGCGTTATATTACCGGCCTTTTTTCGTGTTTTTAAAGGGCCAGCGTTTTTTATATATTTATTTTTTTTCCCCAATTGATCTAAAACATCCAAAAACGTTGGGGATCAACGTTTAGCCGCGTTTTTGAGTGTTTTTAAGCGTTTGAACGTTTTTGGTAAACCAAAGAGAAAATCACTGCTCCAGTTGTAATGGCTCACACACTAGTTGGAAGCTCTGGAGTGCCTGCTGCGGCTCGCCCCGTTTGAATTCACCAATAGAAGAAAGAAGCGGCACATCCAGATGATTTCCAGGCTTTATTCGGGTCAAGGGCACCACAAATACCAGCAAGCAGTCCATAGACGCGTTTCACACACCAGTCGTGTCCTTAATCATTACTAATGGTAATGATTAAGAACACGACTGATGTGTGAAATGCGTCTACGTAACAGGCGTTTCACATGTGTAGGGGCAGACAATTCATCAAAAATACCAAGCAAACAGTTCTTGGGATGCAGGATGTTAGGTAGCCCCAGAGCAGTACTTAGGAATGAGTCCATGCTAGCGGCGACTTTTCCTCTGTTTATCATACTGTGTTCACAGAAACCATGCACTTAAAACAATACCCTTGGCTTAACACAGTGCAATATATACAGCATCAAAATTCTCTGCAGAAAGTTCAATGTCCAATGTTACTATTGCTCAATAAAATTAGATTAGTTCATAATATCAGGGGTGATCGTCCCAAATGTTATTTATTATTATGGATCCACTGTTCTTTATAATTAATCCCACATCTGAAGGGTTAATAGTTGGAAACTATTCCCAAGGTTACGATGGCTTGTCTGTGCCGCCTTGTTCCTGCAGCTGTCCCAAAGGTTCCCCACTTACCGGAACACTGCTCTTTGTGCGCTCTCTTTCCTCTTGGGAGTCACAGGGTTTTCTCTTGCGTTCACTGACAGACGCAGCGCTTCATTGACAAGTGGGGTTATATGCACATCCTACCAGGAGTTGATTAGGCAAATGGAAAGAAAGCAAGCTGGCCCCTCCCAGGGAGCCATCCTATCTCACCCATATAACCCTCCTGCTCTGCTTAGCATATCAGTTTTATTATGCCTAGTGCAAGAGTTAGACCTGGCTCCCTTATGGGAGCTGCGGTTCACCTTTTTTGTTACCGCTTTTTTTTTTTTTTTCTTTCACGCTATCTGATGAAGACTGCTATCAAGAAGCCGGCTGGGGCATAGAGGATAGCTAGAATCCTGCACTATCCCCAGCGCGGCCGACCGATGCGAGCTAGCTCTAGCCTTGGCGGGGCCCGCCGCACCATGCCCGTTCCGTGCGGGTGGCCATTGGGTGACCCCCACTTGTGACCGGACCTGGTTCCTGTCCAGGGGCCTACGGCCTGCAGGATCCCTCTCCGGCATGGGAGGAAAGTCTGCAACCGAGTGGCTACCCACTATGCCCGTCAAACTGGTGAGTGACCCCCTCTCTTCCCCCCTAGGGGCGCGGAGTGGGGGGGCTTGGCAATTTTAGTGATTTGGCCGGCCGGTGAAGGGTGTTCGCTGGGCTGGTGTCGGGGGGGGGGGGGGGGGGGGGGGGGGGGGGGGGGGGGGGGGGGGGGGGGGGGGGGGGGGGGGGGGGGGGGGG
>BLSH010123455.1:375090-386676 GCA_018402905.1 Glandirana rugosa | reverse complement strand
GAGTCGACCAGGTCCCTGTGGTCACAGGGGTCGCGTCCAACGCGACGGCGACTGGGGAGGAGTCTTCCTGGGCGTCCCAGTAGGCGGTAGTATGGTGACCTTGACTGTCCGTTTATTTTTTTTACGGGACTGTTGGGGTGTTACGTCGGTGTGGCGGTGGGGTGTCTCGTGGTCCCTCTGGGGTCCTCCTGACGTGGGTGGCGATGGTCGTGGGGTCCCTCTCGGGTCGATATTAACGACAAAACACGGAGTGTTCGCGACGCAGGGTCAGCCGTTTTGCTTCCTCTTTCACTTGGGACAGCGTGGATGACTACAGGCGGCACAGGCTTCTTGACTGGCGGTCCTTAAGCACTCCTACTGGGACGCAGCGCTTGTGAGGCACAAAACAGCAATTATAGCTGGGCTCTCCCTGGGGTGCTGGTAGCGGTGGGTGCAGTCCTCCTGGGGTCTCCCTGGTGCTCTGTGGGGTGGCGGTGTGGCTGCATTGTGGGGTTGTCAGGGCATTTTTTTTATTTGCCTGTCAGTTCCAGTGGTATGATGGCGGATGACCCTGCGGGTCCTTCTGAGGAGGGGTCAGCGGCAGCGCAACCTGCGCTGGGGACACTGGTGTCCCTGGACCAGCTGAGAGCAGTATTTGGGGAATTCCTCCCCCGGGTGGGGCCGAGCAGGGCTCTGGGTGCTCCTAAAAAGCGTCAGCCTCCCCCTCTTTCCTCAGGGGAAGAGTCTGAACCGGAAGTGGCTTCGGGGGTCACGGGGACCCCCGTGGAAGTCTCAGAGGGCGAGCTAGATCTCTCGGATGGCGAAGAAGACCAGGGGGCCTTGGTTGCGCGGGAAAAGGCGCTGGTGGCCACACTGATTACTAATATCCGTGCGTCCTTGTGACTGGACCAAACAGGGGAGTCGCAGGAGTCCGCATACGTTTGCGGGTCTGCTAGGCCACCCAAGTCCCCTAAGGCTTATCCTTATGATCAATTTTTTGACCATCTGGTCTATCAGGAATGGCAGCGTCTGCAGAATTCCTTCGCCCAACCTAAACGCTTCGCTATACACTACCCTTTTGAGGATAGTTTTGTGAAGAAGTGGGCATCCCCCGCAACCGACCCTCTGGTGGCTCGCCTGAACAAGGCAACGACCATTCCTTTGGAGGGGTCTCCCTCATTTAAGGACCCAGCTGATAGGCGGACGGAGGCGGTGTCAAAAGCACTCTTCCTGTTGGCAGGGTCGGCCATGAGGCCGGCCCTGGCGTCTGCCATGGCGGCGCAATCTCTGTCTGAGTGTACGACAGAGCTGCAGAATGATTTGGACTATGGGAGGATGCTTGAGGCGTCGCAGAGAGCAGACCATTTGTTTCAAGGTCTTCGGTACCTGTGTGACGCAGCTCTGGACCTGCTTCCCATGTTGTCAAAAATGTATGTTTTTGCAGTCATTATCAGACGGGTACTCTGGTTACGTTCGTGGTCGGGTGACCGCGCGTCTAAGAAGGGTCTTACGGATCTTCCTTTTCAGGGTGGTCGACTCTTTGGAGCACAATTGGATGAAATCATCAAGGATTTCACTGGAGGGAAGAGTACTTTTCTTCCGGAGCCCAGGCAGCGGTAGTTCCGCCACAAGCAGGGTCCTGCTTCTTCGGGTCAGAAGAGGTTTTTTTGTGCCCCTGGCGCAGCGGGCAAGGGGTCGAGGCCCGGCAAGCCTGCTGCAGGGGCCGGTAAACGACCCTGGCAACGCAAGAACGAAAAGACAGAGGAGAAGTCCTTCTCTGCATGATAGGTTGTGCCCACCCGAATTTTGGGTGGGGGGCTGTCTTCTGGGGTTTGCAGACAGGTGGACTACCCGCATTTCCGACCGTGGGTGCAGGAAGTGGTGTCCTCCGGGTACAGGATAGAGTTCTCAGCACTCTACCCCCAGACAGGTTCTTCCCATCGAACTTGAGACTCCCTCAGGGGCGTGGGGAGGCCCTCCTAAGGGCTGTTCAGGCACTCTCCGACCAGGGGGTGATCGTGCCAGTACCTCAGTTGGAAAGATTTCACGGGTTCTATTCAAACCTATTCGTGGTCCCCAAAAAAGGGGGGGGGGGTCAGGCCAGTTCTGGACCTAAAGGCGCTAAACCACTTTGTGAAATTGCGAAAATTCAGGATGGAATCTGTCCGTTCGGTCGTGATCGCCCTGCATCAAGGGGACTTCATGGCGTCTCTGGATATCAGGGACGCGTATCTCCACGCCCCCATCTGTCCCCGGCACCAGCGTTTTCTGCGCTTTGCGGTGGCAGATCTACATTACCAATTCGTGGCACTTCCCTTCGGTCTGGCCTCGGCTCCTCGGGTGTTCACCAAGCTGGTGGCCCCGGTGCAGGCGCTGCTGAGGCAGAGAGGCATTGCGGTGGTAGCTTACCTTGACGATTTACTCCTGAGAGCGCAGTCTGCTTCGGCTCTGGAGGAGAACGTGGCTATCACCATGGCTTGAAAAAGACAAGAAAGACAAGTTGTTTTCGGATTTCCCCGTCCGAGGAGGGCTGCACACATCGGTACATTTATCCTCGTCCATATGGTCGTTTGCCACTCAAGAGGACTTTTTAGCGTGGGAATTTCACACTTCCATTTTGTATATCACCATGGCTTCATTGAAGGACTTCGGCTGGCTGATCAATCTGCAGAAGTCGACAGTGACACCGTCCTGTCGCCTGGAATACCTGGCTCTGATTCTGGACACAGAGCAGGCGAAGGTGTTTTTACCTCCGGCCAAGTTCCTGACACTGCAAGCTGCAGTGCGCACCCTGCTGTCGCGCCGGTGGTCCTCCTTACGGTTTTGTATGCAGGTGTTGGGGCTTATGGTTTCAGCCTTCGAGGCGGTACCTTACGCCCAGAGTCACACTCGGCTCCTCAGTGAGCGATTCTGTCTCGGTGGGACAAGTCTTCACTGTCCCTGGACCAGCTGATCAGATTGGATCCTCAGACCAGAGGGTCGTTGACCTGGTGGCTTGGGGCCCTGGCTCTGACGTTGGGGAAGTAATTTCTTCCCCTGAATTGGTCGATAGGATGGACGCCAGCCTATCAGGCTGGGGGGGGGGTCCTGGGGCAGCTGTCTGCTCAGGGCCATTGGTCGGCGCACGAATCTCGCCTTCCGATCAATGTGCTGGAGCTGAGGGCGTTTAGGCTCTGCCTCTCCCACTGGATGGTAAGGTTGAGCGGCCTTCCGGTTCGGGCTCAGTCGGACAACTCCACGGCAGTGGCGTATGTGAACCATCAGGGCGGAACGAGGAGCTCGGAAGCGGCTCTCATTCTGCGATGGGCAGAACTTCATGTGCCGGCAATCTCCGCCATTTATATTCCGGGCGTAGAGAATTGGCAGGCGGATTTTCTCAGTCGTCAGACGCTGGATCAGGGGGAATGGTCCCTTCATCCAGAAGTCAGATTTGCCACAAGTGGGGCACGCCAGATGTGGACCTCATTGCGTCTCGGTTCAATCACAAGGTGAAAACTTTTGTGTGCAGGACGAGAGACCCGCTGGCAGCCACCACGGACGCGCTGGTAGAGCCTTGGAGTCGGTATTGGCTCCTGTACGCTTTCTTCCATCAAGCTTCTACCGCGGCTACTGCGCAGGTTGGAAGCGGAGGGGATTCCGACAATCCTGGTGGCGCCGGATTGGCCTCGGCGTCCTTGGTACGCCGACATGGTGAGAAGGGTGGCAGATGTTCCCTGGCGCCTTCCGCTGCGCGAAGATCTGTTGTCTCAGGGGCCCATCTTGCACCCTGCTTTACCCTCGCTGGCTTTGACGGCTTGGCTATTGAGTCCCAGGTGTTGAGGGATAGGGGTGTCGCTGACTCCGTGTTCCCTACCATGCTTAAAGCGCGCAAGTGTACTTCGCGCAAGATTTATCATTGCACCTGGAAGGCCTATATTGCCTGGTGTGAGGCGGGGGGCTGGAACCCTCGCTCTTACGTTGTGTCCAGGGTCCTGGCTTTTTTGCAGCAGGGCCTGGATAAAAAATTGGTATTGAGTACTCTTAAGGGTCAGATTTCGGCTCTGGCAATTCTCTTTCAGCGGCCTTTGGCGTCACATTTGTTGATTCGTACATTTGTATAGGGTGTGCGCCATGTGGCTCCTCAGGTATGGTCACCTATGGCACCGTGGGATTTGAATTTGGTGCTTTCTGTGCTGCAGAAACCGCCATATGAGAAGATCAGGGATATCCCCTTACAATTGCTGTCGCAGAAAGTGGCTTTATGGTGGCCATTACATCCGCTAGGCGGGTATCTGAGTTGGCAGCGTTGTCCTGCAAGTCTCCTTACCTAGTCCTTCATAAGGACAAGGCGGTCTTGCGCCCTTCTCCTTCGTTTCTACCGAAGGTGGTCTCTTCTTTTCACATTAATGAAGATATTGTTCTTCCTTCATTATGTCCGCATCCATCGCATCCTAAGGAATTTGAGTTACATTCATTGGATGTCGTGAGGGCTTTGCGGGTGTATTTGGCGGCTACAGATTCCTTTCGGAAGTCTGATGCATTGTTTGTGCTGACAGAAGGACCGCGCAAAGGGTTGACGGCCTCGTCGGCTACTGTTTCCCATTGGATCAGACAGACCGTGACCCATGCGTATACTGTTCGGGGCAAAGTTCCCCCTTTTCCAGTCACGGCTCATTCCACCAGGGCAGTTAGCACTTCCTGGGCTTTCAGACACCAAGCTTCTGTGTCTCAGGTGTGCAAGGCGGCCACTTGGGCCTCGGTGCACACGTTTTGCTAAGTTTTACAAAGTTAATGTGTCAGCATCCGCGGATGCTGCTTTTGGTCGTAAAGTTTTACAGGCGGCGGTGTAGGCGCTGCTAGCGCCTCCTGAGAGCCTTCTGTTGGGAACAGTTGTTGTTTACCCACCCCTCTTGAATGACACTGCTTTGGGACATCCCCACTTGTCAATGAAGGGCTGCGTCTGTCAGTGAACGTAAGAGAAAAAGGGATTTTATTAAGAACTTACCGTAAAATTCTTTTCTCTGAGTTCACTGACAGACACAGCACCCACCCCTCTGTGTTGCGTTTGTACGGCTTGTTACGAACTGATATGCTATGCAGAGCAGGGGGGTGTTATGCTGGAGTGAGGACGGCCCCCTGGGAGGGCTCAGCTTGCTTTTTTTCTATTTGCCTAGTCTACTCCTGGTAGGATGTGCATATAACCCCACTTGTCAATGAAGGGCTGCGTCTGTCAGTGAACTCAGAGAAAAGGATTTTACGGTAAGTTCTTAATAAAATCCCTTTATTCAGTTTGCTGCAAAATGTGTTTGTTATAACTTCTGAAAAGAATATGTAGGTAGACCTGAAGTCCGATATGATGTAGTGAACTGAGGTCAGTTAAACCATACATATGAATATTATACAAGTGTTTAATGCTGTTTTTCTATGCTTTGGACAGAGTTAGTAAGAGTTAGAACCCCTGTTATGTTTTATTGCTGTCCCTGTCACTTGTAGTGAGGTGTCATCCTCCCCCGACCTTCTGTAGGGTCAACAGGACAGCAGTAAAACTTGACAGAGTTTCTACTTCTACTTAAAATGGAACTTTATGAAAAACAAAAAACGTGGGCAAACAGGCAGCATTATTGATGCAGAAGAGACATGCTATGTCCCTTCTGCGTTAAAAATGCTTATCTGCCTGTCCACCCTGTACATTGAGATGCACACGCGCAGCTAATTCTACAAGTGCACATGTGCGGGCAGGCGTGACGCCATCTCAGCCGGCCAATGAAAGCGCCCAGCAGTTGATACTCGGAAGCCAGTCAGGTCAGCGGGGGAGCTCTGGGAAGTCGCAACGTTTTTCCCAAAGGCAATAAAACCTAAAAAAAGGTTCTAACCCTTCCCCACTATTCAGATTCATTCTACTTTTCATTGCAATGCCGTTTCAGGATTTTGATTCTTTTGTCTGGTGTCTGAACTGCACAAGTACTGATTTCATGCGGGCCCCTATAAACTTTGTAGAAGCGTTGAAAATGTACATGCCGATTTTTAGTCGTCTTATTCGGACAGCTATGAATTTGCTGTTATGCGGCTAGGAAAGCAATGGGTTTGTAAGGCTGGAGTTGTCTGAGACCAAAAAAGGCTTTGTTAGTGTTCGTGTTCCTACAACTGGCAGTTTTTACCCTGAGAGGAATTCATTTTTAAAACAGAACACCAGTCTGTAGTGTGTTGTGCTCATGATAAATTTGCTTTTGAATGCAGTCATTTTGCTCGATTTATGCCTTTGTATATAATGTGCAGATTTTAATTTCATTAATTTTAACAAGTGTGTCATATAGCCTGTTCCTGAACATATCTTTGTATCCTTTTCAGGTTCAAGGACACAATGACACACATAGTAGGGAGCCGTGTGACAGAGCAATCCCTCCAGCTGGGACAAATGTATCCTGCCCCCGCAGCTCTTAAAATCGGTCTTGTGGATCAGTTAGTTCCAGAGGATAAGGTACAGAGCACAGCAGCAGCCGTCATGGCTCAATGGCTGTCTGTCCCAGGTAAGAACACTACATGGAAATCATAGCAGAGTCCAAGAGTCCGGCCTGCAGGAATAGATGCCTTTCTATTGCATTTTAACCACTTACCCACCGGAGCCCTTTTTTACATTTGTTGGTTACAAGTTAAAAACGGTTTGTTTTGTTTTTTCTAGAAAATTACTTAGAACCTCTAAACATATGTATATTTTCAAACACCCTAGAGAATAAAATGGCGGCCATTGCAATACTTAGTGTCACGCGGTATTTGCGCAGCGGTCTTTCAATCGCAATTTTTTTTCTTGGGGGGGGGGAGGGGGAATTTGAGTTAAAAAATAAGACAACAGTTAAGTTAGCCCAATTTTTTTGTATATTGTGAAAGAGGATATTACGCAGAGTAAATTAATACTATACATGTTATGGTTGAAATTTGCGCACACTTGCGCAATAGCGACAAACTCCGGTACTTAAAAAATCTCCATAGGGCGACGCTTTAAACATTTTTATTGGTTTCCAGGTTAGAGGTGCAGTGGAGGTCTTTTGCTAGAATTATTGCTCGCACTCTGGCCTTCGCAGCGATACCTCACGGGTGGTTTGAACACCGTTTTCATATGTGGGCGTAACTTGCATATGCCGTTGGCTGTCGAGTAAACCCGAAGTAACGTTGTGACATCGCTTCCGGAATTTGACAAAGGAGACCCGATTGAAGCCAATTCCGGCTTCCTTCAGGTCTCCTAGCCGGAGGCTCCGGTCTCCAGGTGGAACGGGAGGCTGGAGAAGAGCGGCGGGAGGAGGGGGATGTTCCCTCCCACCCCCTGGGATAATGACCGAGTGGCTCCCTAGCCGGATCGGCCGTTATCGCCGGATAGCCAACCGCCCACTCTAAAAAACGGTACCAGGATATAGCCTGCAGCTATAGTTTAGCTTACAGTAAGGCTGGGTTCACACTATCCGTCATTTAAATGGTCCGACTTTGATCCTACTTTGCTGTGCGATTTACGGTCCTACATAGGGTCAAAGTCGGACCGTTTGTCTGTGAACAGGGATCCGACTTTGATTCCGACAATACCAGGCACCTTGTGCTCTGGGGACCATGAAGGGGAACTCCACGCCAAATTAAAAAAAAAAACTGGCATGGGGTCCCCCTTCAGGAGCATATCAGGCCCTTTATTCTGGCATGGATTTTAAGGGGAACCCCGTGCCGAAAAAAACGGCGTGCGGTCCCCCCCAAAATCCATACCAGACCCTTATCCGAGCACGCAGCCCGGCAGGCCAGGAAAGGGGGTGGGGACGAGCGAGCGCCCCCCCCCCCTTTGACCATACCAGGCCGCGTGCCCTCAACATGGGGAGTATGGGTGCTTCGGGGCAGGGGGGGCTCTGCGCCCCCCACCCCAAAGCACCTTGTCCCCATGTTGATGAGGACAAGGGCCTCTTCCCGGTTGGTTGTCGGGGTCTGCGGGTGGGGACTTATCGGCATCTGGAAGCCCCCATTAACAAGGGGGCATCCAGATGCCGGCCCCCCACCCTATGTAAATGAGTATGGGGTACATCGTACCCCTACCCATTTACCTGGGGAAAAAAAAATGTACAAAAAAAACACTACACAAGTTATTAAAATCTTTTATCAAATCAGCTCCGGAGTCTTCTCCCCTCTCCGGTGTCTTTTTTCTTCGGCTCTTTTGCGGGGTCTTCTATCTTCTGAGGGGTCTTCTTTCTCTCCTTCTCTGCGGCGTCTTCTGCTCTTTTGCCGATCTTCTCCGCTGTCCTCTTCCCTCTGTTCTTCCTCTCTGTTCTTCTTCTTCTTCCCATGTTGACAGTGCGATCTTCACGAATGCCCTCTCCGCTGTGTGCAAAGCCTTATATTGGCATGGGGCGGGGCCACCCACTGACATCACCTGGCAGGCCCCACCCCCTATGATGTCACAGCCGGGACGGGCTGTGACGACATATGGGGCGGGGCCTGTCGGGTGATGTCAGCGGTTAGCCCCGCCCCATGCCAATATAAGGCACTGCACACAGCGGAGAGGGCATTCGTGAAGGAGATTGCGTCGTGTCAACATGGGAAGAAGAAGAGGAAGAACAGAGGGAAGAGGACAGCGGAGAAGACCGGCAAAAGAGCAGAAGACGCCGCAGGGAAGGAGGAGAAAGAAGATCCTTCAGAAGATGGAAGACCCCGCAAAAGAGCCGAAGAAAGAAGACACCTGAGAGGGGAGAAGACCACCGGAGCTGATTTCATAAAATACTTTAAAAAGCTGTGTAGTGTGTTTTTTTTTTTTTTTTTTTTTTTTGTACATATTTTTTCCAGGTAAATGGGTACCCCATACTCATTTACATAGGGTGGGGGGCTGGCATCTGGGGGCCCCCTTGTTAAAGGGGGCTTCCAGATTCCGATAAGTCCCCGCCCGCAGACCCCGACAACCAATGGCCAGGGTTGTCGGGAAGAGGCCCTTGTCCTCATCAACATGGGGATAAGGTGCTTTGGGGTGGGGGGCGCAGAGCCCCCCCTGCCCCGAAGCACCCATACTCCCCATGTTGAGGGCACGCGGCCTGGTATGGTGCAGGATGGGGGGGGGGGCGCTAGCTCGTCCCCACCCCCTTACCTGGCCTTCCGGGCTGAGTGCTCGGATAAGGGTCTGGTATGGATTTTTTTTTTGGCGTGGGGGTTCCCCTTAAAACCCATACCAGACCTAAGGGCCTGGTATGCTCTTGGAGGGGGACCCCATGCCATTTTTTTTTTTTTTTTAATTTGGCGTGGAGTTCCCCTTCATGATCCCCAGAGCACAAGTCGCATGCCAAAGTCAGATCAGTGAAGACACTGATCCGACTTCAGTGCCTTTCAATGGGCTGAAGTAGGATCAAAGTCGGACAAAAGTAGTACAGGAACCTTTTTCAAAGTTGGTCTGACTTTGAAAAACACAAGTCGGACCAGTTAAGACGGCTCTCATAGGGAAATTATTCTTTTTGTGACGTAATGCGACTTGTGCTCCTCATGTCGGTCCGAGAATCGGACTAGTGTGAACCCAGCCTAACTTGTAAAATACCTGTGGCATAACTGTTTCACCTGCTAAAGGATTTGAACCCCTTAGCGGCAGCGCCTCCCGACCCTTTAAGGTGTTTAAAATGCCAGGAGGTGGGGTTTATTATCATGTGACCGCCGTGGTTGGCTTTCTGTTAGCCGTCAGTAACTGTGTCGCGCTCTTGGCACAGCTGTTGTTGCAATACTGCACGCATGTATGCAGCCGCTCGGCAACTGCAAGAGGTTGCATATTTGCGTGCTGTTGGCTCCAAGAGGTTAAAGAAAATCTGTGCAGTTTTGTGATCTGGGCTTTCTTTCCAAACAGCGGGTCCAGCACAGCCCCAGTCTGCTGACTGAACGGTGAAAAGAGAAGCTGCACACTGATAAAGTCATCCCTCTATGCACTCTGCTTTCTCCTCCTGTCACTATATTTCCTGCCAGCTGTTCAGTGTACATGCACAGAACCTGAAGAGTGCTGGCCCCACCCTCTCCCAGTCTGAATACTGCTTTATAGGGGATTACAGATGTTTGTTTTTTATTTCTGATCTATCTCCAGCTTTAATCACTTGTCAACCGTCTACCGCATACTTACTGCGACAGGTAGGCTCTAGTGTGCGAAATCGCATACCTGAATGTGATTTTGTGTAATAGCCACTGGGGGGCGGACACGCTCTGCCAGAGGCACGAACGTGCGCTGATTGCACACAGGGGATGCCAATCAGCGAGTGGGGTGGGCCCGATGTCCGCCGGCTACCCGCGATCATTCCTGGGAGAGGTAAACAAGGCAGATCGCTGTTCTGACAGGAGAAAATGGAGATCTTGTGTTCTTGCTAAGCAGGAACACCGATCTGTCTTCACCCAGTCAGCGCAACCCCCACACAGTTTGCAAGCACTCTCTAGGGGCACATTTAATCCTTTAATTGCCCCTCCTGTTAACCCTTTCCCTGCCAGTGTCAGTAGTACAGGAACAGTGCATATTTTTAGCCCTGATCACTGTATTTGTGTCAATGGTTCCCAAAAAAGTGTCCGTTAGGTGTCCGATTTATCCGCTGCAATGTCGCAGTCCCATTTTAAAAATCGCTGATCGCTGCCGTTACTATTGAAAAAAAAAAAAAAAAATCAATAAAAATTCCAGAAAAATATCCCATAGTTTGTAGATGCTATAACTTTTGCGCAAACCAATCAAGATCTGCTTATTGGGGTATATGTAGCAGAATACATTTTTTTTTTATTGGCCTATATTGATGAAGAAATTTGATTTTGTTCAATTTTTTTTATTGAATATATTACTCTTCCGTTCACTTGACAGACGCAGCCTTCTTATGACACGTGGGGTTATGCACATATTACTAGGAGTAGACTAGGCAAAAATAAAACAAAAGCATAGGTTGGCCCCTCCCAGGGGGCCGTCCTCACCTTAGCATATAATCCCCCTGCTCTGCTTAGCACATCCGTTTTAAATTGCACATCCGTTTTAAATTGCCTAGTGCAAGTAGACCTGGTTCCCTATGGGATCTGCGGTCTCCTGAAGATTTTTTCTGATGAAGACTGCTATCAAGAGCAGTGTTCCCCAACCCAGTCCTCAAGGCCCACCAACAGGTCATGTTTTCAGGATTTCCCTCAGATGAATCTGCTGTGGTAATTACTTAAGGCAGTGAAACTGATCAAATCACCTGTGCAAATTAATGGAAATCCTGAAAACATGACCTGTTGGTGGGCCTTGAGGACAGGGTTGGGGAACACTGGTATAGAGGATATCTAGAATCCAAAAACTTTCCCCAGTCCAGCCGTCCTAGGGGTGCGGAGAGTGGGCACCTGGGCAGCTTCTGTTGTAGCCAGCCGGTGGGGGTCCGTTAGTGGGGACACACTGGGTGGTACCCCTTTGAGGATTCTCTCCCCCCTGCAGTACCGCACCTTGCACTGACCGTTCGGAGCACTGCATTAAGCGGTTCGCCGCCATTCGGTGTGGATCACCGTTCGTTCGTCTGCCGACCGCACCATTTTTCTATAAGCTCTGCTTGTGTTGATGGCAACATCCATTGTTTGGTAGCCCATGCGGTTTTCAGCCTGTCCTCTGGCGGCCCCCAGTGGTCGTTTTTGGTATTACAG
>BLSH010123455.1:357150-368987 GCA_018402905.1 Glandirana rugosa | reverse complement strand
GCGTACCCGATGGTTTGTTACCTACAACGGTAGTTGTGTTCGTCTCGAATATCTTTTTACCACGCCAGCCGTCTGCTTGCTTGCCACTAGGTGTGGCTTACCGCCGCTTGGCGAATTACGTCACGAGGCTTGCCAGTCACGTTCCACGCCATGACGTCCCCCCTCTCTTAGGAGTTTCCCCATGGTGGGTCACACAGGGGTGATTGCCTGGGGGTGGCCGGCCGATGGTGTCTTCGACGGGTCCACGGGTGAGAGGCGCGGTGATCCTGCCGACCTGACCCCTTTCAAAAACCTAAGATCTATAGGAGATATGGTCACATGGAAATCCTGAAAACATGACCTGTTGGTGGGCCTTGAGGACAGGGTTGGGGAACACTGGTATAGAGGATATCTAGAATCCAAAAACTTTCCCCAGTCCAGCCGTCCTAGTGGCGCGGAGAGTGGGCACCTGGGCAGCTTCTGTGGTAGCCGGCCGGTGGGGGTCCGTTAGTGGGGACACACTGGGTGGTACCCCTTTGAGGATTCTCTCCCCCCTGCAGTACCGCACCTTGCACTGACCGTTCGGAGCACTGCATTAAGCGGTTCGCCGCCATTCGGTGTGGATCACCGTTCGTTCGTCTGCCGACCGCACCATTTTTCTATAAGCTCTGCTTGTGTTGATGGCAACATCCATTGTTTGGTAGCCCATGCGGTTTTCAGCCTGTCCTCTGGCGGCCCCCAGTGGTCGTTTTTGGTATTACAGGACGTGATAAAATCGGAAGTAGTACTTCCGGTTTCACTTGGACAACGTGGCTGACACTCGGTGGTGCAGGCTCTTGAAGTGCAGTGGATTTTTGGGCATTGCTCATTCCGGTCACAGTGCTGAGGCATTTAAAACAGCAAGTATAGCTGGCTCTCCCTGGGTGCTGGTAGCGGTGGGTGCAATCCTCCCGGGTCTCCCTGGCTGATAGGTGGGGTAGAGGTGGTGGTCACACAGTGGGGGTGCTGGAAGGCTGGGATGTCAGAGGCCGGCAAGGCTATGGCAGGTGTACCTGCGGATCAACAATCCACCCTGGGAACCTTGGTGTCCTTGGAACAGCTGAGGGCGGTATTTGGGGAGTTCTTCCCCTGGGCGGGGGACCCGGTTCCGGGGGGCCCCAAAAACGCCCACACCCCCCCTCATTCCTCAGGGGAGGATTCGGATCCAGAAAGCACCTCAGTGGTCACACCTGTGGACCTATCAGAGGGTGAACTGCCCTCAGAAGGCAAAGGTGATCAGGAGGCTCCATTTTCGCGTGATAAAGCGATAGTGGCCGCTCTGATCTCTGATATCCGCGACTCCATGCGGCTTGACCAAGCAGGGGAGTCGCATGAGTCCACATATATTTGTGGATCACTTAAACCCCCTAGGTCCCCTAGGGCTTACCCTTATGATCAGGTGTTTGAACAGGCGGTGTTCAAGGAATGGCTGCGGCCACCAAATTCCTTTGCTTTTCCTAAAAGCTTTGCTGCTCGCTACGCCTTTGAGGATAGCTTTACTAAGAGATGGGCTTCCCCAACGGTGGACCCCCCAGTGGCCCATCTGAATAAGGCAACGACCATTCCCTTGGAGGGGTTTCCGTCTTTTAAGGAGGCGGCCGATCGCCGCACGGAGGCAGTGTCTAAGGCACTGTTCTTGTTGGCTGGGTCAGCCATGCGGCCGGCTCTAGCGGCTGAGATGGCGGCACAATCTCTTCATGAGCACGCTGGCACACTGGTTTAGCTTGTGAGTGTGCACAGGCTGAGGTGCAGCGGGCACAACATTTGGATGAGGGTCTGCGCTACATATGCCATGCTGCTTTGGACCTTCTTCCCATATTGTCAAAAAGGTCTGTTTTTGCAATTGTTATCAGTGCTGTGGCTCCGCTCTTGGTCGGTCGACCAGGCTTCATAGAAAGCTCCTGCAGATCTTCCCTTTCAGGGAGGGCATCTGTTTGGCCCACAGTTGGATGAAATCATTAAGGATTTCACAGGAGGGAAGAGTACTTTCCTTCTAGAGCCAAAGCGGCGGGATTTTCGCCGTAGGCAGGGCCCTATTTCTTCAGGTCAGAAGTTTTTTCGGGCACCCGGCTCAGCAGGTAAGGGCTTCAAGTCCGGTAAGGGTTCCGCTGGGCCCAAGGATAAATCAACCTCCGCTTGATGGGTTGCCCCCGCCCGACTCACAGGTGGTGGGCCAGTTGCTGGGGTTCGCAGACAGATGGACTGCCCGCATCACCGCTCGGTGGGTACTGGAGGTGGTGTCCTCCGGGTACAGGATAGAATTCATCTCTCTGCCCCCAGAAAGGTTCTTCCCTTCAAACTTGAGACTCCCTCAGGGGCGTCGGGAGGCGCTTCTAGGTGCCGTTCGGGCGCTTGCTGAACGGGGTAATTGT
Source organism: Glandirana rugosa (assembly GCA_018402905.1). Lineage (NCBI taxonomy): Eukaryota > Metazoa > Chordata > Amphibia > Anura > Ranidae > Glandirana > Glandirana rugosa. The sequence continues at coordinate 366,597 of BLSH010123455.1, read as the reverse complement.
ACCGGTACCCATGGTGGAAAGATTTCACGGGTTTTACTCAAACCTCTTTGTGGTGCCCAAAAAGGGCGGTGTCAGGTCAGTTCTGGACTAGAAGGCATTAAACCGCTTCATAAAGACGAAGAGATTCAGGATGGAGTTCATCCACTCGGTCGTGGCCGTCCTGCACCAAGGGGAATTCATCCAGGGACGCGTATCTCCATGTTCCAGTTTGTCACAGTCACCAGCGTTTTCTACGCTTTGCAGTGGGGGACCTGCATTACCAGTTTGTGGCACTTCCCTTCGGGCTGGCTTCATCTCCCCGAGTGTTCACCAAGGTGGTGGCCCCGATCTGGCACTGCTGAGACAGAGGTATCGCGGTAGTAGCATACCTCGACGACTTACTCCTGATAGCAGAGTCTGCTGCGGCTCTGGAGGAGAATGTGACAATCACGGTGTCCACGTTAGGAGTTCGGTTGGCTAATCAACCTACAGACATCATCGTTGACTCCATCCTGCCGTCTGGAATACCCGGGTCTGATTCTGGACACGGTGCAGGCAAGAGTGTTTTTACCACCAAACAAGCTCCTGACACTTCAGGCAGCAGTGGTCCTCCTTACGGTTCTGTATGAGAGTTTTGGGGCTCATGGTGTCGACTTTCGAAGCGATACCTTACGCCCAGAGTCACACTCGGCTCCTGCAGAAGGCGATTTTGTCGCAATGGGACAAATCTCTCCTATCCCTAGACAGACGGACCAGGTTGGATCATCAGTCCCGAGGATCCTTGATTTGGTGGATTCGGGCTCCGGCCCTAAAGTTGGTAAAATGTTTTCTCCCCCTCAATTGGTCGATAGTAACATCGGACGCCAGCCTATCGGGCTGGGGAAGGGGTCCTGGGTCAATTCTCTGCCCAGGGTCATTGGTCAGTGCAGGAAGCTTGCCTTCCAATAAATGTACTGGAACTGAGAGTGATCCGGCTTTGTCTGTCCCATTGGTCGAAAAGGCTGCCAGGCCTCCCTGTCCGGATTCAGTCAGACAATGCCACGGCAGTGGCATATGTGAACCATCAGGGCGGAACAAGAAGCTCGGCAGCAGCCGCAGAGGCGGCTCTGATTCTTCGGTGGGCAGAACTTCACGTGCCAGCTCTCTCTGCAATCTACATCCCAGGCGTGGAAAACTGGCAGGTGGACTTTCTTAGCTGCCGGACTCTGGATCAGGGGGAATGGTCCCTACATCCAGAAGTGTTCCGCCAGTTTTGCCTCAAGTGGGGCACGCCAGAGGTGGACCTCATGGCCTCCAGATTGAATCACAAGGTACAGACCTTTGTGTGCAGAACAAGAGATCCATTGGCGGTCGCCTCAGACGCACTGGTAGCGTCCTGGGGTCGGTATCGGCTACTGTACGTGTTTCCTCCTTTAAAGCTTCTACCGTGGGTTTTGCGCAGGATAGAAGCAGAAGGAATCCCGACAATCCTGGTAGCTCCGGATTGGCCTCGGCGTCCTTGGTGCGCCGACATAGTACGGATGGTGACAGATGTTCCGTGGCGTCTTCCACTTCGCGAAGACCTACTGTCTCAGGGGCCCATCTTGCACCCTGCTTTACCCTCGCTGGCTTTGACGGCTTGGCTATTGAGTCCCAGGTGTTGAGGGATAGGGGTGTCTCGGACTCAGTGATCCCTACTATGATTGAAGCACGTAAAGGTACCTCATGTAGGATTTATCATAGGACCTGGAAGGCCTATATTGTCTGGTGCGAGGCAGGGGGTTGGAACCCCCGCTCTTATATAGTGTCCAGAGTACTTTTTTTTTTTTGCAGCAAGGACTGGACAAGAACCTGGCGTTAAGTACGCTTAAGGGTCAGATTTCGGCCCTGGCGGTTCTTTTTCAACGGCCCTTGGCGTCTCATTCATTGATCCGGACTTTTGCACAGGGGGTACGTCATGTGGCTCCTCGGATACGGTCGCCTCTGGAACCGTGGGATTTGAATCTGGTGCTTTCTGTGCTGCAGAAACCACCATATGAAAAGATTAGGGACATTCCCTTGCGACTGTTGTTGCAGAAAGTGGCTTTTCTGGTGGCTGTCACATCCACTAGGCGGGTGTCTGAGTTAGCAGCATTATCCTGCAAGTCACCTTACTTGGTCCTTCATAAAGAAAAAGGCAGTTTTGCGACCTTCCCCTTCGTTTCTTCCGAAGGTGGTTTCTTCTTTTCATTTAAATGAGGATATTGTTCTTCCTTCATTGCACCCGCACCCGTCACATCCCAAAGAAGTTGAACTGCATGCTTTGAATGTGGTGAGGGCTTTGCGCGTGTATTTGTTTTTTACAGCTTCTTTTCGGAAGTCTGATTCTTTATTTGTGCTGACGGAAGGGTCGCGCAAAGGCATTGCGGCCTTGTCCGCTACCATTTCTCGTTGGATAAGGAAGACCGTGACTCATGCATATGAGATTCGGGGCAAGGTTCCCCCGTTTCCAGTCACGGCTCATTCCACCAGGGCAGTTAGTACTTCCTGGGCGTTTAAACACCAGGCCTCGGTGTCTCAGGTGTGCAAAGCGGCTACTTGGGCCTCAGTGCACACGTTTACTAAGTTTTACAAAATTGATGTTTCAGCATCTTCGGATGCTGCCTTTGGCCGCAAAGTATTACAAGCGGCAGTGTAGGCGCGATTAGCGCCGCCTGAGAGGGCTTTTTCTGTTGGGTACAGTTGTTATAGTTTTCCCACCCCTCTTGATTGGCACAGCTTTGGGACGTCCCCACGTGTCATAAGAAGGCTGCGTCTGTCAGTGAACGGAAGAGTAAAAGGGATTTTATTATAACTTACCGTAAAATCCTTTCCTCTGAGTTCACTGACAGACGCAGCACCCACCCCTCTGTGTTGAGTTTGTACAGTTTGTTACGAACTGATGTGTTATGCAGAGCAGGGGGATTATATGCTAAGGTGAGGATGGCCCCCTGGGAGGGGCCAACCTATGCTTTTGTTTTGTTTTTGCCTAGTCTACTCCTAGTAATATGAGCATAACCCCACGTATCATTAGAAGGCTGCGTCTGTCAGTGAACTCAGAGAAAAGGATTTTACGGTAAGTTATAATAAAATCCCTTTTTTATAGCAGAAAGGATCTAACGCCAAAAGAAAGCTCTATTTGTGGGAAAAAAAAGAACGTAAATTTTATTTGGGTACAACGTCGAACGTCCGTTAAATTAACGCAGTGCCATGTCACAAAAAATGGCCTGTTCATTGAGGGGTGTAAAACCTTCCAGGGCTGAAGTGGTTAAAGAGCATCCTTCAAATTATTTTATAGATGCAATTTCAACCTTCATCTATTAGCTATTTAAAAGGTCAAACCCCTTATTAATGCACTAAAGTCACATGCAGCATAGACAGGAGCTCTATTAACCCCTTCTTGTCCTGGGTAGTTCTAAGAGCCGGTTCACACTGGCGTGACTTGTCAGGCACGCTCCATGCATTGCAATGGAACCGTTCTAATAGGAGCAACTCAAGTCGTTCCGAGTTAGAAAAAGGTTCCTGTACTACTTTGGGGGCGACTTCAGACGACTTGCATTGATCTCTGTTACAGAAGTTGTTTGCAATCCGCGCTGAAGTCACTCTGTGGGGTGTCGCGCTAAGTCGCCCCTGAAGTCGGATCACCCCTGTGTGAGCCGACTCTAAGAAGAAAGTAGATTTACTATTGCTGTACCTTTATAAGGCTTAACTATTGAGGCTCCATACACACTCATGTTTTTTATTTAGCTGTCAGCATTTTTTCTACCCCCTAGAAGTTAAACCGTGTTATCCTACAGTATCTCACAAAAGTGAGTACACCCCTCACATTTTTGTAAATATTTTATTATATCTTTTTTCATGTAACAACACTGAAGAAATTACACTTTGCTACAATGTAAAGTACTGAGTGTAAAGCTTGTATAACAGTGTAAATTTGCTGTCCCCTCAAAATAACTCAACACAGCCATTAATGTGTAAACCACTGGCAACAAAAGTGAGTACACCCCTAAGTGAAAATGTGCAAATTTTGCCCAAAGTGTCAATATTTTGTTTGACCACCATTATTTTCCAGCCCTGCCTTAACCCTCTTGGGCATGGAGTTCACCAGAGCTTCACAGGTTGCCACTGGAGTCCTCTTCCACTCCTCCATGATGACATCACAGAGCTGGTGGATGTTGGAGACCTTGCTCTCCTCCACCTTCTGTTTGAGGATGCCCCACAGATGCTCAATAGAGTTTAGGTCTGGAGACATGCTTGACCAGTCAATCACCTTTACCCTCAGCTTCTTTAGAAAGGCAGTGGTCATCTTGCAGGTGTTTGGGGTCATTATCATGTTGGAATACTGCCTTGCGGCCCAGGCTCCGAAGGGAGGGGATCATGCTCTGCTTCAGTATGTCACAGTACATGTTGGCATTCATGGTTCCCTCAATGAACTGTAGCTACCCAGTGCCGGCAGCACTCTTGCAGCCCCAAACCATGACACTCCCACCACCATGCTTGACTGTAAGCAAGACACACTTTTTCTGTGTATTCCTCACCTGGTTGCCACCACTGATGCCTGACACCATCTGAACCAAATACGTTTATCTTGGTCTCATCAGACCACAGGACATGGTTCCAGTAATCCATGTCCTTATTCTGCTTGTCTTCAGTAAACTGTTTGCAGGCTTTCTTGTGCATCATCTTTAGAAGAGGCTTCCTTCTGGGACGACAGCCATGCAGACTAATTTGATGACCCCCCCACCCCTTCAACCTCTGCAGCAATACTGGTAGCACTCATATGTCTATTTCCCAAAGACAACCTCTGGATGTAACGCTGAGCACGTGCACTCAACTTCTTTGGTTGACCATGGCAAGTGGGACCTGTCCTGTTAAACCGCTGTCTTGGCCACCGTGCTGCAGCTCAGTTTCAGGGTCTTGGCAATCTTCTTATAGCCTAGGCCATCTTTTATGTAGAGCAACAATTCATTTTTTCAGATCCTCAGAGTTCTTTGCCATGAGGCTGTGCCATGTTGAACTTCCAGAGACCAGTATGAGAGAGTGAGAGCGAGAACACCAAATTTAACACAACTGCTCCCCATTCACACCTGAGACCTTGTAACACTAACGAGTCACATGACACCGGGGAGGGAAAATGTCTAAATGGGCCCAGTTTGGGCATTTTCACTTAGGAGTGTACTCACTTTTGTTGCCAGCGGTTTAGACATTTACGGCTGTGTGTTGAGTTATTTTGAGGGGACAGCAAATTTACACTTTGCTACAATGTACACTCACTACTTTACATTGTAGCAAATTGTCATTTCTTCAGTGTTGTCACATGAAGAGATATAATGAAATATTTAGAAAAATGTGAGGGGTGTACTCACTTTTGTGAGATACTGTATGTGTCCATACACACTACTTTAGGCTGTTAGCGTTTTGTAGATTTTGGAGCGTTTTTCCAGCAGAAAAAAACGCTACTAAAACCCTCCTAAGAGCTTTTTACGAGCGTTTTTTTTTTTTTTATACTATAAGAATGCTAATAAAATGCTAATGCTCCTTAAAGCTACTAAAACGCTAATACAAGCCGGCACAAACACGCTATTATCAGCATTTTTCATCCAGCGCTTTTTCTAGGATTTGAGCTTATGAAAAACACTAGTGTGCATGGAGCCAGAATGGAGATGGGCAACTCTGACTGTGTCATACATGGCTCACAGAAAAGCACCATGAGACAGACAATATTCAGTGTGTTTACAGAAAGATGGCATCTATAAATTATGTGGAATGCAGAAAGTCCCTACTGCAAGGATATAATATTGTTACTGTAACTTGAAAGGGAGCTAAAAGTTAAATTTGTTACGTAAGGGGAACTGTCATATATATTTTAGTATGCTCTTGTTTTATGTGTTATTTGAAAGTTTACCCGAGCGTCATTTTTTTGTTACATACTACAAAAATCTCTTTTTTTTTTTTTATATGCTCGGTTTTCATGTTTATTTGTCTTGTACAAATCAGTAGGCTCGGACTGTAATGGAATGTCTGTGCTGAGTATAAAGTCAGCAGTATACCGCAATGCTTATGCTGCTCTCCTTACTGGGAAGTACCGATCACTTGTCTATTCAGCAAGTATGGCTGCCCCATATACTTATTTAAAATTTAGAAACAAATAATCAGTTTAAAACCTCACACATTAATAAAATAGTCTACTTTAGAAGAAACCTGAGAGAAACACAGAGGCTACCATTGCTTATCACTCCTTTGTAAAATAATAGTTGCCTGGCTGTCATGCGCGCCTTATTGCTTCACTACTTTGAATTGCTGACAGAGTCAGCTCAGAGTAAAGCTGACCATAGATGGCTGGCTTATAAAGAAAAAAAAAAACAGTTTCCCCCATCCACATATTCGTAGTGGATAAAGAAATCTTCTTCGCTCTGATGTATTCTGACAGCAGGGTCTCCTCCGCTGTCAGAGTACACTAATCAGAGCTGCAGCTAATTGGCTGCAAGCCACTAATCGGGTGAAAATTTTTTGACATTGTTTCAATGTTTTCAGAAAATGATGTGATGTTTTCAGGAAGTTATATACAGCACCTTTCCAGCCCTTCCCATCACCCATGATCTGTCTGCATTGCAGAGAGAAATACAGTCCCACTGATGAAGTCACAGGGACTAAAATTGACGGGGGGTGAGCGGCAAACAAGGGAAGGCAAAATATAAGCCGACTAAGCTGCTTAAACTTCATTTGACATTGCATCCTGTAACATTAGACATAAAAAGAAGGTACTGTATATCTCCCCAAACTGACACAAACAGAAAAAAAAACCTGACAGACATTCTGGCCTTTCCTTACTCCAAAAATACAAGACACCTTTTTGACTGGAGTTCCACTTTTAAAGCTATAGATTGCATTTAAAATTTTTATTTAAATTCATTTCGTTTTTTTTTTTTTTTGGTTTGCTTTTTACAGATCACGCACGTCAGATCACCAAGTCTATGATACGTAAGCCTATCATAGACAGGCTAGTCAAACAGCGAGAGGCTGATATCAATAATTTCGTCAGCTTCATATCCAAGGAATCCATCCAGAAGTCTTTGCAGGTCTATATGGAAAGGTTGAAGCAGAAGAAGCAATAACATGCTGAGTAAATGTTGAAATATATAGGAAAGCCATAAACTACTGTAAGTCACAAATCCTATAGTATTAAAGAAGATGGGACTTGGACTTGTGTGGTGATCTGGAGGAAGCTCTGACGAGCGTGTCTTTACAGCTGCCTTTGTACATTCTCAATGTTCTTACTAATCTTTCTACAGGTCTGCAGGGGTATTGCAGGGTAGCTATTTTTTTGTATAGATTTTTTTCTAATCAGAAAGTATTTGAAATTCAGTCCATGTTTTCTCTTCACCAACCTAATAAAATATTTTGTGAAGAAACTTAACGGTTACTGTATAAGATTTTTGTATTGAATATGAAAGTCACTTTGAAGGTGAAATCTGTGCAAAGCACATATTGCCTAAATACAAGACACATGTTTGATCTTAGTCTTTGTGTTCCTTTTGTATTTATTCCAGATGTGTGCAGTATTTCAGCATTTAAACCAGTGGTAGGCCACCCTCTTGATGCAGGGGGCCTCAGGCGTGGTTCCTGACATCACACAATGAATGTAAGGCTACAAGATGCAGACATGCAATCGGGGACCATCAAAGACTATATGCATGATACCAGTGATGATACAAGTGATGGTTAAAGACTGCAAACATGCTTTAGGGACTTTTGGAGACCAGGGAGTCACAGACTGGGGAGTTGAGCCTAAGTTCACACTGTGAACCGTATGTGAATTGCACAGGAATCACACCACATTCCTGTGCAAATCCCATGCAATTCTGTGTGGTGCAATATGAGCCCATTCACTTTGGATGGCTCAAATCATTCCACATCAAACAGGTGCAGGCAGCTTCTTTTTTTTTTATTCGCACTGGAATCAGATGGCCTAAGTGTTTATACACATGCGATCCAGTTTAGGCAAATGTACTGCATTTGCAATCTGCTTTTGGGGTATTGTTAACTTTCCATTGACACCCGCAGCAGATGGCAGAACACAGTGCGATTGCTATGCGGTGTGGGAAATGCACAGGAATCGCTGCGTTTCCCACACTGCATCGGTGTGAACCGGAGTGGAGACTGCTAGAGATCCTGGCTATTACAGCCTTTTACAAATTAATGCTTCCACATTTGTGCTCCCTGCAACCTCCTAAAATGTATTTTTATACAACATTGGATATTTCTCTCAGTAGAGACCACAAGGGGGAAAAATAAGGGGAGTAGCATAGAAAAAAGTAAGGTAATGTAGTCTAAAGAATATTTTACCTTCGCGTATTATTATTATGCAGGATTTATATAGCGCCAACAGTTTGCGCAGTGCTTTACAATAAAGAAGGGACACAGTACAATTACAATACAGTTCAATACAGAAGGAATAGGAGGGCCCTGCTCGTAGAGCTTACAATCTAAAGATTCTGCCATTTATTCCTCTAAATCTGTGGTTGGCAACCTGTCAATCATGGCTATCTGACAGGTAAATTACAACCCCGCCATGTGGCCTCTCAGATCAGAGGTGAGGAAGTCCTAGGCCAGGGGTAAAAAGGTGGACTCCAGGAACTAGAGAGCTGCCGTCAATCAGTGAGCAGCATGAGGCAAGGCCCTGCCAACCACTAGACGCAGCTGTATTAAAGCGGAGATGGGACAGTCTGGAGGGCTGGGGGATGAGAGACGTACTGCAGAGTATGTGCCGGCAGGCTAGAAGTGGGTAAAAGGGCAGCAAGAGACAGTGACTGGAATGACAGATGGGATGTTAGGGTGCTGTCTGTTTTGACAGGTCCATAGTTGCAGGCTGGCAGTGTTATAAGAGAAATGAACATTTCTCTTCCGTTCACTGACAGACGCAGCCTTCTTATGACACATGGGGTTATGCTCATCCTACTAGGAGTAGACTAGGCAAAAACAAACAAAAGCGTAGGTTGGCCCCTCCCAGGGGGCCGTCCTCACCTCAGCATATAATCCCCTGCTCTGCATAGCACATCAGTTTTCTTTTGCCTAGTGCAAGGAGTATACCTGGTTCCCTTTGGGATCTGCGGTCTCCTGAAGATTCATCTGATGAAGACTGCTATCAAGAAGCTGGCTGGTGGTATAGAGGATATCTAGAATCCAAATCTTTCCCCAGTCCGGCCGACACTATGCGAACGCCCTTCGGGGTGCCCACCGCATAGTGCCCGTTCCGTGCGGGCGGCCAGTGGCTAAAACCCACTAGAGCCCAGTGACTAGGTACGCCTGTCCAAGGGCCTGGCCAGCAGCATGCCTCCCCTAGGGGATGGTAAGTCTGCTCCGGTGGCTACCGCTGCGCCCGTCGAGGATTGGTGAGTGGACCCCTCTGCCGCCTTAGGGCGTGGAGAGTGGGCAGCTTTGGTGGTAAGCCGGCCGGTGGGGGCTCAGTAG
>BLSH010123455.1:324739-346482 GCA_018402905.1 Glandirana rugosa | reverse complement strand
ATTACGTATCTTACGTAATTCCATTTTTTTGAAAACGGAAATCTGGACGAAATTTGCTGAACTAAAAAGACACGAAAGTGGACTTTAAAAAGTTCAACCTCTTTTCTAGGTAAACTTAGACTTGGGGATGGTCGAATATTTCTTATGGGAAACAATCGAAAGAATCAATTCGGCTGGTATGTACCTGACGACATAGGGGGTTTTTATATATATGACATGAAATGTTCGAAATTCTGACGGAGTATTCGTTCATCCCCTCCCACGACTTGTCCGGTTTAAAATTAGGTACATCCACCTGTCACCATCACATCTTAAACTAGATGAGTAACTGGAGACATATTGGTTGGTAACCGAGGACGGCGACAGTCAGTTTAGGTCACCCCTCCGCCTGTGTGTCGAGTCGAACCCCCCCCCCCCCCCCCCCAATAGTAAGCCACTTGCTATGGAGGCAGATGTCCGTGCTCGATCCCAAGCTGAGCTGTGTGTCCGCCTCCCCACTGGATTTGACTGACAGCGGCAGGAGCCAATGGTTGGTTATACAGAGGTCAATGAGTAGATCAAATTCTACACTACCACTGTCCACCTACATGGATTAAAATTTGGCCTGTTCAGCACCCTCCCCTACTTGCTTATGAGGCAGTCTTAAAGCTTGTAAAGTACAGTATATATATTTTTGGGGGATACAGCAGTCCATGTATGGTCGGCTTAACTAAGAAAGCTAACAAAGGGTATTCTTTATAAGCTGGTAGGGGTTCAGATTCAAATGGATCTTTTCTCCAACTTGAAAAATTTCAGGTGAAAGCACAGAAAAATCAAGTCGTTTAAAGCAGGTCTAAAGGCAAAAGTTTTTTTACCTTAATGCATTCTATGCATTACAGTAGAAAACCTTCTGGGTGCAGCTCTCTCCTTATACTTACCTGAGCCCGATCTCAATCCAGCGATGTGCACAAGAGCAGCAGCTGTCCCGAGTCTCTCTCTCTTCATTGGTTCACACAGCAGCAGGAACCATTGGTTCCTACTGCTGTCAATCTCAGCCAGTTAGCCATTGAGGAGAGAGTGGAGGGAGGAGGCTGAGCCATGCTCTGCGTGTGAATGGACACGCAGAGCGCGGCTCAGGAGCGAGCCTGCTCAAGTGCCCCCCATAGCAAAAGGCTTGCTATGGGGGCAGTCAGCAGGGGGAGGAGCCATGCCTGCCGACAGGGGACCCAAAAAGGAGAGGCCATTGAACAGAGCAGGTAAGTATGACTTGTTTGTTATTTGAAATAAAAATGTTTGCTTTAGAATCACTTTCAAGGATTAATTGCAATGTTTTAGCCACTTGCAATGTGTCTTTAAACTTATTATAAAATTTGACTACTTCATGAAGAGTCGATTCCCTAGCACAGCCCCTCCCTCCTTGCACATTATAGCTCTCCTCTTCTGGGAGTATCTAATTGCTCTCTGCGTTGGCCCAGCTCCTCCACCCTTCACCTCGTTCTACTTGAGTGACAGCTCTCAGTCTGCTGGAGCTGCTAAAATCACATTCAAGATGGGGGCAGAGCTCAGCAGCAGTCTCAGAGCTTTTCAATGTCTGCACAAAGGGAGGCTTTTACATGTAAATATCACGCTTAAAACACTTTACACAAATATATAATCTAGAAGGAAGATTGTTGTCTAAATGAATGGTCTGGCGACAGAATCTCGAAGTAAATTGCTTCAATACATATGCAATGGACAGTATTTTCTTTTTCTTCCATGTTAGGATGTGATTACTCCTTGGTAAATGACATGGATCATTCAAGGGTCTCGGTGCCCAAGCAGATGACAACGCATGACGTCCTTTACCGATTTCCCTTTTAAGCCAACGTTAGTTCCAGCTCCACAGGGTAGTGGTCACTCACAGCTAAAGCCTGCAGAGAGTTAAATGAGAATCTATCAATCATTAATGGTAAATGTATTATGATGTTTATTGTTAAACCATACAGCATTAAATGTCAAAGCCCCACCCCACATTCTTCTACATATAATGCAATTTTTTTAATCAAAGTATTGCTAAATCATGTTTGCTTTTGTTCTGGAAATGAACTCTCCTATGGGTTGCTGAATTTAAAAAAAAGATCTGCCAAAGGAACCAAAGATCTGCAATGAAGATTCTGTAGCCAAACTGTAAGTTTCGTATTTGAAAATACATCTGCATGAATGAGTCAGTGCTCTGGGGCAATGTGTCTGTTGCAGACTAAATGATAATGCTGCATGTTGATGAATTTATTAACGTGTACAATTAATAAGAAGTACACTAACCTACCCTCACTAGTCCTTCTGAATAAATCTAAAATAAACCCACCCCAGCTGCTTACCAACATCCAAAGAGTTGTGGAAAGATAGCACTGCGCCCATAGGTTTATTTTACTTATCTTAACCGGTTCCCGACCGCGCGCAGCATATTTGCTGCAGAGTGTCGCTGTCCTGCGAATCGCCATATATAAGCGGCGGCACTCACGTGCGCAGATAGCGGGCGGGAGCGTGCCTGCAGGAGTGTGCCCGCGGCCCGGGTGGACCCAATGTCCGCCGGCGAGCCGCGATGACCTGCCAGAGAGAAAGAACGATGTAAACACAGCAGTTCCCTGCTCTGTCAGTGGGCAAGTAAGAGATCTATTGATCAGTGTCACTGGGATCAGTTAGATCTCTTATGCCCATGGTAGCCCAGCCCCCTCACAGTTAGAACACGCCTAGGGAACACAGCCCCTTCACTGCCCCCCTGCAGATTAACACCTTCACTGCCAATGACATTTATACAGTAATCAGTGGATATTTCAATTTCTGATCACTGTATAAATGTCATTGGTCCCAAAAAGTGTCAAAAATGTCCGACATAACCCCAATATCAAAGTCCCGATAAAAATCACAGATCGCCGCCATTACCAGTAAAAAAAAAAAAAAACTGTAAAAATGGCAGAAATTAATTCTCATGGTTTGTATACGCGGCAACTTTTGCATAAACCAATCAATAAACGCTGATTGTGATTTTTTTTTTTTTCCTATGAATAAATTTGTTTTTTGATTTTTTTTTTTGGATATGTATTTTAGCAAAAAGCAAGAAATGTTTTTTTTTTTTTTTTTTGCAAAATTGTCGCTCTTTTTTTTGTTTATAGCGGTGATCAGATATGACGCAGAGGTGATGAAATACCACCAAAAGAAAGCTCTATTTGTAGGAAAAAAGGACGCAAATTTCATTGCACGACCGTGCAATTGTCAGTTGAAGGGACGCAGTGTCCAATCGCAAAAAGTGCTCTGGTCCTAAAGGGGGAAATCCTGAAGTGGTTAATAAAAGCAGACAAACGCTAGGTTCAAGCTCAGTTGATCTAGAGAGTGACATCACCGCCCCCCTGTTTGCCCACAGCAGTGATTTAATTGTACACTGCGCAGTGGCAGCTGGTGCGCTTTTATTTTGGGGGGGTCGGCAAACAATGAGCACCCCACCCCTGGCGGCGTGGCACTGATGCAACCTCCCCCCACCCACCAGGGGTGGCCGGAGGCTCGCGGCACTGACAGCACCCACCCCGATCATGAGGCGGGCTGTGGTGTCCTCTCCTCTTGTGTCCTCTGAAGTGCGGGCAGCGGCAACTCCAGTGTCCATTCCTCCAGCGTGTCTCCTCTTCCTAAGTGCTAGGTATCCAATAGGATCGCTTGGCGCTTTGGCCAAACAGGAAACAGGTCTCACGACCTGCCTCCTGATTGGCGGGGAGGAACTCTAGTGTGAAAATATCAAAAATGAATTTGCTATCATCACACAATTGGGCAGGATCGGGGTGCAGAGCATATCTGTCAAATTCAGTAGTGAGATCTCTGTGTCTCTATCACAATGGCCCTCCCCTACCTGCTTATGAGGCAGTTTTAAAGCTTGTAAAGTACAGTATATATATTTTTGGGGGATACAGCACAGTGCTCTGTGCCCTGAGCCCACCATTTTTTGAAGTCTATTAGAGCCTCTGGCTCTAATCACGTACTTCAAAACCCCCCAATTGGAATCCATAGTCCGGCACCCTGATATGTAGATCAGGAGGCTAGACGCATGGATGGGGGGGCGGGGCCCGTGCGCCCCTAATGGACGGCCCGCTGATGCTACTGCGATAAAGAAAGGAACGGCAGGGCAGCGCAAGTCAAGGGAGTGCTTGTGCAAGGTGACAATATCTCTTTAAAGTCTGTAAGGCCTCATTCATACAGTCACAGAGGGCCACACAGTGTGCAAAGGAGCGTAAGGTGTTTGAGCACAGCTGCAGGCAGAAGCCTGTACAAATAGAAGACAAACCCTAAGCCACAAACTTCTGTCGAGAAGGGACGGCCACACACTGATCCAAATTCAGCCTCTCCCTGCTGAACTGGACGAATTTCGTTCAGTCTATGGCCAGCTTAACGATTAGAAAATCAAACAAATGTTCTTTTAACCAGTTCAGGTCCACCCTATAGCAGTTTTACTGCTACAGGTTGGCACCTGTGCGCCAGATCACTTACATAGACGTGATCTGACACTTCCAGGTAGGGGGCACACATGCGCCCCGCCGCTGGCTCACTTCTGCTGTAATTACACACAGCAGAAGCTGATTGACTGATTCACAGTATCCGATGATTGTCGGCACCCACGATCATTTGGCAATGAAGCAGAACAGCGATCTGCCTATGTAAACAAGGCAGATCGCTGTTGTGACAGGAGGGAGGGATAGAATTTGTGTCCCAGCAAAGCAAGGAACAAATTCCATCTTTCTCTAGTAAAAGCACCTCATGCAGTTCACATAAACACTGGCTAGGCACACAGTTATCCTTTTGATCGTCCCTGATGTTAACCCCTTCTCAGCCAGTGTCATTAGTACAGTGACAGTGCATATTTTTAATACTGATCACTGTATTAGTGTCACTGGTCCCCCAAAAGTGTCAGTTATTGTCAGAATGTCCGCCGCAATATCGCAGTCCTGCTATAATTTGCAGATCACTGCCATTACTAGTAAAACATTAAAAATATATATCCCATAGTTTGCAGGCTCTATAACTTTTGTGCAAACCGATCAATATACGCTTATTGGGATTTTTTTTAATCAAAATTATGTAGCAGAATACATATTGGCCTAAATTTATGAAGAATTTCTGTTTTTTTTTTTTCAATTTTATTTAGCAGAGTAAAAAATGTTTTTTTTTTTCAAAACTGTTGGCCTTTTTTGATTTGTTTATAGTGCAAAAAATAAAAAAGCAGGGGTGATCAAATACCACCAACAGAAAGCTCTATTTGTGGGAAAAGGGACCCAAATTTCATTTGGGTACAACATTGCATGACCGCACAATTGTCAGTTAAAGTGACGCAGTGCCGTATCACAAAAAATAGCCTGGTCATTAAGGGGGTAAATCTTCCGGAGATCAAGTGGTTAATGAAAAATTTCTCACAAAATTCTACTTGTGTATGGCCAGCTTAAAGCATTTGTTAACCCCAAAAAAAAAATGCTGCTCCTGTCTCTTTAATGTGCAATTAGCAGCATGGTGCTTTTGCTTTTTAAATTATCCCTCTGTATGCCCTAGAAAATACCTCTTTGATAAAGCCAGGTCATGACTTTCTCCCTGAGTGCTACTGCTGACTCCCCTTGTATATTGCTTATCCTTAGAGCCCCGTGGTCTATGCAGGCTATGTCATCCCCAGCTCTCCTATCTGCTGTATGCCTGTCTTCAACTCCCCCCTCCCTCTTCCTCTCGTAGCTTCTCTCTGCTCTCATAATTAACTCTAAAAGCTTGTATTTCCTCTGTATTAGAAGAAGAAGTTCCCTGTGTCAGTGTTATATCAGAAATATTCTTATCTATATAGATAACAGGGCTCTGTCTCTCCAGCTGTCAGCCCCACCCTCAGGACTTCTGAGCTGAGAGAAAAAAGCTGAAAAACGACAACTGATCCTAGTAAGAAGATGTGTTATCTATACAGAGAAGAATATATACAGGTGATACTCGAA
Source organism: Glandirana rugosa (assembly GCA_018402905.1). Taxonomy (NCBI): domain Eukaryota; kingdom Metazoa; phylum Chordata; class Amphibia; order Anura; family Ranidae; genus Glandirana; species Glandirana rugosa. The sequence continues at coordinate 340,516 of BLSH010123455.1, read as the reverse complement.
AAATTAGAATATCATGCAAAAATTCATTTATTTCAGTTATGCAACTTAAAAGGTGAAACTAATATATGAGATAGACTGATTACATGCAAAGCAAGATAGTTCACGCCGTGATTTGTCATAATTGTGATGATTATGGCTTACAGTTCATGAAAACTCCAAATCCACAATCTCAGAAAATGTAGAATATTACATGCAATCAATAAAACAAGGATTTTACATAGAACAATATCAGACCTCTGAAAAGTACAAGCATGCATATCTACTCAGTACTTGGTTTGGGCCCCTTTTGCAGCAATTACTGCCTCAATACGGTGTGGCATGGAAGCTATCAGCCTGTGGCACTGCTGAGGTGTTATGGAAGACCAGGATGCTTCAAAAGCGGCCTTCAGCTCTTCTGCATTGTTGGGTCTCATGTCTCTCATCTTTCTCTTGGCAATGCCCCATAGATTCTCTATGGGGTTCAGGTCAGGTGACTTTGCTGGCCAATCAAGCACAGTAATCCCACGGTCATTGAACCAGGTTTTGGTGCTTTTGGCAGTGTGGGCAGTGCCAAGTCCTGCTGGAAAATGAAGTCAGTATCCCCATAGAGCTCGTCTGTGGAAGGAAGCATGAAGTGCTCCAAAATCTCCTGGTAGACGGCTGCATTGACCCTGGAGTTAATGAAGCACAGTGGACCAACACCAGCAGATGACATGGCTCCCCAAATCAACACAGACTGTGGAAACTTCACACTGGACTTCAAGCATCTTGCAGTGTGTGCCTCTCCATTCTTCCTCCATACTCTGGGTCCATGGTTTCCAAATGAGATGCAAAATTTGCTCTCATCAGAAAAGAGGACTTTGGACCACTGAGTTACAGACCAGGTCTGTTTTTCTTTAGCCCAGGTAAGACGCTTCTGTCATTGTTTGTTGTTCAGGAGCGGCTTGACAAGAGGAATACGACATTTGAAGCCCATGTCCAGGATCCGTCTGTGTGTGGTGGCTCTTGATGCACTGACTCCAGCCTCAGTCCACGCCTTGTGAAAGTCCCCAACACCTTTGAATGGCCTTTTCCTGACAATCCTCTCCAGGCTGCAGTCATCCCTGCTGCTTGTGCACCTTTTCCTTCCACACTTTTCCCTTCCACATAACTTTCTATTAATGTGCTTTGATACAGCACTTTGGGAACATCCAACTTCTTTTGCAATTACCTTTTGAGGCTTTCCCTCCTTATGGAGGGTGTCAATTATGGTTTTCTGCACAACTGTCAGGTCAGCAGTCTTTCCCATGATTGTGATTCCTACTGAACTAGACTGAGAGACCATTTAAAGGCTCAGGAACCCTTTGCAGGTGTAATTGCTTAATTAGATGATTAGAGTGGGACACTTTGAGCCTAGAATATTGCACCTTTTCACAATATTCTAATTTCTGAGATTGTGGATTTGGGGTTTTCATGAGCTGTAAGCCATAATCATCACAATTATGACAAATCACGGCTTGAACTATCTTGCTTTGCATGTAATGAGTCTATCTCATATATGTTTCACCTTTTAAGCTGCATTACTGAAATAAATGAACTTTTGATCGATATTCAAATTTTTCGAGTATCACCTGTATGTTATACCACAGACACAGGGAAACTTCTTGTTATAATACAGAGCGGATGGGAACTTTTTATACAAGTGGCTTAACAAACACTTTAAGCAATGACCTTTTTAGAACACTTTACAAATTACAAGAAATATGACACAACTCAGCACAGAAACACTTGAAAAAGACTAAAAACATTTTTCCTAAGCAATATAAGTTCATGTTAATAATTTTTTTTTTACCGACTTACCTGTTCTAGTGTCAGCTCGTACTGCTCATGAAAGTTGAAAATTTGAGCTGAGTCTTCTACTATGGCATTCTGCAGGTCTGCACCGCTGACAACTATTCTGAATGACAAAATAAAGGTCACTTTTTACTGCGATGTTTACATTTACTGATCAGGGTCAATGAACACACTAAGGCCTCATTCACACTGGCACTTCTGGATGTAGTTTATCTAAATGAATAGAAGTCATCTGGGAATGAAAAAAAGGTTTTCGGGTTCATTCACATAAACGTTTTTAGCCATTTCCTATGCCTTCCGTAGATCCCCCACACCCTGGCAATGACTGCATGTGGACGTGTTCATGTAAAAGCTAATACTTCCTGCGCATATTTCTCAAACAAGAGTACAGCTGCGTACAGTCATTCTTTTGAATGCCAGGCTGTGCACAGCAACTGCGGCTTAACAGGCTTGGAGCAGACTGTTTGTGTTCCAGCCAGAGGCGTTGCTAGGGGGTTCCTATTGGGGCTATAGACATACATACATACACATGTATATTTATTACTATTATTATTTATTTTATTACATGTATGCCCGCTCAAGCGTAGGTCTTTCTTTACTTCGCTGCTATGGGCTCTAGCCCCAGATGTTTTGTAGACCTAGCAACGCCCCTGGTTCCAGCCATGCTTCCCTGGATGCATACTGCCCTAAATGTACTACCGCTTGGTGCACTGTTTAGCTGCAGCAGCTTTTAGGCATCATTCGCATGGTCGCACTTATCTGTAAACTCGTGCGAAAGGCTGTCTTTGCCTGCACTGGTGTTCTGTGCATTCACATGCAAGCAGTCCCATTCATGTCTATTGCTGCATGGACACAGATGCTGGTCCCAATTTGACAGCTGAGTAGGTATGGGTGCGTGTACCTAAACTCACAATGTTACTAGTAACTAAAACAGCTTTTTTCATTTTAGCAGAACAGAAACTAGACTGCCTTTTTTTCCTTCCACTTACCTGTCATATGCACAATGCGTATTCCCCACAGTGGTGTCCTCATCATGAGGAATCAGCCAGAGAAAGTCCTCACTGGTGTGCAGGCGTATGCTGTCCCAGTCAGATTTTCTGACATAATTGCAGCCAGCATTGAAATCTCCCAGGAAAATAATGTTCTAGAAAACAAAGTAAAAATACCACAATTATTTCCTACAGTACACAGAGCATATAATAGACCCATGGCCCTTTAATTGTATTTATTATTCTGTCTCTGGGGAATAACTAAAGAGAAGAATGTAAGGAAATTGATGAGCTCTTCCTGTACATCTAATCTACTGAACATTATAATATCATTTTTATTGATCACTATTAAAAAAAATCTGTGATGCTGTCTTATCTTCGCAATATATTATTGCCCATTTTTCATAGATTTTGTGACCCCTGTAATGATGGCTGTGTAATATACTGATTACTCTCTATTTCACCTTCTATGTTATTTCTCTTTGTGAATATGCTAGGTAGATTTTCTATAAAATTCGCTTTTCTTAAAGTAAAACTAAAGACAAAACTTTTTTCTCTTATGTTCATTGACAGACACAGCGCTTCCTTAGACATTACCATTAGGTTATACTGCCCCATACAGGAGTAAGGACACTAGGCAGAAAAAAGACTTGGCTACACCTATGGAGTCCTAGATGGTATATACCCCCCCCCCCCCCGCTATAGGTCTTCAGTTGTTTTTCTGCCTAGTCAGGAGGAGATCTCTAGTCCTAGCAATTTTTTTGTTTGTTATTATCTTTTTGCAGAGTTTTTTTTCAGTGATATCTACATGCAACTGCTAGGCTGGGCGACGGGCCCGTCACTAAGTATCCGGTGCGAGATCGCATAGGAGACCTGGTCTAGGCCCGCATCGCAGCGTCCCTCTTGTGGTGAGGAGGTCCTGTCTGGAGCGATGCCCGTACGGTCCAGGTATGATGAGTACATGTCCCCCCTTTTCCCCCTGGGATTTGCAGCGGACGCAGGCCCTTCCCTGGGTCGGTCAGTCCTGCAGGTTCACCTCCTTCCCTTGCACCCCTTCTCCCTGGGGCCTGCTAGTGAGGCTCCCACCTCCTCCTCTCCCATCTACTTTGCCATGTGGGTAGGCCCCATGGCCTGTGGGGACAGTACTGTGGTACTGGTGGGGGAGGGGCGCACCGCTGGCGCTGGCTTACCATGTGGGGTGGGCACCTTGTTCTACCCGGGGGGTGAGGGCTCTGATCCCCCTCTTTGTAAGGAGGCATGCCAGCCAGGTGTCGAGTGCCCTCCTGGATCCTGTGGAGCCGCGTTTTCGCGGGCGGTGGCCATTTTGTTGTAGTCGGAGCCTCTGGAACTGCATGCCTGCAGTTTCCTATGGCCAGCAGACATGTTTGTGTAGCCCGGCGGGCATGATACGGGAGCCTATGGTGCTTAGCAGCGGCGGAGATTATTGTGGAGCTGTTACACATTTCATCCCCATGACTAAGCTCCGTGGGGCGAAGTGAAATGTGTTGGGGGCGTGGCCTGGTTGGAGTGGAGGCTGAGGTTGCTACTCTATTCACCACTATAGGAAACCTTAGATGTGCGACTTCCAGGGGCTACCCCTTTCTTTCCTGAGCCACAGCATCTCAGTCAGATTAAAGTCTGGACTTTTGACTAGGCCACTCCAAAACTTTAATCTTGTGGGGTTTTTTAGCCATTTAGAGGTTGACTAGCTGTGTTTCAGATCATTGTCCTGTTGCATAACCCAAGTGCGCTTGAGCTTGAGGTCGCAAACTGATGGCTGGACATTTCCCGTCAGGATTTTTCTGGTAGAGTGCAGAATTTGTGGTTCTGTATATGGCAAGTCATCCAGGTCCTGAAGGTGCGAAGAAACCCCCAGGCCATCACACTACTACCACTATGTCTGACTGTTGGTTGGTGGTATGATGTTCTTTTTATGAAATGCTGTTTTACGCCAGATGTGACAGGACGCATGCCATCCAAAAAGTTCAACGTTTGTCTCATCGGGCCACAGAATATTTGCCCAAAAGTCTTGCGCATAAGCAAGATGTTTTTTGACAAATGTGAGATGTGCCTTTGTGTTCTTTTTTGTCAGCAGTGGCTTTTGCTTTGGAACTCTCCCATGGATGCCATTTTGCCCAGTCTTTCTTATTGTTGAATCATGAACACTCACCTAAAAGTATACCATCTAAGCAAACAAATAAATGGCTGCCCTAAAATTATAATGAAGTCGGTCTCAACACTGTAACAAAGGAGACCCAAGAAAAAACAAATGGATAAAAATTGTAGATAGATATGCAAAATATAAATTAACTGGCAAGGGTCCTCAATAGTATCAGATGGAAAAATTCAGTCCCAAATAAACTGTCAAATTCATCCACAACAGGATCTTCATACACAGGCAAACATCTTGAAGCGATAAATTTCACCAGAAGTGCTGAGTAAGCATGCTGTGTGAACCACCACCAACATAGGAGAGGCTTACGAGATGGAAGGGTATAAATCGGCTGTGGCTTAACCCCAGCCTGGGGTGCAGGAATGTTCCCCGCAAAACTCCGCACAGGAGTCTTCGCAAATTCGCTATGCAATCAGTCAGATGTGGCAGGTTGTTCACATAAAACGAAAGACTCGCATAGCGTAATACTGTATAGTAGGTTTAATAAGAAGCTAAAATAATATTCACATTTAACATTGTAACATTGCGCAATAAAAAGCCAGCATTCCTGTCTCGCGGGTAAAACGTTCAGATAGCAGTGACGTCAGCGCCGCCACGACACCGCTCTTTATTCCCGCCCTCACACCGATCCAAGGTGTGGGCGGTATTCCTTCCTCCATGCTCGTTAAGGGCAAACTTGCCAATACTTCTAAAAAGTAAATTGGGTGATGTTTACTCAAAATCATAACCCCCAAAAAATATACCTTCAGGCCTAAAGACAGTAAACAATATAAAAAGTCCGGATTGAAGATGAACCGTAGTTAAAAAATGACATAATTAAAATATTCGGACTGCCATAATGGGAAACAGATGAGCCTAAATCGATTGATAGCGCTTACCCCAAAGATTTGAAAAAAATGTTATTAAAATTATCACCTTCAAACTAGGATACACCAACACCTCGGATTGGATTCACACGTTTTAGATGGCAGAAAATATATTTCACACACCAAAATCTACATATAAAAAAGACCTTGCTGGCACAAACCAAAGATATGTAAATTGACTCTTATATTCCAAAACAATAAGAGATTACAAAAGCATATAGAAAATTCTGAAAAAGTATATATGTACATTCTTACCAGACACAGTTGTTACACAGGTTAATACCCCCCAATATAAGATAGAGGATAACCCAATATTGCTACTTAACTCCCTCATGGTCTAAAAGGAGGAGGGGGAATCAAACCCCTACTGGAAATCTGACCATGTTCGAAAAATAGGAAATCCTCAACCAGGTTATGTGCCTACTGAACCATGTATATAGATTTTTATCCTGTGTAACAACTGTCTGGTAAGAATGTACATATATACTTTTTCAGAATTTTCTATTTGCTTTTGTATTCTCTTATTGTTTTGGAATATAAAAGTCTATTTACATATATTTGGTTTGTGCCAGCAATGTCTTTTTTATATGTAGATTTTGGTGTGTGAAATATATTTTCTGCCATCTAAAACTTGTGAACCCAATCCGAGGTGTTGGTGTATCCTAGTTTGAAGGTGATAATAATTTTAATACATTTTTTTTCAATTCTTTGGGGTAAGCTCTATCAATCGATTTAGGCTCATCTGTTTCCCATTATGGCAGTTCGAATATTTTAATTATGTCATTTTTTAACTCCGGTTTGTTCATCTTCAATCCGGACTTTTTATATTTTTTCGGGGTTATGATTTTGAGTAAACATCACCCAATTTACTTTTTAGAAGTACTGGCAAGTTTGCCTTTAACGAGCATTAAGGAAGGAATACCGCCCACACCTTGGATCGGTGTGAGGGTGGGAATTTAAGAGCGGTGTCGTGGCGGCACTCCCTATCCCCTGGCAAACGTCTGTTGATGACGAAACGTACGTCGGGAGGACACGCTGACGTCACCGCTATCTGAACGTTTTACCCGCGAGACGGGAATGCCGGCTTTTTATTGCGCAATGTTAAATGTGAGTATTATTTTAGCTACTTATTAAACCTACTATACAGTATTACGCTATGCGAGTCTTTCATTGTATGTGAACAACCTGCCACGTCTGACTGATTGCATAGCGAATTTGTAAAGACTCCTGTGCGGAGGTTTGCGGGGAACATTCCTGCGCCCCAGGCTGGGGTTAAGCCACAGACAATTTATACCCTTCTATCTGGTAAGCATCTCCTATGTTGGTGGTGGTTCACACAGCATGCTTACTCAGCACTTCTGGTGAAATATATTGCTTCAAGATGTTTGCCTGTGTATGAAGATCCTGTTGTGGATGAATTTGACAGTTTATTTGGGACTGAATTTTTCCATCTAATACTATTGAGGACCCTTGCCGTTTTAATTTAAATTTTGCATATCGATCTACAATTTTTATCCATTTGGTTTTTGCACTATCTTGGGTCTCCTTTTGTTACAGTGTTGAGACCGACTTCAATATAATTTTAGCGCAGCCCTTTATTTGTTTGCTTAGATGGTATACTAATTGTGTATATTGGCTGCTGCTTTTATTGAGGACTATAGCGCAGTATTTGCCATCATTTTCCTACTCGCCTAAAAATGTTCTTAAACCCAGGACCCTGCATAGTACACAGAACATGGAAATGCAATCATTTTAGTAACTATAAACTGCTTAAATACCTTTTCTCATCAGTAATATATAGCAGTCGTGTGCCTTCTATCAGTGTCTGGTTAAAGTTAGTAGAAGGAATTTTCATTCTACTCTGACTGTGCTATGAGGCTGCAAGGCCCCTGACCCTCTGTCTGGACAGTGCTGATTGGCCCTGTGCCAATCACATGCACCCTCCCAAGAAGTTTTTGATCTATACTTTAGCCGGTCATGCTGTTCCCCCTGGGTGGCGGCTCTGTTTTGTTTGGCTGGTGACGCCACCTGCATATCAGCGTTATCTGTCTACACCCTCCGCTTGACGTCCGCGGCAGCACCGTCATGACGTTTGGGTGTAGTGTGTCAGCATGGATGGTCTGGGCCCGCAGTGCGTATATGCACCTCCAATTGGCATCTGGCGCTTCCAGCGCCAGCATGCCTCGCCATCCTTTCATGGCGTTGGGGGCGGAGCCTGCCGGACCCCGCTGGGGATACAAATTGGAAGGCTGGCATGGCTGGGATTCTCTCTTCCACTGCCTCCATCACACATGCGGAAGCACATCATGTCATGGCCAATCTTTCTTTCACAGGTACACATACCCTGCACACCTTAGTCCATTTGGCCGTATACTTTATTTCATTTCACACACATTTTTACTATTCTCCTTTTGTTTTCAGGGATCACCCCCATAGACATCATTTTGCATCGTTACACTCCCTTCACATCTACCTTTTGGTCTCCATGTCCATCTCAATATTGGACCAGGCAACTATATATACAACCTTATATACTTTTCAACCTTACTATCCCATATGTCATTAATTGCCATTCCCTGAACAGGTGGCCAGCACCGCCCTCATCTTTGTGGTATTGGCTTCCCCCAAGGGAAGATTCCTTATATATTCACAGAAGAAATCGCAGCCTGTCTTCCACACACACAGTTGATTCCTGTGACTGATGCATGTTGTTTTACACCACTTACTGGTAACTTTTGCTGACTTCTTGGTGAAATTGGATGCTCTAGCAGTGTTCCTGTTTGCTCCATATGCAACACCTTTTGTATATGTATACTTTGCTACCATAGCAATCACTATTATTATTTCATATATTTTTGCTACAGCTGACATCTATCTGGACAAGGTGCAACCTCCAGGGTCACATTATCCCAACCACCTCCCCCCTTTTTTATTCCCCTCACACATACCTATTGGTCTCCATGTCATCTCATTTTTGGACCAGGTCAGTGCATATATGTAACCATATATACAATCTTATATACTCTTCAATGTTTACTCTGCTTCTATAGCAATTATTAATACTACATACATTTATGTTAAAGCTGACACCTATTTGGACAAGGTGGAACATCTAGGTTCACACAATCCCATCCATGCCATTTCTGCCCTCCGGTTGTCCCCTGGTGTCGGTTCTAGTTGGCTTCCTCCCCTCATCTCCCGTGCCACACATCCATTGCTACCGCCTTTTGGGATGTCAGCAAATTGGCACTTTGCTTTGCCTGATGGTGAATATGGGGTCTTTTACCCTTAGACCCCTCTTACAATTTACCATAACAACCATTATTGTGGTTTCTTGTTTATTATAGATACATCACACACGCATCCACCCCTGAGGAAGCGAGCTATGTCTCGCGAAACATGTCAGTTTTACTGGATGCCTGTGCATGCTGTATGCTTTTTATATGTATCAATGCAAATTTGTACTATGATGTATTTTATTGGCTCAGCAATTGTTATGCTATCCATGTATGTAAGATCATTTTTCAATAAATGTTTAAACTGTGCATACTCCTGTTGCTTTGTTACTATTGGCAAATGGTGCTCACCTCATATAAAGTCCCAGGACGATTTTCTGTGTATTTGTTGTATATAGGGATGGAGGTGTGTCACTGGTGACACCAGACCTTCCTCATTTTTGTTGCAAGAAAAAAAACTACGCACATCAAACTGAGCATGTGCAGAGTGACTCCAAAGGCTCTGTCTTATCTGGACGTGGATTGGGGACAGTGGAAGAAGGGGATGATCAGGCATGACAGGATCAAACAGCCCTTTTACACAATGCAGTGGGTTAACTCCTTAGGTTCCACAGTGAGTATAACAAGCATGCTTTACTGCATATACAGACTGATTTTACTGTTGTGGGTTTAGTAACACTTTAACTGAAGCAAGTGAGGCCTGCAGTTCTTTAGATGTTGTTCTGGGTTTTCATTTATGACCTCATGGAATGAGTCATCGTCGTGCTCTTGGAGTAGTTTTGGTAGGCCGGCCACTCCAGGGAAGGTTCACCACTGTTCCAATTTTTCTCTATTTGTGGATAATGGCTCTAACCTTGGTTCACCGGAGTCCCAAATCATTAGAAATGACGTTGTAACCCTCTCCAGACTGATACATGTCAATTACTTTGTTTCTGATGCGTTCTTGAATTCATTTAGATTGTGACATGTGTTGCTTTTTGAGATCCTTTGGTATGCTTCACTTTATCGGACAGCTTCTATTTAAGGCGCACACCTATGCAAGTTGCTTTTGATTAGTTTCTGCAGTGCTTTTTGCTATGCATCTTGTTTTTTTGCACACACGTTTTTTATGCATTTTTTTGAGCGTTTTGCATTTTTTATGCTCATTTTATTTTTTGGCGAATTTGTTGTTGGGGGGAATAAAAATCGCAAATCATGGCAAAAAATCGTGGCAAAAACGCATTAAATGCTTTTCTGCAGCTTCTCCATTGAAGTCTATTGAGCCAAAAATGCACTCTGACCCTGACCCATAGGCAACCATGTGTGAACATATCCCATAGGCAACCATGTCAAATGTACTGTAGTGCGTTTCTGCAAAAAGCAATAAAAAACGCATAGGTGTCAACCGAGCCTAAATGATTTCTTGATTCAACAGGTCTGGCAGTAAGCTAGTGAAATTTAACTCATGTTTTCAAAAAATGTGGTTAATCACAGTTCATACATTACTTAGTGGGGGGGGGGGGGGGCAATTACTTTTTCACATAGGGCCAATCAGGTTACCATTAAAAAACTGAATTTAAGTGTGACAAATATGCAAAAAAATATCAAAATTAGGAATACTTTTTCACAGCACTGTATGTATCTAGGTCATGAATGAGAGATTCAGCATGGTGGCTAGTAGCAGCGCAAGCATTCCTTTACAGAAAACAAACCATAACACCCATTTTTATCCTTTTCTTAGAAAGCAGCCAGAGATTGGTGCTTTTTGGGCAACACCACCATTTACACTATAGCACTATAATCAATCAACCATGTGGATTTCTCTTCTAGATGTACATGTGGAATTTCCATGGAAGGTGCGTGTAAAATGTTTCTTTAGCAAATACTATAAAATGTTAAATATTGTTTTATGTTAAAGAAAAAAATTGTTATACACGCAGGGTCACAGTGCTTACATCAGTTTGCCATTTGTCCAACACATCGCGGTAAACATCATACAAGGCATCTATCTCACGAACAGCGTCCTTAGGTGCAGAATGTAGAGGAACCAGCACAAAATCTTGAATCGCTGGGAAAAAAACACAATAATATCATAACATAATATGGCCTTGTATTGGCCTTGTATTCATGGGTTCTGGTTTCTTTAAAGATTTAGTCCAAATAAAATAATATTTAGGATTTTTCGAGAGATGCCACAGAGACAGTCCACAAAACAGTTTCTTATATCAGTCACAAAGTTCATTTCCCAATGCTAAGTTTTATCCATGTAAATTAACCCATATCTCTAACTTTAATTTTTTAAATTAAGATTTAGACTAAAACATCTGTCAACTTTTACATCTTTCTGTATCCTTCAGATTTTCCCTCATGTGCGATGGCGTGTGACCAGAAAAAAAGTTGGGGTAAATCTCCAAGAGAAACAAGGAAGGTGATAATTTCACTCACTTTTAGTAGGGTAGGGGAAGGCTAGTACTCATGTTAACATTTTATTGTTGTCTGTATCCCTATCGTAGATTTTCACTCACTTGCTTTTTGGGTGCCTGTGCAGGGCAAAGCAATAAGCTCCCTTTAATGGCATTGATGATGGGACAAAGACTAAACACAATTGCTGTTATGTGGGAGTCACCTAATCCCCCTTATCCATAAATGGTGGTGATTGGAAATTTAGCATGTGTTACTGGTGGTTCCACTATTAAAGTGAACCTCTTGTTTTGCTCTGATGGGCAAATCCCTGCTACCAAGCGGAATCAAGAGACAACTATTCTAGATTTATGAGGCTAGGTCACATGGTTACAACTTATTACAGGCTTGCTTTAAATTCAGTTATGCACACCTACCATGGCCATCCCAAGTAGGTTCCACTCTACCTGTTAGATCTCTAATTAATTGTATATTACAGAGAACACAAAAGGTGGTCAAAAATGCAAAATACAGGGCACAAGTAGGGACAGAGTCAGTTGTCTTAGCTAAGAAAGCTCATCATTGTGGGTCCTTAATATAATTGAGAACCCACTTGGTTACACAGCTCATCAGATTCTAAACCTAAAATTTACAGGTGGCCTGGCTATTATGTAAGGAAAGTTCAGTCACATTGTGATTATGCAAAACATGAAGGAGCTCATAGAAACCACCTGAATTTTACTTTTTCTTTCATGCCTAGAGCAGTGAGATTCATGAAAAATTAGTGCTGATTGATCATTATGGTCTACAGCATTTTGCACTGTGTCCTCTTCCAGATTAGATGAGCCTAGACTGTGAATGTGTGATTCGTTTTGTTACAAATTTTAATTCGGACAAATTTTTCATAATTCGGAGATTTAGATGTATCCGAATTTTTGAACCACGATAGTAACAAATGTCAACAAATCCAAAATAAATTATAATGAAAATAAACAATGTAACGAAATATCGAATTCTCCGAATTCGAAAATGACAACATATGGGCATGAAAAGTGATGGGAAAACCGTGCAGATTTTACTTGCAGAGACACAAGTTTACATCAGTTTCACATCAGTTTTGATGCACATTTCAGTGAGTTTTTATGCATGTTGACATCAGTCTTCATGCGTGTCAGTTATGTTCAAACCACAGTGTTGATGTCACGTCAGTTGTGAAAGGCTGCTTTATAGATAATATAATATATTATATAATAGAATAGAATTGAAAGGAATCAAATTAAAATAGAACCGGGTAGAATAGAAAAAGGAATAGAATATAAAAGAATTGAATACATTAAAAAAGAATAAAATAGAATAGAATAAACAGAATAGAGTAGAATATTAAAGAATAGAGGAGAAAAGAATAAAACAGAAAAAAATTGAATAGATTTGATTAGAATGGAATAAAATAGAACAAAAATAATTGTCTTTCCGAAATTTGAAAAGTTTCCAAAAGAATAGAACAGAAAATAAAATAAAAGAATAGATTCCACAATTTGAATCATTAACAATTAACTAATATACTAACCCAATATACGAAACAAATTCAGAAAACAAATCATTCTAACATAACGAATATGTCAAAACACAATTATTAACTTATTAACAAATCTGAAACAAAACCAATTTTCACATCGTGCACAGCTCTAGATGAGCCTGCTTCCTGTATCCTACAGTTTATTGGGTAGTGGAATTAAGAACATCACTCTGACCTGTGTTTGGGCAATTGAAGTGGACCACAAATGGTTCCCTGCTGAATGTGTCTTCTCCAGTGTACAGGTTATGATCGTGGTAATGGTAGGAGTCGTGTACAGTGACCTTGTCATTCCTAAAAGATGATGTAACATTCCAAGAATTAAAGTGCAACTCCAGATATAGCACATATAAAATCTATTTGAGCTAATAAATATTACATTAAAATTGCAATTATCCTAAAATTTCTCTAACACACACCAAAAATAGTTTTTCTTTCAGCCATGACTGCAGTTTTCAACTAGTAAGTAGCATTTCCCAAAATCCTCCCCTACCTGTTCCAGTAAATGGCTCACTGCCTCTCCTAGAGTTCTGTACACAGCATGCTATTAAATCATATGTATTTACAGCATGGAATAAAGCATCCCTTATGTCAGTAGGTTTATAGCATATGTACTAAAGAAATATGTACCCTGCCATTGGTGACCTTCTGAATATTCTAGTTATCTGGCTGCTGTGCTCATCATTTTTTGAATCTTTGACCTAACCTAGACATGTGCAGTTTGTTTCATTACAAATTGAAGTTTGGACACATTATTCGTTATTTGGAAATTCGGATGTATCTGAATTCAAAATCACAGTAGTACTGAATGTAAACAAATCCTCAGAAATAACCAAATTAATTTGTCCGAAATAACGAAATTCAAAGTCTAATTTGATTCCAGTTTGGAAACAAATATGAAATGTAAACATATTCTTAGATGTGAAAAATTCAGCAGGTGCATTCGAAGTGAAAAAAAATTTAATTTGAATTTTCCAAATTCGGCTGAATGGAATTGAATTCAGTCAAATTCAGAAAATTCTAATTGAATTAGAAAGCAAATAAACAAAATGATACTAAACGAATTCCGAAAAGCAAATTTAACTAATTTAACTAAACAAAATGAATTAATTAATCAAAACTATTTTTTTTTCATTTTGCACATGTCTAACCTAGACATAATGCAGATTGAGTTATAACTTTTCTCTTTTGATGCTCAAAAGTAGCAGTGTGCCATTATAACACATTCCCCAACCCAGGGTTCTTAACTATGTTTGAGCCCCGCAGTGAAAATCCTGGGGACCCCCAATTTCTCCACTCTCCATCTGGAAGGCCTTTCCTTTAAAAGCCATTCACACCACAACAGTGTGTTGCGTTAGGTAACCTATTCTTTTTGAGTGGGCCGTCAATGCACTTCTGGGCCCTGCAGCAAGCTCATGGTCTGTGATGTTTATAGTTACTCCCTTGCTTCTGACCTTTCTCAAAGCAAACTTGTGCTTTACCCATGCAGGCAAAGCAGCAAGATCACTTTAATGCTATCCCCCCCAGCAGGTTATCATTACATTGTGTGCCTTCACCACTCCAGTCAGCCTCCTGGGAATGAGAAAAGAATACTCTGTGAAAGCTCCAATTCGCTATAGTCATTTTTTTTATACAGGGATGAATGACAGCCCTAATCCTATCACTAAGCACTAGGGCTGTCGCATAGAAAAAAGAAGGTAGTCAGTAGTCACATGCTCTTTCATTCATATAGTATAGTAATAAGTGAACCAGCATCCGTAGCATTTTAGTGTGAACAGCCAAAATAATACATAGACCTGTTCACTGGTAGGCTGTGTCCTTGGTAAAATGCAAAAAAATGATGCTTGATTGAATCACACCTTTTGTTATATTGTGATGCAGACAATCCCCAGCCTTCTCAAAGGTAAATCTCACCTAAAGACAAACAGGTAGCGTTCCTTGTAAACATCCCGTCCCAAAGAATCACTGACCACATAGGAATACTGAGGTTCTTCACATTGGCTGCAATTAATAAATCATTTTTAGTATAAAACTAAAAAATACATACAAAATACTGTATAAAGTGTCTTAAAGTGTTTGTAACCTTAACAAAAAAAAAAACTATCCTGTTAAAGCATGCATAACAGCACAGTGATTGTGGTGTATAATTTGTCTATTTCTATAATCTAAAATAGCTGGCTGATCCTGCTTGGGTCTGCTCCCCCCCCCCTGTAAATTGACCACGGTTTAACATGGCTGACAGCCCTGACACCGTGGTCAGTTTACATGCCTCCGCCATCCACTGTCTCTCACCTATCCCCCCCCCCCCTCCGCCTGTCACCCCTCTTTGACTTGGGGTAAAAGCCCACACCAGTGTCAGAACTCCCACCACCTCCAAGTCCTACCTGTCAAAATGATTGGTTGCTGGACCCGCCTAGTATCCTAGCAACCAATCAGGTTCATGTAGGCCCCGGCATGCAGAGGAGGAATATGTAACTTCCTTCTCCTGAGCTGCTCTGCCTCCACCTAGTGTTGCACTTCCCACTGACAAGGGACAGGCCAGGAGTCTGAGGAGCCTTAATACCTGGACCAGGAAACACTGCTGAGGTAAATGGCCGGGAATCTGAAGAGACCTGAGTGCAATCTGGACTGGAACACTGCTAATGTGAGTGAGTTGAGCTCCAGGGATGGGTGCACACTGAGGAGGGAGGGGGCAGGGATCCCACAGGGCTATTCTAGAGGGACAGGCCTCCCCAGAGCTATGTATACT
>BLSH010123455.1:314696-324729 GCA_018402905.1 Glandirana rugosa | reverse complement strand
AGTCCGAGTATTGACGTTTTTAGTGTGTGTAAAACAGTAACAATTGGTGTTTCGTTACATTTTTCGTACGTTAACACAAAATATTTTTCGTATGTACGGAATTTCTTTTTAATAAGTTTTACCACTTCAATAGGTCACCGCAGCGATCCCAACCACAGTAGACCACGCCATTTGGTACCACGGGGGGGAGGAGTGGTCCGAGAGAGGACGGTGTCATGGGACGTCCCTCGACCCGTCCGATCAAAGTCCATCGTACGCCAGTGCCACACGTGTGGTTTGGCCGGGAACATTTACTACGTCAGTCTATTGTGAAGTATGAACTAGGTCCCGGCATTAAAGACGGCCCTGGATCAAGTATGAAGTGTTATCTGACTGCATCATTTACAAGGGCCGGTTTGGTGTGCACACCGTGACCGCATGCTACCTGAAACTAGCCTGCCCAGCTCCCTGCAGGGTACTGTGGCAGGAGAGAGCCTGGTGAGGAGGGGGGGCACCATGGTTTACCGCACCAGATGACACCAACCCTAGCGACGCCACTGGATAACTTCACCATTTTGAATAATTTTTCTTTAAGGCATGTATGCTTTTTATAAAACACAATTGCATGCTTTTTACATTGCTTTGTGGTTAACAATGACAAAATGTGTGTGATTTTTGCAGTTATGAGCCTGAGCTGGATTTAAAAAATGCACCCCTACACAAAAGTAAAATCGTCAAAAACCACAGCAATTCAAACTGAACATATAACAAAACTATCAGCAGAGGTCACCTCAGAACTGCCTGCAGTGTCATGCACAGAAGCAGTAGGAGACACACAACTCTCCCATGTGCATCCCAAAACCAGGCCTATTCAAAGCAGAGATTTGAAAATCACTATCCGCTTTGTACTAGGGGAAAGCATGGTTCACCCCACACCTTGGCATACACATGCCATTCATAAAATGCAGGCCACAGTGTACAGCTTGAGCAACTTGAGGTGTCCCTCAGAGCTCTCTGTGCTTAACACAACAGAGAACCCATGACTGCAAGAGAGAATGATCACATGACTTGATTATTTTTAATTATTAATTTGAATTTACTGGTGCTCTACTTGCTTCGGTGTCCCTCTTCTTTTCATTTGTACTGCAGAAGAGTTGTGGCATAAACATGCTTGAACACGCCAACATTTTTGATATGGGAACGAGGGACACCTATTAACAAAAGCATTTTGGCATAGACCCCGCCCCCTTAAAGAAGAATTATAAAAAATATATCTATATAAAAAAAATAGTTAAACCCCCCCTTTTTTTTTCTACCACTACTATACCTTTATATTGGCTTTTGAAACTTACAAATGCAGGAATTTAGAAATTGGATGAAAGGTTTAGCACTTGGAAACACTTTTTGAGAGATAAAAAGTGAATTTTATCTACAACTATATAGATCAGTGTAAAAACAGTTTCATGGTGGTCAGTATTCGGCCCTATTGTGTTGTAGATAAGGATAGGTATTTTTGAGGTCACCACTGTTATGCAAAAAAAAAAATAATCCACCTTCTTCAAAAGCTTCAGTATTTTTCTTAAATAGGTTTGGCCTTAGGTAAGAGTCAGCCCCAATTGGAAGGGAGGTACACTTGGCTACTACCGTCCTGGTAGTACAATTTTGTTACTTTAGAAGAAGCAACTTAATGGTGACAAGTACATTCTTACCTGTTCATTTCAGTCATCAATGCTTCAACAGCACTGAGATCAGAGTCCCTGACCTCCTGAATCAGTACAATATCATAGCGAGGCAATATCTGTGAATGCAAGAAAGAACCATTAAGACAAGCCCAGGCCAGCAACTTGCCAATTCTGGAAGATGGGCAACTAAATCTGAGCGCATTTATAGGCCATACCTGTTGGCTCCTCAGCTTTTATTAAAGCCCAAACAAACCTTCATTTTAAATGAGCTAAATGAATCCCAGCTGCAAAAAATGAAAGGTGTACAAAGTACAGTACAGTTCATTTTCTTTAAAAAGCAGCCACAGTAGAAAAGTCCATCCCCCCTGCCAGCCACATGTGGAACCCCTTCTCTCTGTGTGCAGGCAGTGATCTCCTTGCAGATGGTCAGAGCGAAGAATGCTCTTTATTTTTGTGGTCATTGAGAAGACCCACGATCTTACAGATAGCTAAAAAGATCAATGGTTTTACTGGGAACTTATCTGAGAAGCAGAAATTGCTTATTGCTCAAGGAACCCTTAGCAACCTCTGGAGGAACCCTAGGGTTCCACGGAACCCTGGTTGAGAAACTCTACTATAGATCCTTTAGTAAGAAAATAAACTGTTAAGACATTGAACACCTTTTGTTTTTTTGTTTTTTTTCTCTTTTTAATAAAATACTGCATGCATTTGCACTTCACTCACCAGTACTAAAAGAAGTTGTGCTCAGGGCAATAAGAGGCAATAAATATTTGCATGACGAGACAGCTGAGGCTTAAAATATTATTCCATCTCATAAGCAGAAATATATAGGCTCATGTATGGAAAAAGTGTTCTGAATGAAAGTACTCTGGATTCCCAAAGCTACTGCTCAATATTCAATTGTCTGAATTTAAAACTTTTCTTTAACATCTAAAACTGTTTTAATTGATAACAATTTACATACAACTTACACAATTAAAACGTATTAAAAAAAACAAAGATGTGTGATATTGAATCTTACTAATCCTTAGTGTTTTTTTAGGCTTTTTTTTCTTTATTTTCACCTCGTGATCCAGCCAGTAAGTCTGTTATTTTTCAGCTTCCTTTAACAGACCAAGCTATGCAATAAAAGTAGCAGTTAGTGGATTAAGAAAGACCATTTTTCCACTGACAAGGTTGCTTACAGAGTCAGCTTCTATTTATTATGTAAAACTTTCATCCCAAAAGAAAAAAAACTGTTGCTGTAATTGCTTAAAGAGGTGCTTCAGTCATATTTTGAAAAATTAAAAGGCAGCAGCTACAAAAACTGTAGCTAGCTGCTGACTTTTAATAAACAGACACTTGCCTGTCCCAGGATCCAGCTCTATCCTCACCTGGCCGGTTTCTTCACTGGGTTTCGGCCACTGGTGTCGGCATACTAACTGTGGGCAGCTGGCTGTGACTGCTTGCGGCTTCACACTGTGCATGTGCGAGCCACGCTGCACCATCTGACTGGTCCCGCAGCTTTCTGGGACCTGTGTTGCGTCCCAGAAGGCTGCAGAGGAAGGAGGGGGTGAACTTCTACTGGGATTGCTGCAGCGATCAAACTGAAAGTGGGGAAGCGGGTTTCTGTCAAAACCAGGTACCCACTCCTCCCCCCCCAAAAAAATATGTGCCAAATATGAAAGGGGGGGCAGCGGAACTTCCCCTATTGGGTGAAGTTCCGCTTTAGTGTTGATGTTTGCGTTATAGCAAAACTAAAGCCTAATAGTAGAAAAAGACCTGTTGTATGTGGGGAATACCCACCTACACCAAAAAAGTGGACTTTGTAGGCACACACAATACCAAAAATAACTATAAAACAATACAAAATTTTATTTGACAATGGTTAAAAACATGTATGAGGGGTATAACTCCTAGATCCAAGACATATTGTACATAATCATAAAAGCATATGCGTGGGACTACAACATACTGGAGCAAAGTATGACACTTGGTACCAATAACATTGTATTATATGACAATCATCAAAGAAAGGTCTATGCGTTTCGCCCGTAGGCTTCTTCAGGACCTTGTCCCAATAAACTAAAGGTAAACAAAATATAATCAATTACATACATTAACATCAGTAAATTAAAATGACATTGATATAATCTATGCAATATATGAAGAAGTATATAAGGCTTACATAACTACCGGCAGTCCCGGAAATCCCAAAAGGTATATCAGGGGGGCGGACACAGGGGACAAAAAAGCCGTTAGGCAGCAAACTTTATCTCTCTAAAATATAAAAAAATGATTATCTAATATTAGTCTGTGTTACAGGACTGTTTTGAATAAAAAAAAATATGTATAACAATAATATAATGTTATGGGACATGCCCCATAACATTATATAATTGTTTTATATATATATATATATATATATATATATATATATATATACATATATATATATTTTTTTTTTTCATTCAAAACACACATGCTAGCCACTTTGGTGCATCCTAAACATCATGGCCCTTCGGCCTCTGTTTTTCGTTTTATCTTGGTTTATATTATATTTTACAAATATTTTCATTATACCGGACACTAGTCTTGTAACTTCAAATATTGCATAGATTATATCAATGTCATTTTTTTTTTTTATGTAATCTTTATTTTTCAAAAAAAAGGGAGAATACAAAGTACCAATTCTGGCATTCCGCCCTGTCATACAGACATGCAAGATAATGTATAATGACCCATCATAAATGAACTATCAGGTCTATTCATACCCCTTCCACATTGGTTCGTTAACCACATTTAAAGTCTATCTCTTTGAGTCCATGCATAATTCTTCTGGAAATGTGTGTGAGGTACCATTGGGTCTGGGGGGTCTCACTGACCACATCAAAACTTGAACTTGAGTGTCCGGCACTTAGACTCAGGTGGTTAGCTATACGGCAGGGGGAGGAGGGAATGGAGGGGGAGAGGAAATGGGATGGGGAATGGGGGGTGAGGGAGCCGAAGATGCACAGGGGAGGATCAAAACAAAGGTCACCCCCCCCACGCACCGCCAGACCAACCATATTCAAACAAAGAAAGAAAACCAAAAACAAAAAAGGAAAAAAAAACTTCAAACTGCCAGTGCCAGGCAAAGATTGTATGCGGTATGGTCCGCTTTACCATCAGATACGGACTAAGCCGTGCCGTTCCTCTAGCCTTATTTTGAGAGGCATATACCAATGATCTATCCATCCGAGAAATTTACGTGTTAGTCTGGGGGACCTGCGGTGAGGGTGTTGTTAAAGAAGATTTGTATTGGAGCCATGTGGCCCAGATCCCGTGAAACCTCTTGTACCTGTCCTTGCACCTCGCCACCCACTCCTCCGAAACCATGATAGAGTCAACCAGGCGAATCCAATCCATCTGCCCGGGGACTCGCGTGGATTTCCAATATATCGTTATCAGGCGCCGTGCCACGTTTAAAAGGTGCGGCAGGACCGACTTACGGTAATGGCTAAGAGGGATGGGTGGGACATGCAAAAGAAACATCATCAGAGAATCATCAATATCAATGTCCAATATTTGTTTTATCTGGGCCTTAACATCAAGCCAGAAGGGCCGCAGCACTCCCACCAAACATGTAGGTAAGTACCACGCTGCCCAAAACCCCTCCAGCAGGCATCAGTGGTCGCAGGGTACATTCTCTTTAGAGTCGTCGGGACACTATACCACCGGGACAACACCTTAAAGCTATTTTCTTGCATCTTTGTGTCCACAGTGCTCTTATGAGTGAGATGATACATCTGGTCTAATTGAGCCGCAGTGAACTCATGACGCAGGTCCCTTTCCCACTCGTGTATAAAAGCGGGTTTCCCTTCTGGCTCCGAAGCCTGCAACATCGCATATAAAACTGAAATAGAGTGGGGGATGGGACCCTCAGATTTACACATTTTCTCAAAAGGGGTTAAAGAAGATGGGGGCCTAATCGCGTGGGGGAGGTTATGTATGAAGTGGTGCAATTGCCTGAAGCGCCAGTCATCCATCGGGAACCTACCAAATTGAGTTCTGAGCCACTCCAGGGATACTAATCCCTGTTCTTAGACAAACCTCCCACATCGCATCTCTCCATCCCTTGCCCAGGTGCAGAAATAAGAGAAGCACTCCCCTGGAAGAAACCAGGGGAACCCACCTAAGGGTGAAAGCGGGGATCCAGGCGGAGAGATCTCTCTCCGGGTATTCAGTGCATCCCATCGTTCCAGCACCTGGACCGCGACGGGGGACGCAAAGTCAGAGAGGCCTCTACTGGCCCGTGGGAGCTATGGGGCGTGGGCTAGGTTGCGACCCGCTAGGAACTTCTCAAGGGGGACCCAGAGTTTGGTAGCTGTCTGATGGTTGCAGTCTAGAATTCTCTGCAGGGTAATTGCCTTATAATATCTCCTAATGGAAGGAACTCCCCCCTCGCTCTTTAGGGCGTTGTAGAATGAGTAAGGCTAGGCGGGGACTCTTTCCTTGCCAGATAAATCTCGTAAACATGCTATTAAGGGTTGAGAAAAAGGATCTAGGCAAGGCAACTGGTACTATTTGCATATTGAAAAGTACTCTAGGCAGAACATTCATTTTCAGTATGCTGACTCGACCCATCCACGAGAAGGAGGTACGAGCCCACCTCTTCAGGTCAGCTCGAAGCGATGAGTTCAGTGGGATATAATTGCATGAATATAACTGTGAATAAAGCGCAGGAAGATGGACACCTAAGTATTTTAGTGAGGATCCGCACCACCCAAAAGGGAAGGACGCCTGCAATTGGGTGCGTAGTGCAGCGGGGACCCTCAGGGGCAGTATTTCAGACTTATGTGTAGTGTGAGCCCTCGCGCCACTAACTGTGGCTGTGTGTAGGTGCTAAATCAAATAATGAATGTGATCCCAAAAACTCAAATAAGTGGCAGTCGTAGCAGGTTGCTGCAATATCTAATATAGGTCACACTATATTCAAATGGTAAAGGGAAATGATACTGCGCAGCCTGAGGAATGCAATCCTTCCAGTGTGAATAAATAGATCATAGAAATAAAAGTTACAGTGCTTCTAATAGAACCAAATATGTGAACGAACATGCATATAACTTATGCAATGTGTAAAAACTGAATAGTGGGACCACTACTGCTAGTTCCAGGGTGGTCCTGTAAGTGACAATCAAAACAAACATAAACGGACAAGTCTCTGTGATTATACTGTGTAAAGTGCAGTCCGTGCAAAAATCTTTTCCAAACAAATAAAGGTGATCCACTCGTGTAATCCCAGCCTGTTTTGGAGAGAGTCTTCAGCACTCCGCCAAAAGGGCTGATGGGAACGTGACGTACTCCCCGTCCCGTGCTCCCAGAACTCTCACCTCCAAAACATAGGGCAATCGCCTATGTGTGACTTCTCCTAGTTGTATAAGGTGTCTTCTCCTTTAAGACGCATCCTTCTGCCTGCTCCCTATTCCAAGCGGTCAGCTTCCAACAGTGTGGTACTCATTTAAATGGGGACCCGGTGGAGATAAGAATAAAGCGCTCCCATAGTGTAGTAGGTAAAAACAACTATGTAATTTATTAAAGCCAAAATGCCTGCTTACATTAAAAAGAAAGTATAAAAGCCGTGGATATACAAAGATGGCAACTCGTGCCTCTTACTCTGCCTCCAATAACGTTCGTCCGGTCACTTCCGCCTACGTGTTACGTCACGTGACTTCATCAGGGTAACCGGATGGGATGAAACACACATCAATTTATATTGTAAAACCGGAAGCCTTCTGGCGGCCATTTTGTTGGAGACAGTGTACTGCGCATGCGCCGCGGCCATTTTGAGGAAGCCGCACGGTACATGCATTGAGTACACCGCTCAGTACTGCTGGGTGGAGCTACACTAAATTATTTTAGTGTATAATAGCTATGATGGTCATAGTATTTTGCGGGAATAATAAAGTAAAATAGTGGCTACTTGTATAAGGACCACATCAACCCGCGGATCCGCAAAGAATACACTATTTCAATGCGGGTAAATGGATAATGGCAGCCGCGGATGGTGTCCAATTATACAGTGTCATTCTGACTATGCAGCATAATTCTTCTAATGTTATTTGCTGTGATGGTGACTAGTAGCTCGGTGTGTGAGATGTATGAGTGAGACAGCTATAGAAACAGTTGGCCAATATATGTAGATATTGATGTATAAGCGCCTGTATCGTGCCACATAGTATATTTATAAGAAAACAGCTATACGTGACTTATGTTGGAACAAAAGGATTCATTGTGACTGGGAAGGTGCCTATTCAGTGCCATTATGTGCCTGGATAG
The DNA here is from genome assembly GCA_018402905.1 of Glandirana rugosa. Lineage (NCBI taxonomy): Eukaryota > Metazoa > Chordata > Amphibia > Anura > Ranidae > Glandirana > Glandirana rugosa. The sequence goes on along the minus strand of BLSH010123455.1, from coordinate 316,771 downwards.
GGTGGCTTCTCATAGATCCGAAGTGAAAAAAATTGTGTGATATCCTCATGTGTCGGTCAGAGAATGTATATGAAAAAAATATTAAAATACAAATAAAAAATAAAAAAATAAAAAATATTAACATAATTACTAAAATAAATGTATATGTAAAATGTTAGACTTAGATAATGTATATATATAAGACCATGACTCCCAAACGTGTGTAAGTGGAAAAAATATGTTACAACTAGTATGTGAAAGGAATCTAAAAACTCGTCCGTAGGAAGATATTAGACGGTAAATAATTGCCGGTCTAAAGGACTAATAAGTCCTAGCTAATGATAGGAAAAACTATTCATACATAGTACATAGCCTAGTACAATATAAAATAAACACTTAGGATATAGGTGGAAACCATCTTATTGGACTCAGAGTCAGAGGCTTACAGAACACATTGTAATTCTTCTTATGGGCAAAAGTATATAAAATATCTAACTACAAAGTCTTAATAGTTACTCAAAAAACAGTTCAAATCGAATTCTACGTTCATGCCTCTGGGCGTTAAGGTGCCCAGGGTATAAATCCATTTTGATTCTTTCTGGCTGAGGGCTCTAATCTTGTGATCCCCCCCCTCCATGGTCTGATGTATTTTTCTATAGCCCAAAATTGTAGCTGTGAAGGGTCCCTATTGTGTACTGCGGCGAAGTGTTTGGACACATTGTGTTTTGGGAATCCTTTGATAATATTTTGTATGTGTTCTTTTACCCTAACTCTCAATGCTCTCTTTGTTGTTCCGACATATTGCATGTGCATTGTAGTATATACACTACCCCCTCTGTATTACACCCAATGAAGTCTTTGATGGGAAATGTCTGTCCTGTTGTCGTTGATTTGAACTCGGTTATTTTTTGTTTGTTGGCGTGTGTGCATGCAAAACATTGTTTACAGTGGTAAAAGCCAGTGACTGTAAAGAAAGTGAATGTGTTTTTTGGTGGTGGTACAATTACACTTTTCACTAATTTGTCTCTAATCGTTGGAGCTCGTTTGTACACGAATTTGGGTCTTTCTGGCAGGATGGTTCTCAGGTGTTTGTCCCCCTTGAGGATGTGCCAGTGTTTGATCACTAGTTTTTCCACCTCTTTGAACTGTATGTTGTAATCTAATATAATAGGAGGTGCTACTGGGGGACGGTTGGTTGTCTTGTTCCATCCTGTAGCATCTGATCACGGTTCATTCCCTTCACTTCCTCTGTCTGTTTTTCTAGAGTGGCTTCTCCATAGCCTTTATCTACAAATCTTTTTTCAGCATATTTGCTTGAGTGGTGAAGTCATCCTCTGTTGTGCAGTTTCTTTTTATCCTTATTAATTGTCCTTTAGGAATATTGTACAGCCAGGGTTTATAATGACAGCTTTTGGTGGACAGGTAGCTGTTTCTATCAACCTCTTTAAAGTGCGTTTTGGTTACTATCTTGTTTCCTTCTATTCGAATGTTCAAGTCCAGAAAGTCGATCTGTTTGTCATGTATGTTCCATTGTAGTTCGATATTTCTGTCATTTTCATTAAGCTGGTCCAGGAAGTTCACCAGTGATTCTCTATTGCCATCCCATATGATGATTAAATCATCTATATATCTTTTATATAGGGTTAGTTCTGGGGGCATGTTGTGGTATATGCTGGTTTCTTCCCATTGTGCCATGAAGGAATTGGCCACGCTGGGTGCGAATTTTGCCCCCATGGCTACTCCTGTTAGTTGTTTATAAGAAGTCTGATCGTGCCAGAAATAGTTGTTCTTAAGGCAAAAATCTATTCATTTTGTCAGGAACTTCCTTTGAAAGCATTGTAATGGACTGAATTGTCTTAGGACCCATTTGGTCGCTTCACATGCCTGGTGGTGCATGCGAGTTCAAATCAACGACAACAGGACAGGCATTTCCCATCAAAGACTTCATTGGGTGTAATAACGTAGAGGCATGAACGTAGAATTCTATTTGAACTGTTTTTTGAGTAACTATTAAGACTTTGTAGTTAGATATTTTATATACTTTTGCCCATAAGAAGAATTACAATGTGTTCTGTAAGCCTCTGACTCTGAGTCCA
>BLSH010123455.1:300930-314686 GCA_018402905.1 Glandirana rugosa | reverse complement strand
TGGACTCAGAGTCAGAGGCTTACAGAACACATTGTAATTCTTCTTATGGGCAAAAGTATATAAAATATCTAACTACAAAGTCTTAATAGTTACTCAAAAAACAGTTCAAATCGAATTCTACGTTCATGCCTCTGGGCGTTAAGGTGCCCAGGGTATAAATCCATTTTGATTCTTTCTGGCTGAGGGCTCTAATCTTGTGATCCCCCCCCTCCATGGTCTGATGTATTTTTCTATAGCCCAAAATTGTAGCTGTGAAGGGTCCCTATTGTGTACTGCGGCGAAGTGTTTGGACACATTGTGTTTTGGGAATCCTTTGATAATATTTTGTATGTGTTCTTTTACCCTAACTCTCAATGCTCTCTTTGTTGTTCCGACATATTGCATGTGCATTGTAGTATATACACTACCCCCTCTGTATTACACCCAATGAAGTCTTTGATGGGAAATGTCTGTCCTGTTGTCGTTGATTTGAACTCGGTTATTTTTTGTTTGTTGGCGTGTGTGCATGCAAAACATTGTTTACAGTGGTAAAAGCCAGTGACTGTAAAGAAAGTGAATGTGTTTTTTGGTGGTGGTACAATTACACTTTTCACTAATTTGTCTCTAATCGTTGGAGCTCGTTTGTACACGAATTTGGGTCTTTCTGGCAGGATGGTTCTCAGGTGTTTGTCCCCCTTGAGGATGTGCCAGTGTTTGATCACTAGTTTTTCCACCTCTTTGAACTGTATGTTGTAATCTAATATAATAGGAGGTGCTACTGGGGGACGGTTGGTTGTCTTGTTCCATCCTGTAGCATCTGATCACGGTTCATTCCCTTCACTTCCTCTGTCTGTTTTTCTAGAGTGGCTTCTCCATAGCCTTTATCTACAAATCTTTTTTCAGCATATTTGCTTGAGTGGTGAAGTCATCCTCTGTTGTGCAGTTTCTTTTTATCCTTATTAATTGTCCTTTAGGAATATTGTACAGCCAGGGTTTATAATGACAGCTTTTGGTGGACAGGTAGCTGTTTCTATCAACCTCTTTAAAGTGCGTTTTGGTTACTATCTTGTTTCCTTCTATTCGAATGTTCAAGTCCAGAAAGTCGATCTGTTTGTCATGTATGTTCCATTGTAGTTCGATATTTCTGTCATTTTCATTAAGCTGGTCCAGGAAGTTCACCAGTGATTCTCTATTGCCATCCCATATGATGATTAAATCATCTATATATCTTTTATATAGGGTTAGTTCTGGGGGCATGTTGTGGTATATGCTGGTTTCTTCCCATTGTGCCATGAAGGAATTGGCCACGCTGGGTGCGAATTTTGCCCCCATGGCTACTCCTGTTAGTTGTTTATAAGAAGTCTGATCGTGCCAGAAATAGTTGTTCTTAAGGCAAAAATCTATTCATTTTGTCAGGAACTTCCTTTGAAAGCATTGTAATGGACTGAATTGTCTTAGGACCCATTTGGTCGCTTCACATGCCTGGTGGTGCATGCGAGTTCAAATCAACGACAACAGGACAGGCATTTCCCATCAAAGACTTCATTGGGTGTAATAACGTAGAGGCATGAACGTAGAATTCTATTTGAACTGTTTTTTGAGTAACTATTAAGACTTTGTAGTTAGATATTTTATATACTTTTGCCCATAAGAAGAATTACAATGTGTTCTGTAAGCCTCTGACTCTGAGTCCAATAAGATGGTTTCCACCTATATCCTAAGTGTTTATTTTATATTGTACTAGGCTATGTACTATGTATGAATAGTTTTTCCTATCATTAGCTAGGTCTTATTAGTCCTTTAGACCGGCAATTATTTACCGTCTAATATCTTCCTACGGACGAGTTTTTAGATTCCTTTCACATACTAGTTGTAACACATTTTTTCCACTTACACACGTTTGAGAGTCATGGTCTTATATATATACATTATCTAAGTCTAACATTTTACATATACATTTATTTTAGTAATTATGTTAATATTTTTTAATTTTTTATTTGTAATTTAATATTTTTTTCATATACCATTCTCTGACTGACACATGAGGATATCACACAATTTTTTTCACTTCGGATCTATGAGAAGCCACCCTATCCAGGCACATAATGGCACTGAATAGGCACCTTCCCAGTCACAATGAATCCTTTTGTTCCAACATAAGTCATGTATAGCTGTCTTCTTATAAATATACTACGTGGCACGATACAGGCGCTTATACATTAATATCTACATATATTGGCCAACTGTTTCTATAGCTGTCTCACTCATACTTCTCACACACCGAGCTACTAGTCACCATCACAGCAAATGACATTAGAAGAATTATGCAGCATAGTCAGAATGACACTGTATAATTGGACACCATCCGCGGCTGCCATTATCCATTTACCCGCATTGAAATAGTGTATTCATTGCGGATCCGCGGGTTGATGTGGTCCTTATACAAGTAGCCACTATTTTACTTTATTATTCCCGCAAAATACTATGATCATCATAGCTATTATACACTAAAATAATTTAGTGTAGCTCCACCCAGCAGTACTGAGCGGTGTACTCAATGCATGTACCATGCGGCTTCCTCAAAAAGTCCGCGACACATGCGCAGTACACTGTCTCCAACAAAATGGCCGCCGGAAGGCTTCTGATTTTACAATATAAATTGATGTGTGTTTCATCCAATCTGGTTACCCTGATGAAGTCACGTGACGTAACGCATAGGCGGAAGTGACTGGACGAACGTTATTGGAGGAAGAGTAAGAGGCACGAGTTGCCATCTTTGTATATCCACAGCTTTTATACTTTCTTTTTAATGTAAGCAGGCATTTTGGCTTTAATAAATTACATAGTTGTTATTACCTACTACACTATGGGAGCGCTTTATTCTTATCTCCACCGGGTCCCCATTTAAATGAGTACCACACTGTTGGAAGCTGACCGCTTGGAATAGGGAGCAGGCAGAAGGACGCATCTTAAAGGAGAAGACACCTTATACAACTAGGAGAAGTCACACATAGGCGATTGCCCTATGTTTTGTAGGTGAGAGTTCTGGGAGCACAGGACGGGGAGTACGTCACGTTCCCATCAGCCCTTTTGGCGGAGTGCTGAAGACTCTCTCCAAAACAGGCTGGGATTACACGAGTGGATCACTTTTATTTGTTTGGAAAAGATTTTTGCACGGACTGCACTTTACACAGTATAATCACAGAGACTTGTCCGTTTATGTTTGTTTTGATTGTCACTTACAGGACCACCCTGGAACTAGCAGTAGTTGTCCCACTATTCAGTTTTTACACATTGTATAAGTTAAATGCATGTTCGTTCACATATTTGGTTCTATTAGAAGCACTGTCACTTTTATTTTTATGATCTATTTATTCACACTGGAAGGATTGCAATCCTCAGGCTGCGCAGTATCATTTCCCTTTACCTAGTATTTCAGACTTGTTGTAATTGATCTTAAAGTTAGATATGGATTGAAATCTCTTCAACTCAGCCATGATATTGGGCAGCGAAGTTAGTGGTTCCGTCACATAGAACATAACATCGTCCGCATACGCCGAGAGCTTATGCTCCGTCGTACCCACCAGCAGCCCTCTAATATTGGGGTTAAGGTGTATCTTATTGAGGAAGGGTTCCAGAGCCAGGGCGAAAAGGAGCGGGGACAGGGGACATCCCTGTCTCATTCCGTTCCCAATCGAAAAAGGCTCCAAAAGAACTGCATTTGTCCGAACCCTAGCTTCTGGTGCATTATATAGGGAGCGTATCCAGCTTAACATCCCAATTTAGTCAACACCGCCTGTAGGTACATCCAGTCCACCCTGTCAAACACCTTTTCGGCATCTGTCGAGAACAGCAGACAGGGAGGACTGGACCGTCCCACACCAGGCCAGTGGATCAGCTGAATCGCCCTATTGGAGTTATCTCTAGCCTCCCTTCCTTGAATGAATCCTGTCTGATAAGGGTGTATGACCGTCGGAAGGAGGGACTATAGCCTATTCGCCAAAATCTTCGCCAAAATCTTCGCCAAAATCTTTGTCAGTATTTAACAGCGAAATCGGTCTATAGCTACTCGGTACTGCAGGATCCTTCCCTTCTTTTGGGATGACGGTAATATGGGCTAATAATGCCTCTCTGGGCTGCAAGGTGTCCGAAGCAAGAGTGTTGAAATACTGACACATATGAGGTGTCAGGAGGGGAAGAAATTTGCGGTAATAGGCAGTGGTGTAGCCGTCGGGGCCAGGGCTTTTACCAAGAGGAAGGTCTTTAATCACTCTCTCTATCTCTAACAATGAGATAGGAGCATCTAGCTGCTTACTGATCTGCACCTCAAATTGAGGGGCCTTAGACTCCTCTAGGTAATGGGAGAGGCACGCCTCCTTTTGGGAAGGAGGTGTATCCGGCAGAGTAACTGGCAGTTGATACAGCTGGGCATAGTAATTTTTAAAGGTGCTTGCTATTTTGGAGGGGAGAACCTCAGGATCCCCTGAAGCTGAATGGAGCTGTTGGACATAGCCCGATCAATGTCATTTTAATTTACTGATGTTAATGTATGTAATTGATTATATTTTGTTTACCTTTAGTTTATTGGGACAAGGTCCTGAAGAAGCCTACGGGCGAAAGCATAGACCTTTCTTTGATGATTGTCATATAATACAATGTTATTGGTACCAAGTGTCATACTTTGCTCCAGTATGTTGTAGTCCCACGCATATGCTTTTATGATTATGTACAATATGTCTTGGATCTAGGAGTTATACTCCTCATATATGTTTTTAACCATTGTCAAATAAAATTTTGTATTGTTTTATAATTATTTTTGGTATCGTGTGTGCCTACAAAGTCCACTTTTTTGGTGTAGGTGGGTATTCCCCACATACAACAGGTCTTTTTCTAAATAAATAGGACGGTGGCACGTCATGGAAGGCAATTTTTGTCCTAAAGCCTAATAGTAGAAAACTGTGAGCAATGTCTCTTTGGCAATAAACTAAACCTACCTGCCTGCTTACTGTCTTCTATAGAACGTATGCTGCGCTGCTCATGAGTTGCTCAGTTTACATTCTGGTAAAAGTGCCTGTGTGCTGCGTTGACTGCAATCCAGCGCATGCGAAGGAGTGTCATCATCATGCCCCCAGAAGAACTAGGGGAGAAGATGCCAGCAAGGGCACTTGTGTGTGTTGGACCACTGATACAAAGATAACAATAGCGGAGTTTAGGGAGGCATTCACATAAAGGAGTCTGTGTTACAGGGGAGGGGGACTGTGTTACAAAGAGGGGGACTGAATTACAGGGGAGGGGGGGTGTTACAAGGAGGTGGGCTGTGATACAAGGAGGGGAGCTGTGTTACAAGGAGGGCGGCTGTGATGTGAAGGGGGGAAAGAGGGCATTGGGGTAAAGGGGCCGTGATGCAAATTGGAGTACTTGGATACAAAGAGGTCAGTGATGTAAAGCGCTGTAATGTAAAGGGGTACTATATTGCCACTATTTGTCTTCAGGCCGGGTCCAGAGGCGCACATGCAGACCACGGCTTAAGAAATAGGTGGAGAGGCGCAGCAAAAGAACTCCACCCCCAACATATACATGGGCAAGGCAAAGGGGGTGGAGCCAAGGGGGCAGCAAAATGAGGTTCCACCTAGGGTGACAAAGGTGAAAGTGGATGAAAGTGAATTTGTTTCTTTTCCCTTTGTGGACAAAGCACAGGCTGACTGTAACCTTACCTTTGTTCCCCCACCGTTCCATTTAGCTGGTGTAGGGTAGGGAAAGCTGCAAGTCACTCCACTGATTTGTTTTATCTGTGCTCTAGGCATTTTCTTCTTACCTTCTTTTCTTTATAGTTTTGGATAGTGGGGAAGGGTTATACACTGAATGTAAGACTTGTCTTCAGTTCAAAGTGAAGGGAAATTGTCCAATAGGGACACCTGTCTAAGAGGGAAAGTGAATTGAAATTTCCCCAATGCTACACCAACAGTGGGAAAATAACCTGGCAGACGATTTAATCCTTCCTTGTCCTATTGAAAACAAAAAACAATATATTTTGGCTATACATTCCTTTTATTCTGTAGTGAAATGAATCCTCACCTGCATAATGATTGATGTCACTTCAGGATTTGACATCTTAGAGTCTCCAAAAGACTGGATGTTAAATGCTCCGATCTTCAAAGCCGAAACAGAACTCAGGGCAAGCATTAGTCCAATTATTATACGAATCATGTCTGCAATGGGATCAAAACACACATATATATAAATATATATATATATATATATATTATTCATTCAGAATTTATTGTATTTGAAGGGTGCCCATCATTGGTATCAGTGGTAGGAATAGTCCTTCATTGTGGTTGTCAGTGGGAAAAATTATGCCGCCATAGTTGGTTTCAGTAGGAGCAATAGTGTCCCAAGGACAGGATAAAGGCAAGCAAAGGGCCACATTTTCCCCCCAGACCCCAGTTTGGAGACCACTGGTGTAGACTATAGAGGAGATGGGCCCAATGATGGTGCGGGCTGTTATATTGTAAATTTCAATAGCAAGTGGCATCAGCAGCAGCCTCAATGCTGCCTGGTTAGTGTGACTGATGCTGTCTGATCAGACTCATGTAGGATTGCTAAGCCCTTCACCAAGGAAGGTGATTCCATATGTGATTGTGCGCAGTTTGCTTTTTCTTTCTAATTTTCTTTTTCTTTTATCTTTTTTTGTTTCCATCTGTGTCCAAAGTCTAGGCAGCAAGACTTTAAAGCAAACCTTATTCAGTTTTATATTTCATTCAAAGCCAAAACATGTCTTTTTTTTTGCTGCCTTTGTCCAGTTGGGGCGATAAGAATTTACTTCTGTCCCACAAAAGGAAGTAAGAGTAAGTCACCCATAGGGCCCAGTCACACTAAAGCGACCCATTGCAGTGAGTTACCATGGGCCCATTAATGCACGTTGCATTAAGGCAACCCATTCATTATGAATAGTCTGCCATTGCATCACAACGGATATAAAAATGTACTTTACTTGTTTTTAAAACTTGCAGCACACCACAATGCATGGTATATGATGGTGCGCTGCAGCGCATTGGGCTGTACCACACATTGTGATGGTATACCATTTATAATAAATGACACTGCACAGCATGCAGAGCATAGTTAAGTTGTGCATTTTAGCTGCCACAATGCACAAGTATGAATGGGCCTGCCACAATGGCACCACTGCACAGAACAAGGGTCATTGCCCACAAATTGTGCGTGTGTAGGCAGGTGCAGTCTATGTTCTCTACTGCAGGGGGCGCTCTCTGCAGTGGCACTGTTATTGGAGAGAAAGTCAAAGGAAACCGGGTTCCTTTATGGTTTCCTGTATTACTGATGAAATTATTCTATTGGAAGTTGCCACCCCATGTGACTCGGACAGCCATCTTGGGTCAGGCAGAGCCTATTTAAGGCACTGGCTCCCAGGTTTGGCGTGCATTTCGTGTGTGGGCAGTGTAGGGAAAAGTATCCCACCTGTTAGGGACAGTGTTCTGATAGGGAAAAGTTCCTGATGAGGAGGGAAAGCATAGGGACTGCGACTCCTCTGGATATCTTCCTGATTAGGCATGGGAGGGACAGGCCACGTTTTGCCCTCTTTACAGGTGCTGTCATTCCAGCTGAGTATCACTCCATTGACTTCCCCCACCGGGTTCTGTTGTGAACTGTTTCTGCAAACCTCAATACAAGTTCTTTATTGCACCTGCCTGTGTGAATTATTGCCACTGCACCATGCTGCACTCCACCTACAAGTGCATGCAGGTTTACACGTACATAATAATTCACATGGGCACATATGTGCATACAGGCACATTGACATGTATGCATAATCCCAATCTTGGCACCAGACGTTGTTTTAAGGAACATAAATAAGTCAGGAAGATGCTGGATGGTCTTTAGTTGTTACCCTGTGACTCTCACCTTGAACATGTTCTTGAGGTCTGCTTCCTCATTGCTGGCCCAGCCTGTCCTATGACTTGTCTTTGTACTCTTCCTTTCTGCTATTGACTGTGACTATTTTCTAACCATGGCTTGTCTCTGATGATTCCTGGCTTGATCTCGGATAGTTTCTGACCCTGGCTTGCCTCTGCTGATTGCTTGTTTGAGCTCTATATTTCCTAACCATGGCTTGTCTCTGTTGATTCCTGGTTTGATCTCGGCTAGTTCCTGACTAAGGCTTGTCTTTTCTGATTGCTGGTTTGACAGCGAATATTTCTTGACTACAGTTTGTCTCTGCTGATTTCTGGTTGACTTTGGGTTGTTCTGGACCACGGTTTGTTGTTGCTGATTGCTGGCTTGACCTCTGCTGTTTCATGACCATGCCTTGTCTTTGCTGATTCCAGGTTTGCTCTAGGCTAGTTCTTGACTATGACACTGGCAGCTACCCTACCTGCTGTCAGTTATCAACCACCACCTTCAATACCTTGCTTCCAGCTTACTGTGTGTTCCAGTATTTCAGCCAACTGCCTTCAGGTCTATCTGCTCTAGGGGATCTTTCTGCCAGTGTGTGTAAGGCTCACAACCAAGCCTGCTTCCTGGAGGAAGCCTCTGTGGACTGGACTTCTAGCACCCGTGCCTCTTTGTGCCTTCTTAATTCCTATGCTACACTCCAGGAGTGTCTAGACCAGAGGTGTATGGAAAGCCCACTTGTCATCTTGCCCTCCAACCAGATACATCATAGTGCCCTCAGACAGTCGACACCTCAGCAGTTGTCCCCGTTGAAAGACAAAAATGTTTGGCTTAAGATATACTTTACAAATCCTCCTAAGAGCTGACATCCGATGATGCTGTTGCTTTTGTTAGGGATTGTTTGGTTTCTCTGAATATTCCTGATATTAATCATATTTAAAAAAAATAATGTGGGTGACAGAACAGGGGCTCCTGTACACAGTGTAAAAAAGGTAAACTCTGCTATTTTTGAGCAATGTATCCAGAGGGAGAAAGCATATGGCAAAAAAATATTATAAGATTGTTTTGCATTAGTCAAAGTTAAAGGACCAAAAAAGCTGAATAAAGAATTGGCATTTTAATGTAAATAAAACAACTCAGTAGATGGCCTCATTACACTCAATGAAATTGATATAATCTGTAGAGTCTGTAATTATCATACACATGTCTAATGTCAACCCAACGAGTGGATTCACTGCATGGAATGTGTGCGGATTCACTGCATGGAATGTTGGCATACCATAGCTTGAGCAGATATCATATGGCACACGGCCTCAATTAATATAAGTAATTCACGCGGTATGAATGTTAACTAAATACTATGGTCACGTTTTTATTCATGAAATGTGAGCCAATTACAGATTACTGTTCCAGGATCACAGGAGAATTTTTTAAGAATCAGCCTTAGATTTTTTAAGTAGGTTAAATCCTTAAAACGTAGTTACTTTTAGCTTTGGACAGAGTGGGGAAGGAATACGGCCCCTGTCAGGTTTTTATTGCTGTCTGTGTTTTGGGCAGATTGCACTCTCTGCCTTGTCCTGTGACAACTACTCCCCTCATTTCTTCACATGCTGACACAGAGACAGGAGGTTAGTTAAAATCACTCCAATGGGGTCATAGAGAACAATAAAACTTAACAAAACTATATACTTTCCCCAGACCACTCTAAAACAATTTTGGCTGGAGTTGGGCTTTAAAGGCAGATATGGTGGACTGACTGTTTTTTTTTCCCCCTCATACGTATTTAGGTCAGTAAAAACACAAGGACAATAAATATTATGCTAAAAGACATTAGGGCAGCTCTGTATTCTTTAATGCAATATTAAGTGTATTTTTGTGCAAGCTGTGTTAGTACCTGAATTTGACTTTTTATCAGCCTCTTACAGTCCCTGTACAGAAGAACTTAGACTTGGGGAAGTGGGAGCAGCACAAGGAGCCAGTCAGTTGTGCTGAAGTGCAAGGAGCATACAGATAGGAGAGAGCAGAGTAGGGTTGCCACCTCTCTGGGATTCACCTGGACAGTTGCAGTTTTGAATCATGTGTCCAGGTTTCAGATCACCTGAAACCTGGACACATTATTCAGATTGGACTATGACTTCAAGTAAGCGAGTACCACAACCACCGAGTGCATAGGCATGCGCATGGGCCAGGTGTGCCTGGGCTCACTCTAATCACCAGGGTTGCCAACTGTCTGGAGGGCTAACTGCATTCGTCTAAGCCGAGTGTGTGTGACACTCTCTTGTACACTGCCCAGAGCCAATACAGTTCTGTCCCCGCACCCCACGCAGACTGGAGAGGAGAGAGGGATTGATCTGCTCCTCCTCCTCCCAACCCTACCCCTCTGTCTGCCTCTGTGTGAAAATGTGAAACCCAGCAGCTAACAGATACAGTACATGGTGGATGAAAAGTGCCGATGCCTGAGCCTCCATCCTCGGGTGAGTGAGCTCACCATCCACTGTCCTTGACTTAAAGAGGAGGTTCACCCACCACTTTAAAAATTAAAAGTCCGCAGCTACACATACTGTAGCTGCTGACATTTAACATTAGGACACTTACCTGTCCTGGAGTCCAGCGATGTTGGCACCGCAGCCGATCTTCGGATCGGCTGGTCGGGTGCTGCCGCGGTCATTGCTACTAAAGGAAGCCTTTCGGCTTCTCGGATGGGTCCCTACTGCGCACCCGTGAAGCGTGCTGCGCTCTTTCACTGGCCGGCTGAAGGGTAGTGAGGAGGGAGGAGGAGGGGGACCGAGCTGCTGACATACTTTGCCGCGGCCCGGTCTCCTGGAAGTGGGGACAGGATACCTGTCAAAGATAGGTCAAGTATCCGCTCCCCCCTCCCCCCTAAAAGGTGCCAGATGTGGCACTGGAGGGGAGGAGGAATCAGATCATTGAAAAAAGGTTGCATTTTGGGCGGATTGACCTATGTTCTCTAATGTAAGCCAATTTGTATAGAATATTTCAACACCCAAAAATGGGATGCATATTACCACATCTGTCTAGGTGTGAACAAACTCAACTCCAGCCCAAATTTTTCTTTAGTCATTATTCTCACTCTCAACACCCTTCATCAAAATTCACCTCATTAAATTCACCAAACTTTAATAGGAATCGCCTCTAAGCTTGGGTTTGCTAACTTTCCAACAAGATTCAACACTTGGCAAATCAAAACTGGGCACATTTGCCCATCACTATACAGAGCTTTAGATCAAAAAAGAGCAGAGAGATTTTGGATCTTCGGATCGGCTGGTCGGGTGCTGCCGCAGTCATTGCTACTAAAGGTACCCGGCAGTGTAGCCTTTCGGCTTCTCGGATGGGTCCCTACTGCGCATCCGCGAAGAGCGCTGCGCTCTTTCACTGGCCGGCTGAAGGGGAGTGAGGAGGAGGGGGACCGAGCTGCTGACATACTTTGCCGCGGCCCGGTCTCCTGGAAGTGGGGACAGGATACCTGTCAAAGATAGGTCAAGTATCCGCTCCCCCCTAAAAGGTGCCAAATGAGGGGAGGAGGAATCAGATGAGAGGAAGTTCCACTTTTGGGTGGAACTCCACTTTAATTCTCCCCTTTCCCTCCCTTCTCCAACCTCAGAGGAAGTGAGTACACTAAGGTGAGAGGGACTCAGATGTAAGGGGTGCTCTACAGACTCTGATGTAACGGGGGCTTTGGGAACCCCGATTTAGGGGGAAATGCTGGAAACGCCAATGTAAGCAGGGGCTTTGGTGAGCAGAACCCCCCCCCCCCACATCAGAGTTCCTCTCTACAACAGAGTCCAGAGTGTTCCCCCTTAAAAAAAAAATGACTGTGCGCCGCTAAAGTGTTCGGGTTTGGCTTGAAGAAAAGGTGGCAACCCTAGAGCAGAGTGACAGAGAGATGAGATCATTTTCTGCTGCTTCTCTTTGCAGGCTTCAGTCATAGGCTGGAGTAGGGAAAAAACCTCTAAGTGTTACTTAAAGGCTTAGTCCACCTTTAGAAAACGCAGTAAATGCAGCAACATTGATGTAATAAACAATGTGAATTTACTACTAATGAAGGCTGCACAGCATTGCAACTACTGAAAACGTGTTGCGGGTGCACAGGCTGGTGCAATGTTCTCCCATAGCAGAAGGTTTGAACAGTGATACAGACCTTCTCTTATGGACCTCGAGGAAGTGTAGCTGGACTACAAATAAAGCCTAGTACACACCAGTAGCTTTTTTGTTAAACCGAGCGGGTTGAATGAAAGAAAAACTGACAGCTCGAGTTCTGACATGGGGGACAGCCCCCCCCCCCCGCCAGAACACTCTGCTCAGTGCTGTCAGCCATTGGCTAAAACCGTTGAACGGGAGCCGGTCGGCTGCTGGTTTTGCAGCGTGCACGTCCAACAGACGCTGCCCTCCTGCCAGTGCGCTGTGCTGATTCCATCTGTGCCATGGCAAAGGAGACTTGTAGAAAGCTATGCCAGATCAGTATGATATGACTGAGCAGGTGAAAATTAAATATTTCTGCAAGTAGAAGTGATCCATGATTAAGGTGGGGGGAGGGGGTAAATTTTGGTTTTGGGGATGTTTTATGCGACCATGCTAAATATGAGTAGAACATGAATCATGGTCTAAAAGGTGGGCTTATCCTTTAATTTCAGCAGAGAAAACTCAGGTTTATACCCTGCCAGACAAGAATGTGCTGTGTGGCAGAGCTGTGTAAATCTCAGGACTGAATGGAAAGAGGTACCAATCCTTTGGCAGGTAAAACAGCTCCCATATACAGTATGCATTTCATCTGTGTATTTAGCTGTTTGGTTGAAGTTCAACATTAAGAGCCTTGTTTTGCAGTGTATTGTAAAAATGTTGCATTTTGGGCGGGTTGACCTATGTTCTCTAATGTAAGCCAATTTGTATAGAATATTTCAACACCCAAAAATGGGATTCATATTACCACATGTCTAGGTGTGAACAAGCTCAACTCCAGCCCAAATTTTCCTTTAGAATGTCATTATTCTCACTCCCAACACCCTCATTAAATTCACCAGACTTTAATAGGATTCGCCTCTAAGCTTGGGTTTGCTAACTTTCCAACAAGATTCAACAAACACTTGGCAAATCAAAACTGGGCACATTTGCCCATCACTATACAGAGCTTTAGATCAAAAAAGAGCAGAGAGATTTTGTTCCAAATAATGGGCAGTACCTCCAAATGACACAGTTGTGACCCTTTGCTATGCAAACAGCCATGATAAAGGGGATATTTGCCCCAAAACGCATTGGCAATATATTCCCACATAAAAATATATCTCATCCATGACCAAGACTGATTTGTCTGTCTTTTGAGGTTAGACCCTCCTACTTGGAGTTAAGCATTCAGTACAGCTTTTTCGATGTTGTCTCCTGTCCTGTTGACAACCCCCTCATTTTTATACTGGAATTCTAGGCTTATGAATGTGAGAGACCAAAATGGCACAGAATTGTGAAGTGGAAGGAAAGTGATAAATAGTTTTACATTTTATTTTTAAATAAATATGTGAAAAGTGTGGGGTGCATTTGTATTCAGCTCCCCTGAGTCAATACTTTGTAGAACCGCCTTTCACTGCAATTACAGCTGCAAGTTTTTTTGGGTACTTCTCCACAACTTTATCCCTGACCTGTCTGGTGTGTTCCCTGGCCTTCACGATTCTGTTTGTTCACTAAGGTTCTCTAACAGAACAGCAGTATGTGTGTGTGTATATATATATATATATATATATATATATATATATATATATATTCTTTAGTGGATTAATCATTTAACTCAGATGGACACACATTAAATTAGAGTCATATATATATATATATATATATATATATATATATATATATATAT
>BLSH010123455.1:270225-281539 GCA_018402905.1 Glandirana rugosa | reverse complement strand
TGACGGGATCGGACAGATATATGATGGGATCGGACGGGGATATGACGGAATCTGACAGGTATATGATGAGATCGGACAGGTATATGATGAGATCGGACAGGTATATGATGGGATCGCACGGGTAAATGATGGGATCGGACAGATATATGATGGGATCGGACAGATATATGATGGGATCGGACGGGGATATGACGGGATCGGGTGGTGAACCTTAACTGGTATTACCATACAGTATATTAAAACGTCTACCCCCCCCACCGTCTTAAATTAAGAACCTGGGTCTGTCGTGTTATAGAACCCGGTCGAGACACGGGTTCTGTCCATAAAATTTGTAGACTTAGGAGTCGTTTACCGACCCCTAAGTCTAAAATGACTGGGGGGGGGGGGGATTGTAGGACCGTGGGAATCAAGGGTGCCAGGATGTTAGGGGGGGGGGGGGTCAGTAAAATCTGAATCCCCAGCCATTTGCTGAGGATTCAGATGTTTAAAATACCTGTCTTGGGCACAGAGCTGGCCCAAGATATTGTGCTGTCTGGGTCCAAGAATTAAATTCTGCCACCCCCCCCATCTGCAAAATTATATGACATACCATTATGGTCAATTCCAAGTGGTGGGCTAGGGCAGTATAGGGGCAGGCTAGGGTAGTATATAGACAGGCTAGGGTAGTATATAGACAGGCTAGGGTAGTAAATGGGCACGCTAGGGTAGTATATGGACAGGCTAGAGTAGTATATGGACAGGCTAGAGTAGTATATGGACAGTCTAAGGCAGTATAGGGGCAGGCTAGGGTAGTATATAGACAGGCTAGGGCAGTATAGGGGTGGATTAGGGTAGTATAGGGGCAGGCGGAGCGGCCCGGGGGGCAGTTGTCATCATGACAGAAAACTGCTGGAAAAAAAATCTTCGTCGTCAATTTGCTGGGCAAATAGAAGAGAAGAAAAGGCGGCCATGGTTCAATTTGCTGTCCCTCTCAAACTGCTGCCTGGGTCCAATGAACCCATTGGGACCCATGGTAGGGCCAGCCCTGCTTGGGGGCTTGCATTGTGGACAGGAGGAGAGGGAGCGGAGCCGGTGCTGAATGCCTTCTCCCTGGAGCCCGGATAACTGAGGGAGGACGAGGACAACATGGATAGATTACCTGTCCCCAGCTGGAGGAGGACCCAGTCCAGCACCTAGGGGCTCTGTTATGAGATCGGTACTGAGCCGGGCCTGGAGGAGGTCTGCTGGTTCTACAAAGAGGACCAGAAGACCTGGAAACCATTCATTGGCTATGACTCCCTCTGGGTGGATCGCGCCTACCGGCAAAATGTACCTTTGCCTGTGTAGTCAAAAATCTTTGCACAGGCCCTATCTAGATGCTACAAACACAAGCAAAGAAACTTGTGTACCTTTTTGGGCGTTAAGCTTCTCTTGTTTTTTTTTTACTGAATATTTTGGAGCATTTTGACAATTTTGGCAAAATTTTGTGTCTACTGGCCATGTTTGAGGTGCCATCCATTAACAATCAATGGCACGGCAAGCATAGTGCTAGGTCTGAATGGGGCCTAACTGCTAAACTTTCCAAGAAAGAATATTTGATTATCATTGTTAATACATTCTTTGCCCAGATCCACCCAATGGCTGGTGTTAGCGCTTCAATCATCCCAGCACCATGGTTGTTATGGTGTCAGGATGATTGAAGCGCATTATTTCTATTATTACATTGTAATATAAATGTGATATCATTCAACTCACCATAATGCAGAATCAGTGGGAGCCCCGAGCGTGTCACTTGCCACGTCGCCTGCCACCAGATGCAAATTGTCATTTGCCACACTGCCTGTCACCAGATGAGGATGCCACTTGCCATTGCCTGCCACCAAATGAGGATGCCACTTGCCATTGCCTGCCACCAGATGAGGATGCCACTTGCCATTGCCTGCCAACAGATGAGGATGCCACTTGCCACGTTGCCTGCCACCAGATACAGATTGTCAATTTCCAAGCTGCCTGCCACCAGATGCAGATTGTCACTTGCCACGCTGCCTGCCACCTGATGAGGATGCCACTTGCCACGTTGCCTGCAACCAGATGCAGATTATCACTTGCCATGCTGCCTGCCACCAGATGAGGATGCCACTTGCCATTGCCTGCCACCAGATGAGGATGCCACTTGCCTGCAACCAGATGAGGATGCCACTTGCCATTGCCTGCCACCAGATGCAGATTGTCACTTTGCACGCTGCCTGCCACCAGATGCAGATTGTCACTTGTCACGCTGCCTGCCACCAGATGCAGTTTGCCACTTGCCACACTGCCTGCCACCAGATGCAGATTGTCACTTGCCACATTGCTTGCCACCAGATGAGGATGGCACTTGCCATTGCCTGCCACCTGATGAGGATGCCACTTGCCACGTTGCCTGCCACCAGATGCAGATTGTCACTGTAAGCTGCCACCAGATGTGGTGGCAGCTGTCCTCAGCGCGGATCGCAGGAAAACTGTTGCGGGCGTGGAGAGATCACATCACTCTCTCGCTCTCTGTCTCTCATAGGCCACGGCTGCAGTCCTGTGAAGAGCAACCTTTGCGGCCCTTTAAGAAAACAGCGGTGCGGGCAATGAGAGATGATGTCACCTCTCTTTGGCCGCCTGCACCGCTGACAGTCTGCTCCGTGGTGCGGCCATGCTATAGGGGTTCCACGGCCCGGTGTTGGCGACCCCATAGGTTGGAGACCCCTGCTCTAAATTATCGGGTCAATTGACTCAATTATATATATTACACAAGGCATGTCCAGATATCCTGATATAAGTCTACATACATTTCAACATGTCCCCATTGTGAGGCGCATGTAGGCACCTTTTATTGCCTCATCTGGTCTTGTCCTATTGTACAGACTTACTGGGATCAAATTGTTAGTTTTTTGCATGATCGCATGGGATCCCCCTTTTTTCTAGACCCAAAAGTATGTTTACTAGGGCTCCTCCCCGACCCAAACATGGATAAATTTCAAATTCTTTTTCTACATGTAACATTGTTCAAATCCCGCAAGCTGATTGAGAATCACTGAATGCAGACAACCCCCCTTACAATTGATTGCTGGATGGATGTGAGCTGAACCTTACTGTTCCTTATAAGAAACTCATTTACAAGCACAGAGGGTGTCCCACTAAATATAATAAAATATGGGACAGGTGGTTTAGCAGTACCAGATACCTGTAACTAAAGGGCCTACCATTGTATGTGCCTAGATGGGTTCAGTAAGAACTGATAATATACTTGTTTGTTACATAACTGTAAATGGGTAATTGTCCATTGTAATTACACCCTTTACCATCCCATGTCCTCCTTTCCTTTTTGTATACTTCTGAAGACTTGTATGCATGTTCAATTGGCTTCTGTGACACTGTAATACAGATACGTTTATTACCGGTGTACAACTAACCAATTTTGTTTCTATAAAGATTTTTTTTTTTCACATGAAAGGGGACCATTCATAACCAATGGCCATAGACTGTGGTCTCTATTTGCAAAACCCCCAAATTTGAAATGACACACAGAGCCCTTCACAATGGGACCGCCTGAGCATCAGTGGTAAAGTGCTGCTAGTTTAGCGGCACTTTACTGCTGTTATAGCTGCGCTTTGGCACCATTAACGGGGTGCTTTTAACCCCCCAGAAGGGGGTTAAAAAGGGGTTAAATGCGCCTGCCTAGCGCTTTTACAGTGCTTTGAAAGCGGCGCCCATTCATTTCAATGGGAAGGGGAAGTGGAGGAGTGGTGTATACACTGCTTCCGCACCGCCCCAAAGATGCTGCTTGCAGGAGTTTTTGTCCTGTCCTGCAAGTGCACCGTCCCAGTGGGAAAGGACACACTGACTTTAAAGAGGAAATTAACCCAGATGGGGGTTACTTCCTCAACATTCCCCTGCAAAGTAGATGCATAATGGGCTACTATGCATCGCATAGTAGCCCATTATGTGCCACTTACCTGCAAACGAAGCCTGCGACATCCAGCGCTGTCCCCTGTGCTGGTGGCGTCCATCTTCAGCCCCTCTTCCTTCCAGGGCCGTGACTCCGGCCAGTCACAGAGCAGGAACCGCCAGTCACAGCACGATCACAGTCAAGAAATGGGACGGAGGCCGTTTCTTCACTGCGCATGTGCCAAAATGATGTCGGCAATGCCAGTGCACTGCATATCTCCTGAACCGTGCAAGTTTGGGAGATATGCAGGACACCTACAGGTAAGCCTTATTATAGGCTTACCTGTAGGTTAAAGTGGTTGTCACAAGTTGACAACCACTTTAATGGAGAGGCGCTTTTCAGGTGCTTAGCAGAGGCTATTTCCATCGCTAAAGCGCCTGAAAACCGCCCCCCGATGTGAAAGGGCCTAAATGATATCCTTATTCTCCAAAAATAATCCCTACACATCCACTACTTAATGGCCCTGTAATCTATTTTTCATAAAATTGTTTCTTACTGTGTTTTACTGCTTCCTTGTAATGTCCTCTGTAAGCTCCCAAACTATTCTTTCCCTGCTCACTTCTGTTTTTTTGGAACCAGCAGTGCACATTAGTTGTGGTCACACTACAAATCCCATAGTCATTAGTCCATTACGGGAGTGATATTTCTACATACAACGGGACCATGAAGAACAAACTTTGCCACCCTCTAACAGGAAGTCAGATCACAGCAGCAATAAAAATGAATTTGGAAATTTGGAGGAGGCTGGGAGCAATATCTTTTTAAGTTAGGAAGACATACTTGGGGCTGGGTTCACACTAGTGCGAATAGGATACAGGTTACTCCGCATCCAATTCGCATGACAGGACACTGTGACGGCTCTCAATGGAACTGTTTCACACATCTCTAGGGCGGCCGTGGAGCAGTTTGAAGAAGAGTCCTGTGCAACTTCTGCTGCATTTCAGGTCCAAATCTAGCCATAAATTTGGGCCTGATTTGTTTCAGAAATGAGGAACAGGGACGCACCGGACCAATGCTGTGAGCAACTCTGCACAGCAATGTGAACCCAAACTGAATCAGATTTTTTACCCAGAGTTTAGTGTCTCCCTAAAGCTTTGAATGGCATGCCTATGCAGTGCAGGTAGCCATTTACTGTTTTTGATGCCCAAAAGTTTGCTTTAATGTGCTTTGTTGTCAAATAAATATTTAACCACTTCAGCTCCGGAAGATTTTACCCCCTTTATGACCAGATCATTTTCTGCTATTCAGCACTGCGTTACTTTACCTGGCGATTGCGCGGTCATGCAATGCTGTATGCAAACAAAATTTATATAATTTTTTTCCCCCACAAATATAACTTTTTTTTGGTGGTATTTGATCACCCCTGTTTTTTTTTGCTCTATAAATGAAAAAAGCAGCATACATTTTGAAAAAAATAAGATTTTTTTTACTTTCTGTTATAAAACATATCCAATAAAAAATGTTCAGCGACTTATAGAGGGGCGGCCAACAATCTGACACTAGCTGACACTTTATGGTGGGACCTGGCTAACTGCCATTGACATCACCAGTGACACTAATACAGTGATCAGTGCTAATACTATAAACTGTCACTGTACTAAGGACTGGCTAGGAAGGGGTTAACATCGCGGTCAATCAGAGGATTAAATGTGTGCCTAACTATGTTTACAGTCTGTACAGTGAGGTGCTTTTATTAAGGGATGTGCTGGCTTTTATCCCCTGCTTTATAGGGAAACAGAAACCGGAACATCGCTGCTGTCAGAAGAGAGCTTTGTGTTTACATACACAAAGCTCTCTCCTGTCACTGCCCGATGATTGGTGAGTGCCGGCCATAAGTCATTGGTCGGAAGCCAGTTATTGGCATGTAAGAGGGCAGGGGAAGAGAGTGCCACGCAGGCATAGTGTAGCACAGTTTAATAAAGGTTAAAAATGAATCTAGTAAGTAGATGCACTCACAAATGGGTGGTGAAGGATGACAGACCACAGAGGAGGAAGGTCCAAGTGTCACCCAGGGGCTGGAGTCTCTATCTAGGAGGATGTAAGAAAGCCAAGAGGAGGGAGCTGGAAGAACCAGAGAACCATCACGGAGGTGCCGGATAAGGGCTGCCCTTTTGGGCTGGAATGAGTCATCCGATGTAAGGATTCCTTCCAAGGTATATGTCTCTCCAGCCGGAGTATCTGAAGGAGCTGTCACCTTGTCCATCGTGGGGACCAGTCGGAACGCGTTTCGAAAGCTAGCCATGCCTCCTTCATCAGCCTGATTGGTTGAGAATACCTTGGATAATTTATAGAGGCAGCTGTATGTCTCCGCAACTACGAGAGTCTGGGGCCAGTGACAGTACAGCCAAGCGGGCCGTGTGCCTCCTACCCAGAAATGCAGAATCACGTGTATATATATATACATGATTCAGCGGAGCCAGGCCTGCACTGTAGCAGTAAAACTATAGTGTGTGGTCAGCAAATGGTTAATACATGACAAAGGACTTCCAAGACTCTTTTTGGTAGGGGGATGACATAAGTTGTAGTTTCTAAAAGAACACAGCAGTAATTATATTCTTTCAGTTAGGCATTTTTTTTACATTGACAACGTATACTGTACTGAGCCAACCAATTAGGAGTCATTACTTTGGCTCATTCCCTTGCATGTGTAAACTTCAGCTTGAGCTACTGAATTGTGAACAACATGGTTTTTACAACAAAGGAAATAAAGAGATACAGGGAATGATGTGAAAAGGTGCATAAGGCTGCATTCACACCTGAGCGTTTCGTTTCAGGCAGAAAATTGTGCGATTTTACTGAGATTTTTACTGCAATTTTTTACAACTCAAAAGGTCACCAATGTAAAATGCAGTAAAACGCCTGTAATCTGCCTAAAAAGAAGCTTGTGTATTTTTTTGAGCTTCAGGAGTTTTGCTTCAGTCGACAGAACACTCAGCTGTGAACATTTAAATCAACATTTAAATCCCATTCATTTAAATGAATGGGATTTTGCTTGTTGGGCGTTTTGAAGATGCAGAGAGGAGCATTTTATGAGCTGAAAAGGCTCAGGTGTGAATGGGCCCTTAAGCGCCACCCATGGTTGGATAGAAAATTATATAATTTTCATGTGTGATCTTTCATATCTAACTTATTGAAAAAGAAAAGTATTTTTAAATGCTAATTTTAAAGTGATTGTAGAGCTTACATTTTTTCCTAAAATGAAAAAAATGTCATGCTTACCTGCTCTGTACAGTGGTTTTGCACCTCTTTTTCTGGCGCTTGGTATAGGGGCACTCATGCGGATTTGCTTCCGAAAAGTGCTGTGTGTGCCCACAGACACACACGGTGTGGCTCGGCCCTTCCTCACAGGATTTGATTGACAGCAACGGGAGCCAATGGCCCCTGGTGAATGCTGGAAGAGGAGAGAAGAGCTGCAGCAGATGGAAACAGCGCTGGATCAAAAATGTTAAAGGGGGTGCTGGGGGTAAGCTATTGTTCAAAGTTTTTCTATCTTCATGAAGAGAATGCAAAAAAAAAACCTTTTAAATTTTAATCACTTTAAGTATTTGTCATAAAAAAATAAATAATATATAAGGATTCCGCGCTATGGTCTCTCCAACTTAGACAGTATCACATGTGTTTTGATCTTCTCACTATATAATATAGGAGAAGATTTTACTGACTGCCTGCACCGAGATACCAACTCCAGGTAGCCATATTTCACTGCATTTACAGAAAATTACAGCAGCTGCAGATTGGAAAAGAAAGGTAATTTTTAATAACATTCAATTTCAATATGACTTGTGTCGCAATTATATACGCTATATTATTTTTCTTTAGTTGCTATTTTTTCCCCACAAAAGTTACCCTTTAAATGTGGCAGCTGCACTCATTTTCTTCTTTTAATAACACAATTCCTGTTCCAAAGTGATAATGCTCCCTCAACGTACTGTAGAGGAGGAGCATTGTAAACCTTGGCTGCCCTTCTGATTTGGACTACAAATACCTCCCCTTCTCCTCATCACCATTACATAAGGAGAAGGGGTTGTGTAGCTCAAAGGAGATAGCTGAGAAAGGTGTTATTTCTGAGTGTTAAAGGGGATCTTTACCCATTTTCCCTAACCTTCTTCTCTGCATGCTGATGCGAATTCACTGAACACTTTTTTTTGTTTGTTTTTCTGCTTTACTTACCTTTTTTCTCTTCCACTTCCTGATTTCCTTGATGGTAGGGGTGATGTAGCCCGTCACAGATGCTGTCTGGGAAGGCGACATCACCATTGCCCTCAAGGAAATTCCATAACTAAACTGCGAGATCCCGCAGCAGTGTCATACTGTGCATACACGAGATGAAGCACATGATATATGTGCCCTGCTCTATGCACGTGTTGTATGAAATGCTGGGGGAAAAAGTTGTTTTTCCCCTACAGAGTAAGGTCCTACAGAACATGCATGAGATGAAGTGCATGACATCATGTGCTTCATCTCAAGCATGCGCAGTATCATGGCAGCTTAGAAACCCAGGCAGCACAGAGGCAGGATAAAAATAGTCACAAGGATAATGGTAAGTATGCTTGTTTATTTCCCCCCCCCTATTGATTATAGAGTAAGGACACGGGAGGGGGCAGGGTCCTCTTTAAGTGCCAAGAAGCTAAATACTTATCTTTCCTCTGGGCAGCGAGTGTTCAAGTGGGTATACCGGGGATATGGCTGCAGCTGTCAGCCATAACCCCATATCAATATTTACAGCTGGCGATTCCCTACCCTATAAAAGGGATCCAAGCAGCTGATTAGCTGCTGGATCACTTTAACAAGCAGCGGGAGGGGTCACCCCCCTCCCGCCGCTCACCGGTGCCTGTACCTTGTTTTACGGCGCACTGGGGAGTCCGGGATCCGATCTGGCGGTTGCAGCCAAATGACGATAGAGGTGATCGGAGACCGGATCATCTCCAATCACCTCTATGATCTAGGAGACTGGAAGTGACTAGCATTTTCATCACTTCCGGTTAGGGCAAATGTAAACACCGCTATTTTTTTTTTTTGCAAAGCATGCAATCGATCGGGTTTTTTAATATCGTGCTTTCAAGGGTAGAGGATAGATCGGGGGTCTTATAGACCCCAGATGTCTCCACAGAGAGGACCTATCATGCCTTATTGCTATCACAAGTGATCTTTACATTTCTTGTGATAGCAATAAAAGTGATCAAAAAATCAATTTAAAGGAACAGTGTAAAATAAATAAATAAATTAAATTATAATAAAAAATGCTATTAAAGCACTCCTGTCCCCCCATGCTCACGCCCAGAGGCAAATGCATACATGGGTTGAGCATGCATGTGTAAATGGTGTTCGCACCACAAAAGTGAGGTATCGCCTCAAACGTTATAGCGAGAGCAATAATTCTAGCTCTTGACCTCCTTTGTAACTTTTAACTGGTAACCTGTAAAAAGATTTTAAACATCGCCTATGGAGATTTTTAACCACTTGCTTACTGGGCACATATACCCCCTTTCTACCCAGGCCAATTTTGACAAATTACATTTTTTATAATTGTTTTCACACAAATAGAGCTTTCTTGCTAAACAAACAAAAAAAGACAGAAAATTTGGGGGAAAAAAACCCAGTTTTCATAGTTTGTTATAAACTTTTGCAAACAGGTAATTGTTCTCCTTCAGTGATGGGCGCTGATGAGGCTTCACTGACAGGCACTGATGGGCTGCACTGATAAGGCGGCACTGATTGGTGGCACTGATGAGGCGGCACTGGTGGGCACCGATCAGGGGCACTGATGAGGCTGCACTGATAAGCGGCAATAAAGGGCACTGATAGGTGGCACTGGTAGGCATACCTCCCAACTTTTTTGAGATGGAAACAAGGGACACCTATTAGCAAAAGTATGTAGGCATAGGACACACCCCCTGACACTCCCCTTAAATGAGAATTTTACAAAAAAAATAATTAGGTAAACACACAAGTGTTTTTTTTTTTTCACCACCACCATTCCTTTATATTGGCTTTTGAAATTTACAAATGCAGCAATTTAGAAATTGGATGAAAGGTTTAGCATTTTATATACAACTATATAGATCAGACCAAATTGAGGGACAAATGAGGAAGAAAGAGGGACAGAGGGACTTTGTTCCGAATCAGGGACAGTCCCTCAGAATCAGGGACAGTTGGGAGCTATGCTAGTAGGTGGCACTGATAGGCAGCACTGACAGGTGGCACTGATGATGAGGCACTGATTAGCAGCACTGATGGGCACTGATAGGTGGCATTGGTTAGCAGCACTGATGGGCACTGGTAGGTGGCACTGGTGGGCATTGGTTAGCAGCACTTGTGTTTACTGAGTGGGACTGATGTCCTTTTTACAGAAGCTGGCAATCGGCTTTATTTTTTTCTCCTTGTGCTGTCAGCCTGAGGGGGAAAAAGCTGATTACTGGCTTCTGTTTACATCATGTGATTAACTGTCATTGGCTGAGAGCTGATCACGTAGTAAAGGGCCGGGACCACAGGTCTCGGTGATCACAGAGCTTGCCGCCCACGCACCGCAAACACAAGAAGACATACATGGGTGCCCTCCCGGCAATCTAAGCCCACGCTGTAGCTGTCTTTAGGCTATAGCGCAAGCATGAAATGGTTAAGTATTGTAGTTTATCGTTATTCTTCAAGCGTGCACAATTTTAAAACATGCCATGTTAGGTATCTATATACTCGGAGTAGCATCATCTTTTATATTTTACCCATAGAAATTGGGTTATGTATTCAATGCTAAAACAAGTGCTTGCGACTCTATGTCACATCCGTGGTCATTGTGTAAGTATGGGGAGAGGTTTCAGCTGTATTTTCTTCTCCCTACTTAATTCACATATATATTTTGACATGGAGTTCATTATCTACATTTTTTTGGACCTTCTCCTTGCATCTGCTCCTGATGAATGGATATAATTCCATGAAATGCATCAAGATTTTAGATGCTACATTCAGATGTTTACAATGAGCTCTCAGATGCTACATTCAGATGTGTGGAATATGGATGTTTAACCGCTTAACAACCGCCCCATAGACAATTGACGTCTACAGGGCGGTTGCTTAATTCTGGGAGGACGTCTATTGACGTCCTCCCAGAATCGCGGTTCCCGCGCGCCCCCTGGGGCGCGCACACGGGAACATCCGTGACCGTCGGGTCCGGGGGACCCGACTGATCACGGATCGGGGTGAATGGCCGCTGTGCGCGGCCTTTCACCACGTGATCGCGCCGTCAAATGACGGCGTGATCACATGTAAACAAGCCGGCGGAAGCGCCGGCTTGTCTCTCCTCTCCGCACCGATCGGTGCAGTGTGAGAGGAGAGAGGGGGAAGAGAGGTGGTGCTGCAGCG
>BLSH010123455.1:230666-245135 GCA_018402905.1 Glandirana rugosa | reverse complement strand
TTTTACGAGTCTTCGCACCGAATTGTAACATATGTGTCGCAATTCGGAGTAGTCCGCAAAAAGACGGAGATAAGTTTCAGTTACCAATGGATACCCTCGTGGCGTTCAGCATAGTGCGGTGCTCCCATAGGTAACCATTGACTTTGAATAGAGGCAGAAAAACGCCTGATGAGGCTTAACGCTGTGTATACAATGTTAAGCCACGCTTCTGAGCATTTTGCCGGCTCAGCGTCAAAACGGCTCTAGAGCAGCAGCTTCCGAATGCGCTGGTCTTGCGTTAGTTTTACAGCTCAAGGACGCCGACGCCACTTACAGCTCAAAAACGTCAGCGTGTGTATGAGGCCATTGTATAACATGGTGTGGCATTCGTAAGCTGTAAAAACAGCTCAAAAATGCGGCATTAATAACGCCCGTGTGTATGAGGCCTTATGGTTTGTGAGGTGCAGTGTTTTTAACGGGCAATTACAATTCTAGGAGCCATTTCGTTTTGTATACAGAATCATTTAGGGGCTTCCCTGTGTACAGTAATGGCCGCAAAGTCCTCAAAATGAAATGGTATTTAGCAGATATGTTGCAAGTAAAACTATGAAAGGGGATCATGTGGGCTTTAACAGTTTCTTTTTATTTTCTCCCTCAGCCTCATGCAGCTGGTGATCTCTGGCCCAGTTCAGCCTCAGCCTGCTCACCCCACTTTGACACCTGCATATTATCCCCATATTCACACACCCCCTCTAGGTTACCCTACTCTCCCAGCTCATCCAGCTCTACCCACTCACACTGCGTTAACTACGCACACAGCCCTTCCCGCTCACACAGCGCTACCGGCTCATGCAGCACTACCAGCACACACAGCACTCTCTGCTCATGCGGCACTACCGGCACATGCAGCATTGCCTACTCACTCACCCTTATCAGGACATCCCGTGCAGACCTTCATGCCTGGCATGGCTTTCCCGTTTCGGCCAATGCGCTGAGTTGCCTGAACTTACAGAAAGAGACTGTCATTGTTACAGAGGAAGTGAACAGCTCAAAGACAAAGTACAAAACCTACAGGTTGTCATCGCTGCTACACATCAAGAATATGGGCACAGTGCTGGTGGTCATTTGATGTAATATTGCACCTGATATGGAGATGTGTCTCGTAACACAGTGTTAGTACTACTACGCAATGGGTCAGACTCTTGTATAGGCCTGGTTCACACCTATGCGTTTTTTTTTTTTTTGCAGAAACGCACTACAGTCAATTTAACATGGTTGCCTATGGGACACGTTCACATCCTATGGGTTTTTCAGCCTCTGTGTTTTATGGAGAGTGTCAGAGACCTTTTTCAACACAAAACTGCGTTTTTGGTTCAGTAGATTTCAGTGGAGAAGCTGCAGAAATGCATGTAGTGTGTTTTTGCCACGTTTTGCATTTTTTAATCTGCCCAACAACAAATTGGCCCAAAAAAAAAGCATAAAAAGTGCAAAACGTGTGAAACGCGTGTGCAGGAAGCACTGCAGAAACAGATCAACAGCAAACTGCATAGGTGTGAACCAGGCTAAAGTGTATATCCTTATAAAACTGCCATCTCAGTAAATCACACACTGTTGTCTTTTCTACTTTTTGGAGACTAGAGCTCCTTACCTCCTAACTTCCCCCTACATGCTAAAACTACAGAGCTGTTCTCACTCAGGTTGTGTCTCTGGATTGCACATTATTGCAAACATCAGTGGGCTTCATAGAGGATGCGGCAGCGTGTAGATTTGGGTATGTGGAATCTTGCCTCTAGAGTTTCAAGTAGATACATTGATAAACCAGCTGCTATCAGAAGGAAAAAAAATAGATTCATTTTGAGTGGGCCTTTTATCTGTTTGTCACAAACATAAATACTGTGTTATAAATCACACAGACTTACACTATATGGCCCAAGGTTTGTACACACCTGACCATCACATCTGCAGTGGCAAAATAGTATGTGAACCCCTTGCAATTAACTGGTTTTCTGCAGTAATTTGCCATAAAATGTGATCTGATCTTTATCTAGGTCACAATCAACAAACGCAATGTGCTTAAACTTAGAACACGCAAACAATTTAATTTCTGTCTTTATGGAACACACCCATTAAACATTTACAGTACTGGAGGAAAAAGTATAGCGGTAATAGCTGGTCGATCCTCCTTTGGCAGCAATGACTTCAAGCAAGTGCTTGCAGTAGCTCTGGATCGGACCCGCATAACATAACCGTTCCTCTGTACAAAATTGCTTCGGCTCAGTCACATTTGTATGATGTCTGGTGGGGTTAAGGTCTGGGCTCTGACTAGGCCACTCCAAAAGGAGCATTTTCTGAAACCAATCTATGGTGGATTGACTTTGATGCTTGGGGGTCATTGTCCTGTTGAATAACCCAACGTCAACTAAGCTTCAGCTGGTGGGCAGCCATCCTGATATCCTGTAGGCTATTTAGGTAGACTTGGGAATTAATTTTCCTCTCATTGATGGCAAGTGGTCCAGGCCCTGAGGCATCGAAGCAAGTCCAAATTATGACGTTCCCTCCACCATACCTCACCATTTGGAAGATGTTTTGATGTTGTTAAGTTGTGCCCTTTTTGCACCATATATAGTGCTGACTATTCTTCTCAAACAATTCTACTTCTGTTTCATCAGTCCACAAAACACAGGGAACATATATATATATATATATAAATTTGGAGAGCAATGGCTTCTTCTGTGGACACCTTGCCTATTTAAAGAATTATGTCAATTGATGGATAACTATGCACTTTTGAGATTTCTTTGTATCCCTTTCCAACCTTATATCTTCAGAGAACTCCTTTTTGCGAGGCTCTGTTGATGCGTCTTATGAACAGCAATCTTAAAATATTGGAGTGACTTTTATCAATCAAAATAGTTCTCAACCACACCTCCAAACTCATTGCATTAATTGGACTCCAGGTGTGTAAACTACTGACTCCAATTGGCTTTTGCTGAAGTAATTAGTGTATGGGTTTACTTTTTCCTCCCGCACTGTGAATGTTTAATAGGTGTGTTCAATAAAAACATGGAATTAGAATTGTTAGCGTGTTATCAGCTTCAGGATAGAACTTTACCCTAGCATTGCATACTTGCACATTATGAAAGGCACCTTGAAACGAAGCCTTCACCACTGACAGGGCTTCCATCTTCACCTGGTTTTCCCTTTTAGGAGCACAGGCAGCGGCAGCTTGAATGGCCAAGCCGCAATGACGTCACTGCCTGCCACAGAGCTCAGAAGTAATGGCACGGGTATATGCCGTTCCTTCAGAGCACATGCACCGGAGACGTCACTGGCTGCTGCTTACTAGAATATCACCTAAATGCACATTTAGGAAGTATTAATTTAACCTACAGGTAAACTTTTTTTTATTTTTACCTACAGGTATGCTTATAATAGAGGAGTTTACTTCCACTTTAAGCACATTGTGTTTTTCCATTTTTGTAATTTTAGATGAGGATTAGATTACATTTTATGGCAAATACTGAGAATTTTATATGGACCCCTTCCTTCCTTTGGGGTTATGGCAGCTTACAACCCTCTGGGTAGGCTTTGTACAAGAATTTGGAGTGTATCTGTGGGACTGTGTGCCCATTCAGCCATTAGAGCATCTGTGAGGTCAGGTACTGATGTTGGACGAGAAGCTGGCTCGCAATCCGTATTCCACCCCATCCTAAATATGAAAGCCACACCACTCCTCTTCCACAGTAGTGACTGATGGCGGCTCTGCCTGTACAGAATGTCTACATGTACAGTTGTTATAAAGTGGCCTTAGAGGAGAAAATGAAAGTGGTTCTAAGGTAAAAAATATTTAGGCATCGAATTTGGCCCCTCTTTGCTCCAATTCCATGCACGTCTGTAGCTCTTCTCTCCCCTCACTTATGTGTCTCACTGGCTTTGCTGGGGCACCAGGAGCCATTGTCTCAAAGCACTGTCAATGAAAGCTGAGGGCAGGGCCAAGTCCTGCTGTGTGTCAATGGACGCAGCAGCATGGCTCGGGCGCAAGCACATACGAGTGTCCCCATGGGAAGTTACTTTCCATGGGGGCACTGGACAGGGTGGAGGGGCCAGGAGCGCCGGTGGGGGATCCGAGAAGAGTTCAGGGCCTCTCTGTGCAATTCCATTGCACAGAGCAGGTAAGTACAGAAATGTTTGTATAGGAGGAGGAGGTTTTTTTTTAACCACTTCAGCCCCGGAAGGATTTCCCACATTAGGACCAGAGCACTTTTTGAGATTCGGCACTGCGTTGCTTTAACTGATAGTTGCCTGGCCGTGCGATGTTGTACCCAAACGAAATTGACGTCCTTTTTTTCCCACAAATAGAGCTTTCTTTTGGTGGTATTTGATCACCTCTGCATCACTTCTAATCACCGCTATAAACAAAAGAAGAGCGAAAATTTTGAAGAAAAATCTATGTTTGTGTCCCAAATAAAAAATAACAAATGTATTCCTCAGTTTTGGCCGATATATATATATATATATATATATATATATTTCCACATATTTGTGGTTAAAAAATAAAATCACAATCGGCATGTATTGATTGGTTTGCGCAAAAGTTGGCGGATTTTCAAACCATGAGAATTGTTTTTACAATTTTTTTTTTTCACTAGTAATGGCGGCGATCTGCAATTTTTATCTGGACTGCAATATTCCGGCGGACATGTCGGACATTTTTGACACTTTTTTTTGGGACCAATGATATTTATACAGCGATCAGATCTAAAAAAAAAAACACTGATTACTGTATAAATGTCATTGGCAGGGAAGGGGTTAAACTTCAGGGGGTGATCAAACGGTTAACTGTGTTCCCTGTGTGGGGGCTGGGCTGCCAGGGGCATAACAGATCTAACTGATCCAGAGTACAGGGATCAGTAGATCTGTCATGTCCCCCCTCACAGAGCGGGGGACCGCAGCATGTACATTGGGCAGCGGGGGACCGTAGCATTTACATTGGGCTCTCTCATTTGCGATCGTGGGTCACCGGGGGACATAGAGTCTGCCCCACCTGCGGCCCGCTCATGGAGCGCGCGGCAGGCGCGCTTGCACGCCCGCTACTCGCGCATGCGCAGATTGCCGTTATATAAACGGTGATTTGCGGGAACGCGCCACTTTGCAGCTATATATATATATATATATATATATATATATATATATATACATACACACACTATATAAGGTTTATATTAGTATCTGTTTTATGGGGAAAAAAATACTTTATTGGCGTGTCATTTAGAGGGGTGCCCACTTACTGTTGGCCATACAGTAGTGTGATGGTCAGGTTTTCATAAAATTATGGCCACACCATATATCATAAACCATTGGGTAATGCCACTCTCCAACATCTATCAAACAAACTGAGGTATCAGTGCACAGAGACTGAACATTCAAACAGCCATAGTGACATTCGTAGGATCTTGTTCCCAGTAGAAACATTTAAATTGGTAGGTAAAAATGTTAAACTGTCTCCTGAACTAACCAAATTAGGACTGCGTGGCAGTAATGTTCATATAACTGATGTCTGCTCACAACATTTTTTTTAAAATTGAGAATACAGAATTTTATTCTTTTTTATGCTGTAGGTGAATTCCTCGTTTAGATCTTGATTTGTACTGAATCTCCAAAAATTAATTGCTGCACGCTGACTTCACCATACGTGAATTCATTATGCAGCCACAAGTGTCAAATACCAATTCATAGACCTGGAAAAGAGGCGCACAGATGCAAAATCCCTGTTTTTTTTTTTTTTTTGGCCATTTTGAATTTAAAAATAAATTCTTATTGGATTTGAGTCACTCCTTTTTTTTTTTTTTTTTTTTTTTTTTTAAGACTTTCTCAAGCACATTTGGAAAAAAAAAATGTTGTGTTGATGCATTAAAGTGTTACTAAACCCAGTAATATGAAAATAGTTCATCTGCACGCACGCACACACACACACACACACACACACACACACACACACAGCTTATAAATCTTCTTTATAAATATTGCCAATATATACCTTTTTGGCTGATCTGTATACCACGGTCACATAATAAACTGCAGGGTCTGTCCAGTGCTAAGTATTCAGGTAGGAGGAGATTTACACTGCAGCCTGTATACACGCCCACATGTGTGATGTCAATATTATGTGACCTGGCTAGCTCTGAGAACAAGGAAATGTTCTCTCCAGCAGTAGAGGCCAAACTGAGCATGTGCAGGAGAACTACCCTCACTGTGTATTATGTGGCCTTGCCAAGAGAGAAAGTGCAGGAGGGGAGAATAAGAGAAGACCGGATCAAAGAGCCTTTATACACAATACAGAGGATAAACCCCTTAAGTTCCACAGTGAGTATAACCAACATGCTATTCTGCATATACAGACAGATTTTACTGTTGTGGGTATAGTAACACTTTAATGCTGTGGTTTTTGATTGTTTTTTTTTTTTTTTTTTTTTTTTTTTTTTAGAAAAATGTTAATAAAAAAGATTAACTGATACATTTAGCACATTTCTTTTCTATCAGCACGGCAGAAAGCGTGCACACTGCAAATATTAGGGTGATGGCAGATGGGCTCATTCATTGTTGTATCTGACCATAAAAGAGCAAAGGTAACCCTTGTGCCATGTGTGTAAATTCTGTAACTGTGGTGCATGCAAATGAATGTTAGATTTTTCTGCAGTGTAACTGTGTCACAGAACTTACAGTTCAATACTTCCTGCACAGTTACATAGGAAGAAAGCCTGCTTCCCTGGCTCCACATATAGATGTGTGATGTGGTTGTAAAGGCAATAAAGCTGAACTCCAGGAAGATGCACAAAACACACAATAATGAAGCTCTATAATCATTCATACCTCATTAAGCCCCTGCTCACACTGCTGCGACTTGGCCTGTGACTTGAGAGTTTAAAGTCGCATTACAAGTTGTGCCCCATTAACTGCAATGGAACCGTTCTTATCGGTTGCTTCAACTTAGAAGAAGGTTCCTACACTACTTTTGGTGTGACTTCAATATGACTTCTGTTAAAGAGGTTGTATGCAAGCCATGATGAAGTCTCGCAGGGATGATGCGACAGTGTGAACCCAGGCTAAATGTATTATTTTAATGAAAGCAGAGGAAGTACTGGAATGTGACCTGCTATGTGCCTCTTGCAGTCCCTATAAAGCAGGGCTGGCATGTGAGAGGGAAAAGCAATACAGAGGAGCCAACCGGTTCATGCGTTGACAAGAAGCAAGCTGATAGGCAGGGAGAGCAGAGGGATGCGTTTATCACTGTGCTGCTTCTCCTTTCACTGTCCAGTCACAGGCTGGGGGCGGGTCTATGACATCTTGAGGAAGTGGTTGAATGCTGCTGGACATTAGGCTGATGACATCCACAAGCAGAGAAAAATAGGATTTTTTGACTTACTGTAAAATCCTTTTCTCTGAGTTCAGTGACGGACGCAGCCTCTTAATCTTGACATGTGGGTATGCACCTTTTAACAGGAGTAGACTAGGCAGAACATAGTTCAGACAAAAAAGCAAGCTAGCCCCTCCCAAAGGGAGCACTTGCACTTCAGTTCGTAACAAGCAGTACAAACTCAGAACACAGAGGGGTGGGTGCTGCGTCCGTCAATGAACTCAGAGAAAAGGATTTTACGGCAAGTCAAAAAATCCTATTTTCCTCTTTCGTTCATTGACGGACGCAGCCTCTTAATCTTGACATGTGGGGACGTCCCAAAGCAGTGTCAAACAAAAGCGAGGTGGGCAACACAATAACAACTGTACCCAACAGAAAACTCTCCAGGAGGCGCCAGACGCGCTACACCGCCGCCTGCAAAACTTTGCGGCCAAAAGCAGCATCCGCAGATGCTGACACATCAACTTTTTGTAAAACCTAGCAAAAGTGTGCACAGAGGTCCAAGTGGCAGCCTTGCACACCTGAGACACCGACGCTTTGTGTCGGAAAGCCCAGGAAGTACTAATTGCCTTGGTGGAATGAGCTGTGACCGGAAAAGGGGGTTATTGACCCCGAACCTCATACGCACGGGTCACAGTCTGATCCAACGGGAGATAGTGGCCGACGAGGCCGCCAGCCCTTTGCGCAGTCCATCCGTCACCACGAACAGCGCGTCCGACCTCCGAAAGGAGGCCGTGGCCGACAAATACACCCACAGAGCCCTAACCACATCCAAGGAGTGCAAAGCCACCTCCCTAGGAAGTGACGGGCGCGGACACAGAAGGAAGGACAATGTCCTCAATGTGAAAAGAGGAAACCACCTTCGGAGGAAACGAAGGAGATGGGCGCAGCACCGCCTTGTCCTTATGCAGGACCAAGTAGGGAGACCTATAAGACAAAGCCACCAACTCAGACACCCGCCTGGCGGATGTGATGGCCACCAAGAAGGCCACCTTTTGCGAGAGCAACAGCAAAGAAATGTCTGATCTTTTCATATGGAGGCTTCTGCAGTACTGAAAGTACCAGGTTCAGATCCCACGGCGCCAGGGGCGACCGCACCTGAGGGACCACATGATGTACCCACTGTACAAACGTATGAATCAACGAATGCATCGCTAACGGACACTGGAAAACAATCACTAGGGCAGAAATCTGCCCCTTGAGGGTACTCAATGCCAGTTTCTGATCCAGGCCTTGCTGAAGAAAGGCCAGCACACGAGCCACTGAAAAGGAATGGGGGTTCCACCCCCTTGCCTCGCACCAAGCAATATAAGCCTTCCAGGTGCGGTGATAAATCTTGCGTGACGTGGACTTGTGTGCCTTAAGCATAGTGGGGATCACTGACTCAGAAACCCCCCTATCCCTCAATAGCCAGGCCGTCAAAGCCAGCGAGTGTAAAGCAGGGTGCAGGATGGGCCCCTGCGACAGCAGATCTTTACGTAGTGGGAGCCGCCAGGGAACATCCGTTACCTTCCGCACCACATCGGCGTACCAAGGACGCCGAGGCCAATCCGGAGCCACCAGGATAGCCGGAATCCCCTCCACTTCTATCCTGCGACACAGGCGTGGAAGAAGCTTGAGAGGAGGGAAGGCGTAAAGGAGGCGGCACCAGGACCATGGAGCCACAAGGGCGTCTGTCAACGGATCCCTTGCTCTGCACACAAAGGTTCACACCTTGCGATTGAATCGGGACGCCAGCAGGTCCACGTCTGGCGTGCCCCACCTCTGGCAGATCTGACGGAACACTTCTGGATGCAGTGACCACTCTCCCTGATCCAGAGTCTGGCAACTGAGAAAGTCCGCCTGCCAATTTTCTAAGCCCGGAATGTAAACGGTGGAGATGGCCGGCACATGAAGCTCTGCCCACCTCCAAGATGTGGGCCGCTCCTGTGGCTGCTGCCAAGCTTTTTGTGCCGCCCTGATGGTTTACATACGCCACCGCTGTGGCGTTGTCTGACAGCACCCGAACCGGTCGACCGTGCAATCCCTCCGACCGATGGGAGATGCAGAGCCTGATGGCCCGCAGTTCCAGCACATTGGTCGAAAGGCGGGACTCCGATGACCATCGGCCCTGGGCACACAACCGCCCCAGGACTCCTCCCCAGCCCGCTAGACTGGCGTCAGTCGTGACAATCCACCACTCCAGGGGAAGAAACGACTTCCCCAGACTCAACGCTGGGGCCCGTAGCCACCAGGCAAGAGTCCCCCTGGTCTGATGATCCAACCCGATCCAGAGACAACGGAGACTTGTCCCTCTGCAGCAGAATCACCCGCTGCAGGAGCCGGGTGTGACTCAAAAACATAAGGAAGACCACTGTCGTGACAGCAGAGCCCGTACCGCAGTTTGCAGCGTCAGCAACTTGGCCGGAGGCAAGAACGCCCTCGCCTGCTGTGTCCAGTGTCAGGCCCGAATATACCAGGCGGCGTGATGGGACCAGCGTCGACTTCTGAAGGTTGATCAACCAGCCGAAGTCCCGCAGGGAGGCCAGGGTGATCGAGACGTTGTCCTCCAGGGCAGGAGCCGACTCCGCCCTCAGGAGCAGATCATCTAGATATGCCACTACCGCAATTCCCCTCTGCCGCAACAAAGCTAGCACCGGAGCCAACAGCTTGGTGAAGACTCGCGGAGCAGAGGCTAGGCCGAAGGGGAGAGCCACAAATTGGTAGTGGAGGTCCCCCACCGCGAAACGCTGATGCCGAACACAAATGGGAACATGGAGGTACGCATCCCTGATGTCCAGAGAAGCCAGGAAATCCCCCTGGCGCAGCGCGGCCACGACAGAATGGACTGACTCCATCCTGAATTTGCGCGCCTTCACAAAATGAGCGCCTTTTAGGTCCAGAACCGGCCTGACTCCATCCTTCTTTGGAACCACAAAGAGGTTGGAATAAAACCCGCGGAACCGTTCCGCAGGAGGGACCGGGGCAATCGCCCCCTGCTCGAACAGAGCCTGGACAGCCCCAAACAGAGCTTGCCGACGCCCCGAAGGGAGTCTCAGATTTGAGGGGAAGAACCTGTCCGGGGGCAGGGTACAGAACTCTATCTTGTACCCGGACGACACCACCTCTCGCACTCAAAGATCCGAGATGCGGGCGGTCCACCGGGGCGCTAACCCCAGAAGTCCGAGCTTCGAGCGGGGGCAACCCATCATGCGGAGGCAGGCTTCTCCTCTGCCTTGCCGGACTTGCTCTGCCTGGGACGCTTCTGGATCCCTGCAGCAGCCTTGCCGGACCGAGTGCCCGCACCCGCTGCACCGGGAGCACGAAAAAAACGCTTCTGGGTAGAGAAAGAGGGACCCTGTTTTCGGTGTTGCTCCCGCCGCTTGGGTTCCGGAAGAAAAGTACTCTCCCCCCCCCCCCCTTCCCCTGTGAAATCCTTTTTTTTATCAAATTCTGTTTATTGTTTTAAAATATAGCCACATACAACAACCAAACAAAACATTCCCCTCCCCCCCCCCCAACCCACCACCCACCACTTCCACTGGCCCACTCGCACCCCTTCCAGTCAGCGAGGTGAGATCACCTCACTCACCCACTGGAAGTAATCCACTATAGTCCAGATGGCATTAACTTATGCATTGCATTATTATGACAGTAGTCCTGCCCCATAGACCTTACAAATTGAACGGCTACACACTGTGCGTTTCTTAACCAGCTGTCGTACGGTCAGTCAGCCAAGGCTGCCAGACCCTTTGAAACTTTCGCTCACAACCTCTTGAAACATATGCTGCCTTGTAAAGAGGCAGCATTGCATTTACCAGCCCCTTCCAATAGTTCAATGTAGGTGCATTTGGCTTTTTCCAATGTAGCAGAATAGCCTTTTTGCCATAGAACAGTGTGATTGTAAGAAACGTCCTAAGGGCCCTGGAGGGGACCACCTCCTCCACCAAACCCAATAAGCAGACCCCTTTAGCTAAAGGAATAGGAACAGACAGTAATGAGGATATGCAGGATGTGAGATCAGACCAAAATTTCTGAGCTAAGGGACAACTCCAAAATATGTGTTCTGCATCTGCTGGCATGTGAGTGCAGCGCCAGCACTCTGTAGAGGCCGATGGGTATATTTTCCCCAACCTAGCGGGGGTGTAATATATCCTGTGGAGGAACTTAAATTGAATTAATCTATCCCTTGCTGAGATTAAGTGTCTAAAAGGGCGATCCCAGAGATCCTCCCATTCATCTGATTGAAGGTCTGGCACTTCTTTGGTCCAGTGTTCCCTACACCTCACAACTGCCTGTGGGGATAACTTGAAGAGCTCCTTGTAAGCCACTGATAGGACCTTAGGTAGGGATGGCCTGGAAAGGAGATCCTCCAGGTCCGAAGGCAAGGACTCGACCGACCCTTCTCTAAATTGCGTCTGAAACGCATGACGTAATTGAAAATATCGAAAAAATAGGGAATTGGGCAAGTCATGTCTGGCCTTGAGTTGATTAAATGTCAAAAGGTCACCCTCTCTAGTTATATCACCCAACGTTTTAATTCCTCTTGCCGCCCACATGGCTACATCTGGGTTGAGATGGAAATGGGTTAACTTTGGATTATGCCAAAGTGGGGTCGAAGGAGATAGCCCTCTGTAGCTAGGGGACGCCAACCCATTAGCCACCTCCCATGCTCTAATTGTTGTTTTCATAGAGATTGTCAGGGGCAGACCTGATCTCACCCCCCTGAAAAGTGCCAGTTTGAGGCTCTCATAGGAGCCCAAATGGGCTGCCTCCAGCACTGTGGCTGAGTCCTCCTCATCTGCCACAAGCCAGCGATGAGCAAACACCATCTGACCTGCGATGAAATATTTGAACCAGTCCGGGAGTGCCAGACCACCCCACCCGAGGGGCTCCCTCAACGTTGGGAGTCCCACTCGTGGAGGGCCTGGAGACCACAGAAAGGTACCAATAAGGCTGTCTAATTTCCTAAAAAAGGCCTTCGGAATCCAAACCGGGGTATGACGTAAGTAATATAGGACAATCGGGAGAAATTTCATTTTAATTAGGCTAATTTTACCAACTAGAGATAGAGGCAGTTTTGACCATCCCTGAATCTTCTGCCTAAAAAGGGCCAGGAGTGGGGTCAAATTGAGGGCTATGTAATCCTTCGGATTCGCTGAAACCTGAACCCCTAGGTATGTCATAGATGTGACCCATTTCAATGGAAGGTCGGGATCACCCTGCTCCCCTGCACTCCCGTCTAAAGGCAGGATGGAGGACTTAGTCCAATTTACCCGGAGACCGGAGAACACAGCGAACCCGTTTAATATATCTAAAACCTTTCTAAGTGAGGGACCAGGGTCCTGAAGGAACAGGACTAGGTCGTCTGCATATAGTGCCAAGCACTCCGAGATCGAGCCCACCTTGATTGCTCCAGAAGGCCTTGCTGTTCTCAGAGCAATCGCCAGGGGCTCCATTGCTAGCGCAAAGAGGAAAGGTGACAAGGGGCAGCCCTGCCTAGTCCCTCGCTTTATTTCAAAAAAAGATGAGACTCCCCTACCCATCCTGACCGCCGCCCTTGGAGCGCTATACAGTAATTTGACCCACTCCCTGAAATTGGGGCCAAAACCCATGAACTCCAGGACCCTGTTCATATAGTACCAATCTACTGTATCAAATGCCTTTTCTATATCTATCGAGACCAGAACTCTAGTAGGCAGACCCTCGTTCGGGAGTTGTAAATGTGTAAAAACTCTTCGTAAGTTGGTGTCCGTGGATTTCCCTGGCATAAATCCAGTTTGATCCGCATCGACCAGTGAGGAAATAACACTCGCCAACCGCTTAGCCAGCACCTTGGTGAGAATTTTCAGGTCTGTATTGAGTAAGGCTATCGGTCTATACGAAGAACAGGTCGTGGGATCCTTACCTGGTTTCAGTAGCAGAATTATATATGCATCAAGCATAGATTGTGGGAGGGTTCTGTTTTGTAAACAATAATCAAAGA
This sequence comes from Glandirana rugosa, assembly GCA_018402905.1. NCBI lineage: Eukaryota > Metazoa > Chordata > Amphibia > Anura > Ranidae > Glandirana > Glandirana rugosa. The sequence continues at coordinate 231,777 of BLSH010123455.1, read as the reverse complement.
GGGCCTCTAACCTAGGGGCAATATCTACGGTGAGGGACTTGTAAACATCTGCGGAAAAACCCGTCAGGGCCTGGGGCCCTACCGGGTGGGAACGCAGCAATTGCCGCCTCTATTTCCTGAACCGTGATTTTGGCATCCAGCATTTCTCTGTCCTCGTCTGCCAGAGTGGGTATTTGCAATTGTGTTAGCAAGTCTTCCAGGGCTTGATGATCGTACGGGCTAATGGCCTCATACAAAGAGGAGAAAAAGGATACAAATTCCTCCAATATGTCGGAGGGCTCCGACAACAGGGTCCCTTGTGCAGATTTAATCACTGGTATGTCTGAAGGGGGTTGTCTGTCTTCCGACATCAAGGCCAGCAATTTGCCATTTTTATCCCCCTCCTGTTTTTATTTTTTTTTTTAAATATTTAAAGTTATTTCCCTGTCCCCATTTTTTTGTAGGGCACTTGCCCTACCCTTACCCCCATTTTACTTCCTTTTGCAGCCCTCTAGGGCTTTCCAGGACTTTGTTACAGCCATTTTTGTGCCTAAAAGTTCGGGTACCCATTGATTTCAATGGGGTTCGGTGTCCATGCGATCGTTCGGGTTCCGTCCGGACACGGACCCGGACTTTGTCCCGAAGTTCGGCCGGACCAGCAGAACCCGAACTTCCAGAGGTTCGCTCAACTCTACCAGGAACCTGTCTCTAATGCAGGATGAGATGATATTAGAACGCTAATCTCTCCCTCACAGCGGCGGCTGCATCCTCTCCCTACTCCAGTACAAGACCATGTAGAGGCTGGGTCACATGATGCACTAGTCAGTAGTCATGGCTTTGATGGCTTCTTAGGGCAAACGAGTGAAACGCTTGTTGATTGGCTGCTCTGCAGCTATTCAACATGCGCCAAAAATAGTCTGGGTCATATGATGCACTGGCCAATCACATCTATGCCATTAGTAGGCATGGCTGTGATGGCTTCTAAGGGCAAACGAGGGAAATGCTTGTTGATTGGCTGCCCTGCAGCTATTCAACAGGTGCCAAAAAATACCCGAATACCGAACCCGATCCTGGACTTTTTTTGAAATGTCTGGGATCGGGTTCGGGGCACGGACACCCTAAAGTCCGGTAC
>BLSH010123455.1:205237-216445 GCA_018402905.1 Glandirana rugosa | reverse complement strand
TGTTAGTTATACCGTGACGGAATGAAATTGACTGTTAACGCGTCAGCACAATAAATATTTTTTATTTATTTATTTTTTATATATATATTGTCGGTCTTTTTTTGTTTATAGCGCGAAAAATAAAAACCGCAGAGGTGATCAAATACCACCAAAAGAAAGGTCTATTTGTGGGGAAAAGGACATACATTTTATTTGGGTACAACGTGGCACGACTGCGCAATTGTCAGTTAAAGTAAGGCAGTGCCATATTGATTGTAAAAAACGGCCTGGTCATGAGGGGGGTAAACCTTCCAGAGCTGAAGTGGTTAAAGTGTATTTTTTGCCAAACACTTTGCGTTTGAAAGACCGCTGCGCAAAGACAGTGCAACATAAAATATTGCAACGACTGCCATTTTATTCTCCAGGGCCTCTGCTAAATATATATAGTCTGGGGGTTGTAAGTAATTTTCTATCAAAAAATACAGATTTTTACTTGTGAACAACAAGTGTCAGAATAAGTTAGAAGAGCCAAAGCGAAGGGTTTTACATGCACATTACAGTGCCTTGATATTCATATTTTTAAGGACAAGTTCACTTGACCCCGGAAGTGCTCTGAACTGCCTTATTTTATGATTAATTATCCACCGCCTGTAACGTCACAACACCCTTGCCCTGGGCAGGTCACGGGTGCGCATGCGCACGGCGCCCCGCTCGCTCGCTGCTAGTGTTGCTATGGAGCCTGGTTCGGGGGGCGCGCCTGACAGGCAGGACGCGCGCTCCCGCCACAAGGAAATAGCCCAGCTCTCCAGTTCCTGTTTCGGTGACAGCAAAACAACGGGCAGAGCGGAGCCGCCTGTACAGCGGAAATCCCGGGGGAGGCTGAGCCCAGCACCGACAGCACGGTGAGTGAGGAAGGAGGGGAAGTCTGGTCTGCTGGAGGAGCCTGGGGCCCCTACGTTGTGCAATGCTGGGGCCCCTGCTGCTGGAAGGTCATTACATAGCATGCATGCATTTCACAGGAAATCTTTGTGCTGCTGATCTGGTGGAAGCAATGATTGTGTAATATGTGGGATTTTATTGTTTAATGAATTGCAAAATATTGTCAGGATTTTAAAGAGGACCTGTCAGTGAGAGCGCAAATGGGAGCCGCCATTATAATGGAGTGCGCACCAGGGCTGACCTCTGAACCCCCATCCACCATGTGTGTTCCGGGTCACAGCCTGCTCACTAGATGGCCAGGATCAGGATGACGTCTACCTAGGTGGCACCTATATTTGCGCTCGGGGTAGTAAAAAGAGGACGTTGAACCGCGTTCTTAACGCCCCCAGGCTGCAAAGGCAGTTGTATGAGGGTATGGCAATGCCACGGCAAACCTGATCCTCTGTGCAGCACTGCCCACCCAAACGTGACCCATTGAAGGGAATTGGGCCGCGCCACAACCATACGCAATGCTTTTAGAGGTTATAACCTATTGCCTCCTTACTGCCTGTCCAGTGCCTTCCATAGAGCAATCCACTGCAGATCACTCTTCAGAGGGCAGTGCTTATGTAAACGAGCTCTAAGGCAGGGGTCTCAAACTGGTGGCCCTCCAGCTGTTGCAAAAAACTACAAGTCCCATGAGGCATTGCAAGGTTGACAGTTAAAAGCATGACTCCCCAGGCAGAGGCATGATGGGACTTGTAGTTTCACAACAGCTGGAATGCCACCAGTTTGAGACCCCTGCTCTAAGGTCTCATTCACACTAGCAATGGTTGATGAAAACGATCCAACTATGGATCAAAGAGCATTTAACAGGCAGTGAGTTGGATAACCCCTTTCATCCCCATATTGGTGCCCTGCAATGCACATGGGTATGGTTAGGGTTGCCACCCCATTCCTTTATAACAGAACACATATTCGTTACACAGGTTCTGTGGCTAATTTAATGCCGATAAGGCACTAAGGCCCCTTTCACACCAGCGGACCGATCGGGTCTGCCTGAAAAACGGACAGGCGGACCCAATCGGGCCACCCATTGTTCTCTATGGGGAGGTGGATCTGCTGACACCCGTCTGGCATCCAATCCGACAAAATCCGATGAAAACAGACATATGGCGATACGTTTGCCATCCGTTCAGCGGGTCGGATCGGATGGAAACAGACATGCAGTCTATTTCCACCGGACCGCCCCATAGATTAGAGCGGGCTGTGTCCTTGTCCGTTCTATGGAGTGGACACCGACCTGTCATCCGCCTGCTCAGCAGGGATCAGTGGACAGAGATCCCCCCCCACTAAGCAGATTCCATTTGGATGGATCTGCCCCGTGTGAAAGTGGCCTTAGTGAGTTTAATTACTGCCTTAATCAGCCAAGGAACCTGTGTAGTTTAATATGTGTTCAGTTTTAAAGGGATGAGGTGGCAACCCTAGAGTATGGGGCACTTGTAGGGTAGCCCCTTTCCCTTGAATGGGTCATGTTCAGCAGGCACTGTGCGCGGTGATAAGGGTATAATTCCATTCAGCACTTTGTCCTGTAACCTTGGCATGTCCGAATAAAGGATTTTGGATTGCAGTTTGTGGTGTGCAGCCATTTCTTCTTATCCAAGGGTATAATTCCAGTTGCAGCCGCTGCATGTGTACACCCCCTAACGCCGCTGCTGCAGGGGGGTAGCATTTCGTGGGCAGTAAAACCTTGGGGTTTGTGCCAAGCTTTTACTGCCCCCCAACCGCTACCCCCGGCAGAGCCAACCTTTAGTGTGAACGCATGCACTCTAAGGGCTCATTCACACCAGTCCTGATGGGTGCTGGGTAGCATTGCCCAATGCAGTCCCAATGTAAAGACACCCATTCTTTGTATGAAGCCAGTTCAGACCAATGTCTGCAATAAAATGCTACAGGCATACATTTTATTACAAGATATGGTAATGCACTGCGTTACAGAGAGTTGAGTGTAGCGTAAAAGCTCAAAAAGAATTAAAAAAGCTTTGTAATAGGCACACACGATGCATATTATGTGCACCATCAGGCGTGCCCGCTGGTGTGAATGAGGCCTTCAAAGCCAAGTTGGTGGTGGCAACACCCTTACATCTGTGTTCACAGATAAAAAATGTGTAATAAACTTGGCGCCAACTGTGTAAACTAGTGACAAGTGTAACACAATAAATAAATTAAGCAGCTGTCCCTTTAAGTGGAAAAGTCAGACAAACAAAAAAAAAAACACCTAGAAAGGTACAGCGTTACTATTGTGTAAAAATAAAACACAGTAAATCAAATAATTCAGAATGCTAAAAAAAAAAAAAAACAGAAAACTTTTTAACAAACATCATTGTAAATAGTCCTTCCAAAGTCTCTCCAATCACCGTGCCTTTAAGGCCTCTTTCACATTTGTGCAAGTTGTCCTGCGGCTTGAGACTGCAAAGTCGCATGACAAGGCGTACCCCATGATTTCCAATAAGTACCATTCATATCTGTGCGACTTCAAAGTAGTCCCTGCACTACTTTGGTCTGACTTTAATGCGACTTAAGGTCCATAGACCTCAAGATTACCCAGGCATTTCTTGAAGTTGTAGCAAAATCGCATGACTTTCAGGTCGTATAAGTCTTTTAGGGGCCTAAAATAAATTCTTGTACTGTATAGCTGCTCTACCACAGTGTGAGTAAAATGCACACTCACCAACCACAAACCTTTTAAAAAGCTTTGAAACATTTATAATGGTGCTCAAATGTAATTCCACAGGTCGCTCTATAGATGACCACCAGATGGTAAAGTGATGGATCGGATATAAACAGACACTCTAGATCAGTGGTTCTCAACTCCGGTCCTCGGGACCCACTAAGGGCCGGTTCACACTGCAGCGGGGCGGAGCGGCGCTACTTCACGGCCCGTTCACATCTAGGCGAATTGTCAGGCGACTTGAGTCGCCTGACAATTCGCCTCAATGCTGTGCAAATGGGACCGTTCTAATAGGAGCGAATCGATTCGCTACGCATTAGAAAAATGGTCCCTGCACTATTTTCAGGGCGATCTCAGGCGGCTTGCATTGACTTCTATGATAGAAGTCTCCTAGCAAGCCGATTTGAGATCGCCTGGAGCGCCGCATCGCGCCGCTCCGCCCCGCTGCAGAGTGAACCGGCCCTCACAGGCCAGGTTTGCAGGATAACTGAAATACATCACAGGTGATATCATTTGCTGCTCAGTGATTGCAGTATTCTAGTCTGCATCTCCCCAAGGTAATACTTAAAATCTGGCCTGTTGGTGGGTCCTGAGGACCGCAGAGTTGATAACCACTGCTCTAGATCTAGCTCTCTCACTCAGTCATATATACCAGGAGCCCAAAGATCATGAGGGATGATAATATAGTGTAGTACTTAATTTGAAAGCGGATAAAATACATAAAAGTTACACTTACATCTCGGTGTGCTTCAGTTAGCACCAACACATACAGCCTCAGAAGTAAACCTGCCCCGCCGCTTGTATGGAGCCGATGTACGTTCCAAAATCTGTGCTCACTGGCTCTCTTAGCCCTCGTTCACATGGGCATACATGCGTACACCTGTGTGACAGCCATGTTTTGCCTGCACAGGGTGCACAGTTGTTCCGAGCATCTGCATGCAGGCAGTCTCATTCATGGCAATCGCAGCGGCTGCACAGACACAGCTTCTGCTCCCAATTTACATGGGTGTGGGTGCACTTCTCTGAGCGCAGACCGTGTGAGTTTGGGGACCCGCACCCACACAAATGTAAAATTAGGAGCAGCTACTGTGTCTGAGTAGCCGCTCAGTCCAAATTGACATGGATGTGACTGCCTGCTTGCGGATGCACAGAACACATGTGCATCCTGTGCAGGTAAAAAAACACGGCCCTCACAGGGGTATACATTTTAAGGTGGTAGTAAACCTAGTTTTTTTACTTTTACCTACAGGAAAGCCTATAGTAAAGCCTTGTACACACACATCAATTGTTGGACAACCGAACGTCCAACTGTTGTCCAAATTGTCCGTTGGTGGTTTTGTCTAGCGAACTGACATGAGTCAAGTTATTGGCCAACAAAGCCGAACGTAGTGATGTGTTACGAGCGTATAAAGAGGAAGTTCAGGTGAATGTGATTTGTGAATTACGGATGCGCACGACCGAACACTTTCTGGATTTCAAGCATGCGTGTTTGCACTTCCAACTTTTTGTTGGCCCAGCTTCTGTACACATGAGCCGACAATTGGCCAATGCCTTATTGGCCAACAGAAGTTTTCTAGTCTTGTCAGCTAACTTATGTTGGACGATAATTTGAAATTGGCTGTCCAATCTTGCATATTAACGGTTGGATTATCGGCCAACAGGCTGTTGGACGACCATTGTTGGCCGATAATCGGACCGCATGTACGGGTCTTTAGGCTTACTTGTAAGTACTGTAAATATCTCCTCAACTTGCACTGTTTAGGAGATATTCAGAGTGCATGCAGCCGGTGACATCACCATACTGTGCCGGACCATCAGAGCTGGTGCCCTAAACGAGGGCTTCATGCGCACTCACGGGAGTAATGTTATCACGGCCCGGGCACTCATGTACCCAAAGGACGCAAACCCGGAGGGAAGACCAGGTGAAGATTGGAACTCTCTCAGTGATGACAGCTTGCCGCCGAAAGGCTTAGTTTTAACTTAAGTTTTTTTCTTTATTTGCAGCAGCAGCATCCGTTTACCGCTTTAAGTACGCCCCATGTGAACGATGCCTTACATCTGTGTACGCTTGAACTTGTGTAAAGCTGGAGCACACACTATTTGTGTCCCCATCTTTAAAATAACTTTATCTGCATTGCATGTGTTGTTGGGGATGACTGGCTTCATACGGGTCTCATCTGCCTGTATGTGTAGAGTGCAGTCTACCTTTCCCTGGCCAGGGAATCAGCCTATCAGCCAGGGAACTAGTGTTTTTACAAGGAGAGGTCGGCAATGGCAGCCTCCATTTTTCAATACAGGTTTCCTTTAAATCTCTTATATAGTAAAAGATTGTTGGGATTCTTAGCTAACCAGGTGGTCTTTACTGAAGATCATTAACCTTTCCAGGGACAAATTATAATACCGTCCATGGTAAAAGATGACAACTGACCACTATGCCATAATACACCAGCACTAATCGTATATTAAGATTGGTGGGTATTTAGTAGCTGCTATAATAGGATATATGAGAAGGGACACATAACCCTTAGAGAGGAATGTGATCCTGAGACCAGACAGCTCCAGCATGTAATAATACACCTGCGTTGTACAGCGTATCCTGTGTCCAGACACCAGAATGAATGGTCGTAGGGATCTGATTTATTGTGGAACACCACACATTATCCAGATGTACCTGCTGTGTGCTGCTTCAATAAAGGGAAATGGTAGCATATAGTCCACCATCCCAGGGGTGTGTACCCAGCACAGTGGCTTAGTGGTTAGTACTTGCACCTTGCATCAGTGGAGTTCTTGGTTCGAATCTTGTCCAGGACACTATCTGCATGGGTTTCCTTTGAGTACTTCAGTTTCTTCCCACACTCCGAAGACGGGTTGGAGGTTAATTGGCCTATGTATGTGTGTACATATTTGCTATGCAGATGTGTTATCACATGCTAGACCCAAGACTAAGAAACTAGGGAGAGTAGATACATACACGCACACAGTACTGTGTAAAAGTTCACATACAGTTGTAGACTGACAAAATTACTCGCAGAATTTTTCGTTTTTTTTTTTTTTTTTTTTTTATCTAGTAACTATGTTGTCTGAATACAGCAGTCTGAAGTGGACAATGGAAAATCGATATCAACCATGGTTCTAAAGCCTTAAGGCAGTGGTTCTCAACTCCGGTCCTCGGGACCCACTAACAGGCCAGGTTTGCAGGATAACTGAAATACATCACAGGTGATGCAATTTGCTGCTCAGTGATTGCAGCATTCTAGTCTGCATCTCCCCAAGGTAATACTTAAAATCTGACCTGTTGGTGGGTCCCGAGGACAGGAGTTGAAAACCACTGCCTTAAGGTTTTACACCTTAATGCATTAAGGTGAAAAAACTTTTGTGCTGCAGCTGCCCTCCCACACCCCCCCTTTTCCTTACATGAATGCGATCCAGCGATGTGCATGAGCGCAGCTTCTCCCGATGCTGTCTCGCTCCTCATTGGACAGACTGATTGCAGTGGGAGCGATTGGCTCACGCTGCTGTCAATCAAAGCCGGTGACATGGGAATGGGGGGCGAGGATGGGGCTGAGTCTGTCTGTCTTTGTCAATAGACGCAGCAGCGAAACTTGGCAGTGAGCACGCACGGGTGCCCCCAGGAAAAGCTGCTCTCCCTGGGGGCACCCGATGAAGAGGAGGGGCCTGCAGCGTCGGCGGGGGACCCCAGAAGAAGAGGATCGGTGCTGTTCTTTGCACAGAGCAGGTATAAATATAGGCATGTTTGTTGTTTTTGTTTTTTTGCTTAAAAAAAAAAAAACAGAAGCTTTACAGTCCTTTGCTTTCTTCTTTCTGGCCTTTTGAGGCGTTAGTTCATCCACTGATACCAACAATGGGGCATAATTCCCCTCAGTGACTCCAATGAAGGGGCACAATTACTCTCAATGGCACCAGCAGTGGGGCCCAATGACATCACTGATGGGGCAAAAGTCCTCCCAATGACATCCATAATGGGGTCCAATTACTTTCACTGAAACAATGGGGCATTATTTTTTTCCCACTAACGTAGGGACCTTTTCTACTCCCAATGGCCACAGTCCAGCCCTCCTAAAGTCTGAAGGACAGTAAACTGGCCCTTTGTTTAGAAACAAAACAAGAAAGAACAAGAGGGCACACCAGCCTTGTGCATTATCCCAAGCAAATTTATTATTAAAACCAGAATAAAATACTACTCACAAACAAGTAGACTTAACTTTGCCTCCTGATCGTGGCAATCAGTCCAATAACAGTAGTCTCCAGATGGTTATGGAAAGGACATCAGGGCTGCTGCTGACTGATGAGTTTCAAAGTCTTAACTACTTCAGTGCCTAGGAAGCCTGGTTTTAATAATAAATGTGCCTGGGATAATGCACAAGGCTGGTGCACCCTCTTATTCATTCTTGTTTTGTGACTACTAGGATATCCCCTATCCTGGAGGGCAGCAAGGCCACAGCAACCATCCCCTGAGTGATTGACCACCCAACGTTGGCACCATTGTGCAGGAATATTTGTTTGCTCTTATCAACCTTTTTGTTTAGAAAGTTTGCAGATCCCTGGTCTAGATGTCCAGAGCACCCCCCCCCCCCCCCAAATCAGAAGTCAAGAGTCCACCACCCTCTTTTACATCATGGCGCACCCCCTACTTGCTGCTGGAGTTGGGAAGCAGAATGTGCAGGGTCTGGAGGAGGGCTGGATTTTTCCAAATGCTGAAACCAGCATGGTGGCCAGCGGAGAGAGTCCCCCTCGCACTTTGTGATCAATAGAAGAAAAATGCCCCCTTTTATTGATGGTCGGCGGAGAAGGGGCTCTTCCATTTGTGGTATGCGGAACAGGAGACCACTTGCAGCTTTAGCCGATTGGAGGAAGAGTGTCCTTTTACTTTACTGGTTACCCTTTTGGTTGGTCAGGAAACCCCAAGCAATCTCTGAAGGAACCCTCAGGTTCTACAGAACCCGGTGCAGAGAAGCTAACTTAGAAAATATGTACATTTTGATAACTATAACTTTTTGGTTCCCACTGATCGAAGTTTAGGCTCATTCATTTCCTCATTCTAGTCTATTTTCTCTTCCAGCTCATGGACTTTCTGTAAACAGTTTGGGAGCTCGGGCTCAGTCGGGGCAAGCCAGCCTGAGTCTGGTCAGCTCTGGAAACAAGGTGAGACCTTTAATACCTTTTTCATTTACCTTTATGCTTTACTGGTTGTTGAACTCCATTATCAGTCTGGTTTCTTGAACACGGCTGTGAATTTGATCACATGTTGGCACACAGTCTAAGGGCACAGTACACTTATGGCGGGGTACAATGTCCAGTGACTACATCAGTAAAGCTGAACTTCAAGCAGGTGAAAATACACCAAACAAAACAACCATAGAAGTGTGTTTTATTAACAAAAATATATTAAATGCATTTTAAAATCCAACTAGTATAAGTAACTGCAATTAATTGGTAGCAGTCATTGTGTGAACAGAGGGATAACTCAGGCTGGGTTCACACTGGAGCCAGCAGCGGTTTGGTGTGTGCTGGTTCACAGTTTCAGGTCCGATTTCAGCCCAAATTTTGGCCAGCAAAAGACGGTCCAAAAGACGCACAGTGTCTTTGTGCAAACCACACTGTACCTGCTGCGGAGATATGTGAACTGGCTCCATAGAGAGCCGGTCACAATCTCCTGCTATGCGAATTGGATGCGGAGAAACCCGCATCCAATTCGCATAGGTGTGAACCCAGCCTAATGCTGTGCAGTCAAAGATTGGCACAGCTTTGGGGCAACCAGGCCATCTTGCTTTACTGCAATAGAGTAAAGTCAGGTCAGCAGCCTAATAATCTTTATTATACAGTGTTAAAAAAAGGATAAAAATCAAGGTGTTCCACCCTAAGTATCTGAGGGGAGAAGAGAATAACACCCTCTAATGGGTATACATTGGCTCAATAAAAACGCATACAGTTATATAGATTTATTTTCAGGTACTTGTATAGCGCTGTCAATTTACGCAGCGCTTTACATGTATATTTACATTCACATCTGTGTGTATGTATGTATGTATATATATATATATATATATATATATATATATAATATATAATATATAAAATATGTGTGTGTGACTGTTAAGCCTGTTTGTATGGTCAACTCGTTCCGCCCGATAGTAGGCTTCCTCAGGACCCAAGAAGACAAGAAGAGGGCAAGCTATTCAGAACAATATAATATTAGTACCAAAATACAACAAATCAGTTTAACCACTTGCCGACCGCCCGCCCGCCCGCCGCAGCGTGACCGCGGCAAGGTGGCTCGTTGTCGTGAAACGCCGTCACCTGACGGCGGCCCGTGATAACTAGTATTGTGAGCGCGCTCACTGTGCTCAGTGGGGGGGCCAGGGAGTGGATAGGGTGAACTCGATCGCCGCCGGCTACCCGCGATGGCCCCCCCGCAGTGAGAGAACGGAGGTCCGTGTATGTAAACTCAAATCTTTGTTCTCATAGAGGGGGAAGGGTGGTGATCACAGGCTTCCTGTATATGGAAGCCGTATTCATCCCCTTTCCCCAGCCAGGGCAGCCCACATACAGTTAGAACACGCACCGGGAACACAGTTAACCCTTAGAGCCCCCCCCTGCAGGTTAACCCCTTCACTGCCAATGGCATTTACACAGTAATCAGTGCATTTTTATAGCACTGATCGCTGTATAAATGCCAATGGTCCCAAAAAAGTGTCAAAATGGTCCGACATGTCCACCCCAATGAATTCAATACCTCAACAGGCTAGGTAGAATATACTACCATTTAGGGTGTCTCGTCCATAAACAAAGATGATTTACAAAGGAAGGGTAGGGGCTCCCCAACCCGTACCCTAAATGTGGACAGGAGAATTTTTTGGACTATTGGGACACCATGGGATAAGAATTGCATACAGCATAATCAGTTAACTGGTTCCCGACCGCGTGCCGTGTTTTCACGGCGGCAGTCGGGGAGCCCTGCGCGAATCGCCGTAAATAAGCGGCGATTCGCATTTGGCCACCAGGGGGCGCGCGCACCCGCCGCACTCCTGGGGAGTGTGTCCGCGGCTCGGGCGGACCCGATGTCTACAGGGCAAAGAACGGGGAACCGCCGATGTAAACACGGCGGTTCCCCGCCCTGTCAGTGGGGCATGAGAGATCTACTGATCCCTGTCACTGGGATCAGTTAGATCTCTCATGCCCATGTTAGCCCAACCCCCCCACAGTAAGAACACACCCAGGGAACACAGTTAACCCCTAGAGCTCCCCCTGCAGGTTAACCCCTTCACTGCCAATGACATTTATACAGTAATCAGTGGACATTTAAATTTCTGATCGCTGAATAAATGTCATTGGTCCCAAAAAGTGTCAAAATGTTCCGACATGTCCCCCCCAATATCGCATTACCGCTAAAAATCGCAGATCGCCGCCATTACTAGTAAAAAAAAAACAAAAAAAAACCCCAGAAATGAATTCTCATCATCCGTAAACGCGGCCACTTTTGCGCAAACCAATCAATAAACTCCAATTGCGATTTTTTTTTTTTTTTTTTTTTTTTTTTTTTTTTTTTTTTTTTTTTTTTT
>BLSH010123455.1:150348-163299 GCA_018402905.1 Glandirana rugosa | reverse complement strand
ACCTCTCGTCCCCTTCCCCGATCATTTATGTCATGCATTAAATGGACGGGGAAGGAAAAGATTAACTTGTGTATGTGCAGGTGTGGGTGAACAGCCCAAAATGCACACTGTGTATGTTTGGGGCTGTGCACGAGGCCTAAATCATACTTCTATGCATAGGTGTGCGCACCCCAAAGCTCAAACACATATGCCTTTCTCTGCAGCCTCAGCTGCACAGGGCAGTGAATGAGTGGGAAGTGCTCTGTGCTAAGTGGCTTCCTGTTCATTCACAAACTGAAGCATAGTCAACACAGTTTACTATGTTTCAGTTATGAATGAATACAGTGAGTGTATGTGTTCAATTAGAAAAGGAAGGGGCAGGTAAATTACGTACTGTATTTACTAGCCCCTTCCCCTGCTCTCCAAATTGAATTGAGGGTGGGGGGAGGGGCAACACGAGGGGAAGCCTGGGTACTAGGGAGAATCTGCAACGCATGTAGAGACTAGGGTGTGCCCTGGCACACCCCCTGCCCACGCCTACGTTTGTATGCATTTACCTATTACTTATTAGTACCATAACCCTACAGACCATTGTGCTTCCCATTTTATATCATATTTTTTTTATAATAACTCCAAAGACCAATGTGTTTCTTTTTCCATATCATAGCTCCACGGACCTCAGTGTTTTCATTTTTAGTCCAACAAGGAAGTATTTGATTGAGCACCCAGGAGAAGACTGATCAGGGACATTCCTTCTTCTAAACTGCATGCTACAGTGAGTTTTAACCACTTCAGCCCCGGAAGGATTTCCCACGTTAGGACCAGAGCACTTTTTGCGATTCGGCGCTGCCTCACTTTAATTGACAATCGCGCGGTCGTGCGATGTTGTGCCTAAACGAAACTTGCGTACTTTTTTTCCCACAAATAGAGCTTTCTTTTGGTGGTATTTGATCACCTCTGCTTCTTTCTGATCACCGCTATAAACAAAAAAAGTGCGACAGTTTTGTTAAAAAAACAATATTTCTTACTTTTTGCTAAAATACAAATCCAAAAAAAAATATAAAAAAACATTTTTTTTCTTTGGTTTTGGACGATTTATATTCTTCCTCATATTTTTGGTGAAAAAAAGCGCAATCGGCGTTTATTGATTGGTTTGCGCAAAAGTTGCCGCATTTACGGATGATGAGAATTAATTTCTGGGGTTTTTAATTTTTTTTATTTTTTACTAGTAATGGCCCCGATCTGCGATTTTTAGCGGTACTGCGATATTGGGACGGACATGTCAGACCATTTTGACACTTTTTTGGGACCATTGGCATTTATACAGCGATCAGTGCTAAAAATGCACTGATTACTGTGTAAATGCCATTGGCAGTGAAGGGGTTAACCTGCAGGGGGAGATCTAGGGGTTAACTGCGTTCCCTAGGCGTGTTCTAACTGTATGGGGGCTGGGCTGCTATGGGCATAAGAGATCTTACAGTGACAGGGATCAGTAGATCTCTTATGTCCCCACTGTCCGAATGGGGAACCGCCGTGTTTACATCGGCGGTTCCCCGTTCTTTGGCTCTGGCTGCCCATCGCGGCTCGCCGATGGACATCGGGTCCGCCCGAGCCGCAGGCACGCACCTCCGGAGTGCGGCGTTCGCGCCCCCTAGCGGCCACTCCGCAAATCGCCGTTTATTTATGGCGATTCGTGGTACACGCCCACACTGCCGCAGTAAATATACTGCGCGCAGTGTCGAAGCGGATAATATATGAGCAGAGCCCTCTGATTCCTCCTGTATTGAATTGTATTGTAACTGTACTGTCTGCCTTCATGTTGTAAAGCGCTGTGCAAACTGCTGGCGCTATATAAATCCTGTATAATAATAATAATAATATATGGGTGGACAGGAGAAACATATAACATGTTTGTGTGTGTGTGTGTGTGTTTGTATATATATATATATATATATATATATATATATATATATATATATATATATATATATATATACATCTATGTATATATGTACATATACATACAAACATGTTATATATACAGTATATTCCCATCAAGGCAAATATACTTGATGGATTGAAACACTGATAGAGACCGCAGATAACCTATAGACCCTTAGAGGTGGCTGGTCAGGGTCTGCCAGCCTCATCTCCCACATACTTTAATTAAGGCCCAGGTCACAGGGGTCATATGGTGCCTCCTATCCACCCCCATGGTGCGCTCCATCTCCTACACACAGATCCCTCCCCTCTGGTGTAATTATTCCACGGGTAACTGAGCCTCTGCTGGAAATAATTAGCTGTCATCTGCTGAGAGAAGAGATGACACAGAATTCTAGGATTACACTGGGAACCTGGTAATAGGGCTGGGCCGCTGCGCTAGCTTCCCGTAAGTCATCATCAGAATGCCCTAACTTACCCGCTGTAACTGGAGAAGCTGAATGGGACCCACGGCTGGCATCGCACTCTCTAGTCTAAGGCGTGGGACCCCTAAACTTCCTTGTAACCCACATTGTGATACTCTACTTTGCCTCTAAAAATGTATATAGGCAGCTGTTTTCATGTACATGATATATATATATATATATATATATATATATATATATACATATATACACACACAGTATCTCACAAATGTAAGTACGCCCCTCACATTTTTATAAATATTTTATTCTATCTTTTCATGTGACAACACTGAAGAAATGACACTTTGCTACAATGTAAAGTAGTGAGTGTACAGCTTGTATAACAGTACACCCCTAAGTGATAATGTCCTTATTGGGCCCAATTAACCATTTTACCTCCCCGGTGTCATGTGACTCGTTAGTGTTACAAGGCCTCAGGTGTGAATGGGAAGCAGGTGTGTTAAATTTGGTGTTATCGCTCTCACGCTCTCATACTGGTCACTGGAAGTTCAACATGGCACCTCATGGCAAAGAACTCTCTGAGGATCCGAAAAAAAGAATTGTTGTCTACATAAAGTACATAAAGATGGCCTAGGCTATAAGATGATTGCCAAGACCCTGAAACTCAGCGGCAGCACGGTGGCCAAGACCATACAGAGGTTTAACAGGACAGGTTCCACTCAGAACAGGCCTCGCCATGGTAAAGCAAAAAAGTTGAGTGCACATGCTCAGCGTCATATCCAGATGTTGTCTTTGGGAAATATACATATGAGTGATGCCAGCATTGCTACAGATGTTGAAGGGGGGGGGGTCAGCCTGTCAGTGCTCAGACCATACACCGAACACTGCATCAAATTGGTCTGCATGGCTGTTGTCCCAGAAGGAAACCTCTTCTAAAGGTGATGCACAAGAAAGCCCACATACAGTGTGCTGAAGACAAGCAGACTAAGGACATGGATTACTGGAACCATGTCTTGTGGTCTTATGAGAACAAGATAAATCTATTTGGTTCAGATGGTGTCAAGCGTGTGTGGCAGCAACCAGGTGAGGAGTACAAAGACAAGACTTGCCTACAGTCAAGCATGGTGGTGGGAGTGTCATGGTCTGGGGCTGCATGAGTGTTGCCAGCACTAGGGAGCTACAGTTCATTGAAGGAACCATGAATGCCAACGTGTACTGTGACATACTGAAGCAAAGCATGATCCCCTCCCTATGGAGACTGGGCCGCAGGGCAGTATTCCAACATGATAACGACCCCAAACACACCTCCAAGATGACCACTGCCTTGCTAAAGAAGCTGAGAGTAAAGGCGATTGACTGGCCAAGCAGTCTCCAGAACTATTGAGCATCTGTGGGGCATCCTCAAATGGAAGGTGGAGGAGCGCAAGGTCTCTAACATCCACCAGCTCAGTGATGTCATCATGGAGGGGTGGAAGAGGACTCCAGTGGCAACCTGTGAAGCTCTGGTGAACTCCATGCCCAAGAGGGTTAAGGCAGTGCTGGAAAATAATGGTGGCCACACAAAATATTGACACTTTGGGCCCAATTTGGTCATTTTCTCTTAGGGGTGTACTCACTTTTGTTGCCAGCGGTTTAGACATTAATGGCTGTGTGTTGGGTTATTTTGAGGGGACAGCAAATTTACACTGTTATACAAGCTGTACACTCACTACTTTACATTGTAGCAAAGTGTCATTTCTTCAGTGTTGTCACATGAAAAAATAGAATAAAATATTTACAAAAATGTGAGGGGTGTACTCACTTTTGTGACATACTGTATATATATACACCATGTACACGAAAACAGCTGCCTAGGCAAAGTATATATATATATATATATATATATATATATATATATATATTTATTTATTTATTTTTATTTTATTTTTTCAAACAGTTTTCACTTTTCATTCTGAATTTACAGTTTACATTAGTGTTTTACTATTTTGTTCCCTTTAAAGGAGAGAACAGGTATGGTTACAGTATTTAAAACCCTCAGAGATTCTAATCTTGTTCCACTAATCCCCAAAAAAAGTTTTCCCTGGAGTTGAGAATTAAAGCTGAAGTTTAGTGTATATATCTATTTAAATATACACTATATTATCAAAAGTATTGGGACACCTGCCTTTACACGCACATGAACTTTAATGGCATCCCAGGCTTAGGCTGGGTTCACACTAATGCGAACTGGATGCAGGTTTCTTTGCATCCAATTTGCATGACAGGAGACTGAGGGCCGGTTCACACTGCTGCGATGCGGGAACCCTGCAAATTCACTGCGGGTTCCCGCATCACATGTCTCCCAGCGGCAGTTGACACTGCCATATTCGAACTGCGGGGAGTGTCACTACAAAGCTAAAGACACCCCCAAATCAGTTTGCATATCGCACTGCGAACTGCAAACTCGCACAGGAATACGATTGCATGGTGTGAACATCCATGCGATCCGATTCTGCTGCGGACAGAAACCGTGCGAGCTTGCTCCAATTGCGATGCAAATTCAGCCATACTTTCTCTATGGCTGAATTTGCATCGCACAGAGATCGCATGTGATTCACACTGCAGTGCGATGCGAATCACATCCAATCTCCAGGATCGCAGCAGTGTGAACTGGCCCCGACTGGCTCTCAATGGAGCCGGTTCACACATCTCCGGGGTGGCTGCGGAGCAAATTGCACAGGGGTCCTGTGCATCTTTTGCTCTGTTTCAAAACTCAGGCAACAGTTTGGGCCTGATTCATCCCTGAAATGGAGAATGGAGACGCACTGGACCCCCGCTGTGAGCAGCAACTGAATTAAGTGTAAACCCAGTCTTAGTCCGTAGGGTTCAATATTGAGTTGGCCCACCCTTTGCAGCTGGGAAGTCTGTCCACAAGGTGTGTCTATCGGAAGCAAGGTCCATAAAGACATGGATGAGCGAGTTTGGGGTGGAGGAACATGACTGGCCTGCACAGAGTCTTGACCTCAACGTAATAGAACACCTTTGGGGTGAATTAGAGCCGAGACTGTGAGCCAGGCCTTCTCATCCAACATCAGTGCCTGACCTCACAAAAACACTCCTAAACCTTGTGGACAGCCTTCCCAGAAGAGTTGAAACTGTTATAGCTGCAAAGGATGGGCCAACATAATATTGAACCCTATGGACTAAGACAGGGATGCCCTTTTTTGCTTGGTATACAGCACCATACCATTACCTGCAGGTGTCTGCTTCTGCTAAAAAAATCTTCCCCTCAGTGCCTCTTCACAGGCACCAGATACTGTGCTCATCAGCTGCCTTCTGGTATTGTGAGAGTTAATTGCAGCTACTGCCAGGGGAGGGCTGGCAGCCTTAGGCCTGGGAGGCAAGTCCAGTAAAGTGGCCCATTGAACCACCGAATCAGCTCACCATCCATGCCCACCTGGTTTTATAATAGATATTGATGTTATGAAGCAAGACAAATATGATACAATATGGTAACATAATTTAATGTTAATAGGAACAAAGGAGGTGCAGCCTCATCAGTGCCCATCAATGCAGCCTCATCAGTACCCTGCAGCCTCATCAGTGCCCATCAATGCAGCCTCACCGGTGCCCATCCAATGCACCCTGCAATGCAGAAAGAGGAGAGCTGCCGGATTACAAAGAGCGGGGATCTCCTTCTTACCTGGCGTGGACGCTGTCATACGAAGTCCCGCCTCCTGGACCGGCTCCTATAACAGACATCATCCATGGTAGGGCCGGCCCTGGGCGCCCCCCTCTGCTTGCAGTTAGTTGGCGGCCGTGCCCCTGGCCCCTACTTCCTCCACAAAAAGGAAATATTGTCAGCGGGCAACGGCCGCCAGCCATTTCAAATGTAAGTTGGGGTGGCCTGGGGGGCAATTGCCACCCTGCCCCCTGGCCCAGCCCTCCCCTGGCTACTGCTACCAAGAAAAGTTGCACCGGCTGCCCGCCCCCTTCTGCTCTTTCCACCATTAACACAACATGTCATACTACAATCCCACAATGCATCCTGTTCTGTGAATGGTGAAGGAGGCATTGATGGACAGGTCTCCTATGCCCATTCACAGAACAGAATGCATTGTGGGATTGAAGTATGATGTGTTGTGTGAATGATGAAGAGAACAGAAGTGGGCGGGTGAGCGGCCCAACTTTTCTTGGTAGCAGTAGCTGCAGTTAAAGTCATTGTAAATTATATACAGTATATTTTTTACAGTAACAAATATGTTATACTTACTTAATCTGTGCAATAGAATTGCATAGAGTGGCCCAGATCCTCCTGTTTTGGGGTTCCCCACCAGCACTCTTGGCTTCTCTTCTTCTTGGTACGTCACCATAGGAAGTTGCTTCCTTATGTGTCACACCTGCAGACTTGATCTTGAGCCATGCTCCATAGACAGTGCAGCTTGGCCCCGCACCCCATTCTCTTGTCACAAGATTACACTGACAGCAGCAGGAGCCAATAGCTCCTACTGCCTGAGCAAAGCCTGTAAGAGTGGGGAGAGCCACTAAAGACAGGCATATCGCTGGATCGAGTGAGGGCTCAGTTAAGTATAAGGTGGGGGGGATGAGGGAGCGATACAGGTACTGGAACAATGTTTTTACCTTAATGCAGAGAATACATTGGGGTAAAACATATTTAGGCTTTAGAACCACTTTAACTCTCACAGAGCTGGAAGACAGCCGCCGAGGACACCTGTAGACATGTCATTTCTCTGTTGGCTGACAGCACCTGACTGGCTTATGTCGCTTTTGACCTCCGGTTCCAGGCCAGTCCCTACTATATCCACTATCACAACTCTATCTAAGGGTGACGAATTTCCTCTGAAACGCGTTGGCTTTACTCATTACATGTGAACCGTGAATTGCAATAAACAACTTTTAATACACAACTCCAAGTGGGATGACCTTCGATACCAAGCGCACCTCCTTACCCATTTGTATCTAGACTGCAGGTAATGGGATACAAAACTGCACTGTAAATAACTAATGTGTATAGTGCTGTATCCCCCCCCCCCCCAAAGAAAATATATACTGTACTTTACAAGCATTAAGGCTGTCTCATAAGCGGGTAGGGGAGGGTGATTGTGACATAGGCACAGAGATCTCACTACTGGATCCTTTGATAGATACTGATAACAAGGGGAAGATTCAACCAAGCAGTATTTAACTAAAACCATTATGCCTCACCATGCACACAGGGCGTTAGAAAAAAAACAAGCTGCAAAGCCAGTACTGACGCCATGGAAAAAGCGGCTGTAAAAATTGACTTTTAGAAGCATTTTGCATTGACATTAATGTTGCTTAACACAGCATTTAGCCATGTTTAACTGCGTCAGTCGTTTTTACAGCTGTAACGCTGCTGCTCCAGAATGCGCTTGCCCTGGGTTTTTGCAGCTTGAAAGCGCCTATGCCACTGACAGCTCCTAAAAGCCTATGTGTGCATGGAGAGGCGTTTTTAAGCTGTAAAAAGAATGCCTGACGCTCCTAAAAACGTCAGGAAAAACACCCTGCGTTCATGAGGCCTTATACAGTGAAGGAAAAAAGTATTTGATCCCCTGCTGATTTTGTACGTGTGCCCACTGACAAAGAAATGATCAGTCTATAATTTTAATGGTTTATTTTAACAGTGAGAGACAAAATAACAAAAATATCCAGAAAAAACGCATTTCAAAAAAGTTAATCGATTTGCATTTTAATGAGTGAAATAAGTATTTGATCCCTTCGCAAAACATGACTTAGTACTTGGTGGCAAAGCCCTTGTTGGCAATCACAGAGGTCAGACATTTCTTGTAGTTGGCCACCAGGTTTGCACACATCTCAGGAGGAATTTTGTCCCACTCCTCTTTGCAGATCATCTCCAAGTCATTAAGGTTTTGAGGCTGATGTTTGGTAACTCGAACCTTTAGCTCCCTCTGCATATTTCCTATGGGATTAAGATCTGGACACTGGCTAGGCCACTCCAGGACCTTAATGTGCTTCTTCTTGAGCCACTCCTTTGTTGCCTTGGCCGTGTGTTTTGGGTCATTGTCATGCTGGAATACCCATCCACAACCCATTTTCAATGCCCTGGCTGAGGGAAGGAGGTTCTCACCCAAGATATAACCATACATGACCCCATCCATCGTCCCTTTAATGCGGTGAGGTTGTCCTATCCCCTTATCAGAAAAACACCCCCAAAGCATAATGTTTCCACCTCCATGTTTGATGGTGGGGATGGTGTTCTTGGGGCCATAGGTAGCATTCCTCCTCCTTCAAACACGGCGAGTTGAGTTGATGCCAAAGAGCTCGAATTTGGTCTCATCTGCCCACAACACTTTCACCCAGTTCTCTTCTGAATCATTCAGATGTTCATTAGCAAACTTCAGATGGGCCTGTACATGTGCTTTCTTGAGCAGAGGGACCTTTTGTGTTACCAATTATTTTCTTGGTGACTATGTTCCCAGCTGCCTTGAGATCATTGACAAGATTCTCCCGTGTAGTTCTGGGCTGATTCCTCACCATTCTCATGATCATTGAAATTGCACAAGGTGAGATCTTGCATGGAGCCCCAGATCAAGGGGGTTGACAGTTATTTTGTGTTTCTTCCATTTGCGATTAAATGCACCAACTGTTGTCACCCTCTATCCAAGCTGCTTGGCGATCGTCTTGTAGCCCATTCCAGCCTTGTGTAGGTCTATAATCTTGTCCCTGACATCCCTGGACTGGAGTTCTTTGGTCTTGGCCATGGTTGAGAGATTGAAATCTGATTGATTGCTTCTGTGGACAGGTGTCTTTTATACAGGTAACAAGCTGAGATTAGGAGCACTCGCTTCCAGCCCTGGTTCACACTGATGCGATTTGACATGTCAAATCAGCGGCAATAGCACCGTCCTAATCGGTGCGTCGCCGCACTTGCGGAGCTGCACCGATTTCAAAAAGTAGTTCTTGTACTACTTTTTACGATTTACAGGTGCGATTTCCATAGGCATCTGTGCAGAAACCCGCACAGATGCCTGTGAAATTGCCGCTGAAATCGGGACTAACATGCGAGAATGAAATGGTGGATTCAGCTGAACTCGCACCATTTCATTCCTGCACTCAATGTGAACCTGGGCTAAGAGAGTGTTCCTAATCTTACCTGTATCGAAGACACCTGGGAGACAGAAATCTTGTTGAATACTTATTTCACTCATTAAAATGCAAATCAATTTATAACTTTTTTGAAATGTGTTTTTCCCTCACTGTAGACTAATTCTATGCCTTTGCAAATTAAACAGGGTTATGTAGTAAAACTGTGCAAAGGTCATTAAATATATCTGAACTATTTTAATATATGGCAACTTGCCAGTCCTTAGATGTGGTGCCTGCATTTGTTTTCCTTTTTACTGCAAATAAAGCAAAATTCCTATTAATCCTGCGAGAAAACTTGCAAGGCCAGTTTCACACGGCCGTCTCCGTTAGCAGGCTCCGCTGTTTCCCGCTGAGCCAAAGGATGACAGATCCGTCTCTGCTCACTGTGCGGAGACAGATCTGTCAGAGCTGCGCTCTTCCCTATGGCAAATCGGATGAAAAAGGACCGTCTGTCCATTTTCATCCGATCCGCAGACGGATGAAAAAATAGGATTTCCCTCTGGGTCTGGAGCGGATCGGAGAGCGGCGGGTGTCATCGGACATGTCTCCGCTGACATCCATCGCTCCATAGGGCTGCATGGAGTGTCCGTTCAGGTTCGCCTAAAAAAAAATGACAGGAACGCCCCTGTGAAAGAGGCCTAACCCTCTAACTGGCCTTGGATTCAAATGAAATTTCAAACAATGTTATCAGCTTTCTAAACTATCTTCTGTGAACTACAAAGCAACAACCCTTTATGGAATTGAGAAGGGGGGTAGCACCTAAATTGTATAACTATAATTTGTTTTACTGACAGGCATTATTGACCATT
The DNA here is from genome assembly GCA_018402905.1 of Glandirana rugosa. Lineage (NCBI taxonomy): Eukaryota > Metazoa > Chordata > Amphibia > Anura > Ranidae > Glandirana > Glandirana rugosa. The sequence continues at coordinate 153,017 of BLSH010123455.1, read as the reverse complement.
GTTTGGGTCAGCTACATCCCAATCCATTTCCTGCTTCTCTACATTTTTCAGCTGCTGCAAAATGACAGTTCAAACAAAGGAAGCATGCACAGGTGTGAAAGGTTACAATTATATAACAATACCTGCTGGTTCAAAAAAATCCCTTTCACCATAATTGAGCAATATCCAATGGGGATGCTAAGGGCCAAACTTTTTTTTTGGTGTTGCTCATAGCAAGCAATCAGGATCCAGTGCAAGATGAAATTGCCCACACTCACATCAATGCACATAAAAAGGCAAGACAGATGAAATATTCTCTCTTTATTTTCAACAGGCTACATAGGCCTTAAAGGCTTCACATTTGGAGCCAACTATCCTTCAAATCACAATAAATCCATATATTCTTCATATAATATTAGCTGCATAGATACTTCATTTTACCAAAAACTCTCATCACCCACATTTTTTATCAATAGTCTGTTATTTTATAGAAAAAATATATTTCCGCAACATAGCGGATGTGTTAAATGGCTGTGAATGTCCACTGTCCATAGCTGCTTGTAACTTAAGCATCTTAAGCTGGTCCATGAGCTAAAGATCATATGTCTGTAGAAGCTTGGTGGCCCTAGTATGGCATCAGGCACGCTGCACCAGGAATAGGTGAAATATAGGTCTCAGTCCTCCTTGCCCTCTTTTTCCTTCACAACAAGTCTCTTTAAATCATTCTTAAGACTGGGACCTATCTACAATGGAAAATCCCACAAAAAGCCTTGACTAACTGTAGATCAGCAAGGCAAAGTCTCTGAACAATACCTCAGGTCCACTTCCATCTTTATTTTAGTTATTTTAAAGGGCTGTTCATCTATATTTTTGATAATAACTGAAGAACCTTAGTCATTGTAAAAGGTCATAACAATGTCTCTGCTCGTTCCCAAGGTGGGCAGTCATACAAAATGTCTTCAGCATAGCCATTTTCACTGTACCACTGCTCTGCCACAGGTTCTTCCTTCAACTCTTGCCAAGTTGGGTGGTGTTCAGGAAGCATAAACCATTGGCTATCCACTATGGCAGGGTCTTGCTGGGCCAGTTCCAGTCCAGGGTTGGTCACCACTGAGGCATTGGGACCAGAAGAGCACATATCTCCCTCCCACCACATGGATATTAAGGCGGTCTGCAGATCGAGGTCATCAAAGTTGCTGCCATTCAGAGGATCTTCAGGAGGAAATAGGTTGTCCCCATGTCTTTCAGGGACTCTCATAGCTGGAAGAACAGGATTGGCTTTTTCTTGTCTCCGGGGCTGCTTGTATCCGCAGGAGGAACGCTGGGTTTGGTGGTTATTCGTTCGAGAAGATGTTTGGTAGGGATGATGGAGTGTCACCTTGTTGCACCTCGGAGGGTCAAGGTGAGAAGCTGGCATTCTTCTCCTCTTCAGGACTCCATTTACAAACATATCTGCATAACGGGGGTCCATCTGCCAAAATCCACCCTTTCCAGGTTCATCTTTTCCACGAGGGACCTTCATGAAACATTTATTCAGGGACAAGTTGTGACGGATGGAGTTCTAAAACACAAATCAGAAAAATAAGAATTATAGTAAGCGTTATGATATAACCACAGCCAAAACATTTTTTATCAGTTCAGGATAAAGTAGGGAAGGCTCGAAACCTCTGTCAGGTTTTGATTAAAGTAGAACTATATGCAAAACGTTTTTTTTTTTCGTTTTAGTTAAAGGGAGGGTTATAACCCCTGTAAGGTTTATTTTTGCCATCTGTGTCCTATTGAGGAAATTTCCCTTTCCTTATGTCCCATAGCCACACACAAAGTGAGAGGAAATCCCTGCAAATTTAGGGAATCCCTTGGGGGCCCCCAGGTCACCAGAACTAGTGTCCCCATTTGAATATTTCTCCTCTACTACTTTTCTGGGGACAACCCAAAATTTGGGATTTTCTTTTACTTTCACTTTCAATGATAATGGTAAACAGAACAAATAGAGAGGGTGAATTTCCCTAACGGGCACAGACATCAAAAGTTTGAATCCTGGTTGTAAAGAATTCCCCTATTTTCTGAATTCTTGACCCAGTGACTATTCTATTAACCACTTCCCGCCGGTAGGACGTCCATGGACGTCCTAGACTTTGAGTGTTAATATCTGAATGGTGCCAGCAGCTAGAGGCACCATTCAGATATCATTTTTTACAGCTGGCGATTTTGTACACCACAAGAACGATCATAGCGGCAGTTCAGCCGCTTGATCGTTCTTGTAGGCAGCGGGAGGGGACGTCCCCCCCCTCCCGCCGCCATTCGGTGCTTCTCCCGTGCCGCCCATACGATCGGCGGCAGGGAGAAGAGATCCGTCGCCGCTGGAGTGTCGTCAGGGAGATGACTGATGACCATCTGGTCACCAGTCATCTCTATGACCCTCGGAGGACCGGGCGCGATGTTATGACGTCACGCCCGGCCCGGCTTTTGTAAACAAAGCCGTGATCACGGCTGGAAAGGCTGGGATCGGAATTTTTTTTTCTGATCTCAGTCTTTCCAGCCTGCAGGAGAGATGTGAGGTCATATTGACCCCAAATCTGTCCATAAAGAGTACCTGTCACGCACCATTCCTATTACAAGGGATGTTTACATTCCTTGTAATAGGAATAAAAGTGATCAAAAAAAAAAAAATTAAAGCACGCACTGGACAG
>BLSH010123455.1:118297-150124 GCA_018402905.1 Glandirana rugosa | reverse complement strand
TTTTTAGCAAAAAGAAAAGTTGTTGTCACATCTTTCCTAATCTTAAGGCAAGTTCAAAATCAACAACAATCTCAAAATATAAACCCTTCTAAACGGAGAAAAGGAAACGGTCACTACCACCCGTGACTCTGAACCTTCACCCCTCTATTAGGGAAACTATCCCTGTGTAAGTAAAAATTATTACCCAAAAAATAACGACGAACGTAGAGGTGACCCCTACAGGAAGAGAGCCATTCCTTGGTGAAGGAATGGCCCGGTAAAGACTGTGAGGCTAAAAAAACATATATAATGTTTGGGGGTTCTGAGTATTTTTCTAGCAAAAAGATGATGATTTTTACATGTAGGAGAGGAGTGTCAGAAATGGCCCGGTAAGGAAGTGGTTCCTTACCGAGAGAAGGACATCCCCAGTGGAGATGCAAGCAGCAATAAAAAACCCATTATTAAAAATGAATGTGTCCCTATCAAAGGGATTATCTCCCCACTTCCAAGTCTCAGTGCCCACCATCACTGGCAAAGGAAAAGAGGCAAATCTTCCCAAATATAAAACTCTAACAACAACTAAAACTTGAACGGAATTCTAATCCTTTCTACACTGTTGTTGAAAAGAAAAACGATTTTTCACCCTATGATTTGTGAACCTGCGGTATTAAAATTATAAATGGAGTCAAACTGAAGGACAAATCTGGCCACTTTAGATTAGCCAAATATTATTTCTAAAATAGCTCTTCGTCCTGGTTTACACGTATGCATTTTTTAGTGCATTTTTCGTTTTGCAGAAACACACTACAGTCCATTTAACATGGTTTCCTATGGGTCACATTCATATCTACATTTTATGTAAAGGGCTAGGGACATTTTTCTGTTTTTTGTTTCCATTGACTTCAATGGATCAAAAACGTGTATTGAAAAGCGTAAAATGTACCTGGAATATGCAAACTGCAACCTGCATACGTGTGAATCAGGCCTTCCTGGCTCTAGCAGTCAGGGCCATGTGCAAGAAAAAAAGAAGAAGAGGAATGCCTAGCTAGCTGAATGGGTCTAAACCACACTGAGATTAACATTTACTGTTTTTCATTAATTTCACTGTAAATCCAGGCAGCTTGATGTTTTTTGTGATTTCAACAGTTACTTGGTAAAACCAAGTTACAGCTTTAACTGGATCACAAGCCAGATTTTAATAAGATCTTTGGGCCTCTGAAATAAAAAGTCACTTTGAATGTGACAGATGGAAAATCTAGTTTGGGACTTGTCATAAACTGACCATAGATTATACAATTTTCTTATTCAATTTCCTTTAGATTTACCTTCAACTATGTAGTGCAAGGGCCTGCCTGATTGCATGCAAATTGAAAGTGTTTAGGATTGACCCCATATTATATGGGTTTGGTAAATCTAAAGCTAAATTGTATAGTGTATGGCTAGCTTAAAGGCCCGTACACACGGTACAATTATCGGCCGAAAATTGTCGTACGGCAGCCTGTCAACCGATAATCCAACCGTTATGCCTCGTACACAGGTTCAGATTATCTCACAACTAATCGTTCGCTTTCAGCTGTATAATACATAAATCGAATGCAACATTAGTTAAAGCACTGTACTAAAAGTACGATTTTCTTTGTACGATTCTAGAAAAACGTCCTGTTTGCGTAGTTATGTATCTGAAATGATCCTGTTTATGTAGCTACGTTCATGGTCATGCGTAGTGTTTGTCTATCGATTTATATCAGATGCATACTGTACTGATTATATGATTGTCGTTTGATTGGCTATCGTCCGAGGAAAGTTTTCGTGTTTGTCCCTTCGAATATTGTTGGATGGACTGTTATTGGCAGTCGAAAGCACTGTATGAATGATCAGACTATCGTACGACTGTTCCGAAAGCGATTTTTATCATCCGATAATCTGAACGTCTGTACGCTCCATTCGACAGTCAATTTTCAATTATACAGCTCACTAACGCTGATGCCCTCTACAGCTCAAAAAACGTCAGCGTTTTTATGGGGCTATTAAATAACATGGAGAGTTGTAAAAAACGCTAAAAAACGTGACTGTAAAAAACGCCCGTGTGTATAAGGCCTTAGAGTCCAACATAAGTTGTATGAGCAGACTAGAAAACTTTTGTGTGCTGGTAAGGCGCTGTCCGATTTTCGGCTCCTGTGTACAGGAGTTGGACAAACAAAAGTTGTAAGTACAAACACGCATGCTCGGAATCCAAGAACGACCCGGAAGTGTTCGGTCGTGTAAACCTGCGTTCATAATTCACAATTATTCACATTTAACTGAACTTCCTCTTTATACGCTCGTAGCACGCAACTACATAGCCATTTGTCGAATGATAACTTTACTCCCGGTCAGTACGCTAGACAATCACAGACAGCCGATTTTGGGAACAGTTGGGGGTACAGTCGTACTACAATCGCACCGTGTGTACGAGGCATAAGACAGCGGATAGGATGGCACTAACTTGAGTCACTATTTTGGAATGGTAGATAGTTTGGTAGTAGAGTAGATAAAAGGGCCCTAAAAGGATTTTGCTATGATGCCTGCTCATTAAGGCTCCTTTCACATTTGTGCGACTTGCCCTGGGACTCTGGACTGCAAAGTCGCATTACAAGTCGTACCCCATGATTTCCAATGAGTATCATTCATATATGTGCAACTTCAGTCACAGCGACTTCAAAGTACTCCTTGCACTACTTTGGTCCAACTTTGATCCATAGACCTTAAGATTGCACAGACATTGCTTAAAGTCGCATCAAAATCGCGGCAAAAAATTGCGGTAAAGTCGCGTGACTTTCAGGTTGCACAAGTGTTAAAGGAGTTGTCCCATCCTGGATATAACGTGCAAGGATACTTTGATAAGCACTCAACACATTTTAAGATTCATATGCAATACATAGTTACATAAAAAAAGACACAAGTCCATCCAGTTCAACCAATAGGAAAAATAAATACATAGAAAGCCTTCATATACAGAATCCTATACACACAGCTGACCCTGAGGAAGGCAAAAAAACCTTTATAAAATATGGTCTAATGTACTTTAGCAGGGAAGAAAATCCCTCCTGATCCCCTGAAGCAATTGGATATTCCCTCTATCAGCAATCCCTGGTGCCATTACCTATAAATGTTGATATCCAGTTATATTTTGCACATTTAAGCATGCATCCAGCTCTTTTTCAAACACATTGACTAAGCTGGCCAAAATTATTTTGTGAGGGAGTCTATTCCTCATTTTTACAGCTCTTACTGTAAAGAAGCCTTTCTATATGTGGAGGTTACATTTATTTTCCTCCAGGTGTAAAGTGTACCCCCTTGTCTGCTTTGATGACCCCTAACACATAACACACAGAAATGTGACTGTTACCGTTTATACACGATGCTCAACAATACTAAATATCTGACATATTAGTTCCTGACATACTGATACTGATTGATGTACTGAGGAGGAGGGCTGTTTCTGAGAATAACCAAATGGAAGGGTTTTGCATATGGTGGAGACATAATGTGGTGGTTGTTCCCTTTTCTATGGAATAAATGAGAATAATTGTTGATCTTAGAAGATTTTTACAGCATACAGGGAAATCTCTCTTATAAAGCTTACTAGTACCACTAACAATTAGGCCTCAGAATGAAAAAGCCTGTTTATTGCTAATTTTACCACCCCAGGGTGTAATGACAAGTGGAGAAAATTCCCATGATGCACAAGAAGCTACTACTACTATTTGCCTTATGCTGTCGAAGAGAACGCTATGGTGGAGGACACAATGACAAGGTGACTGTGATAAGTACACAAATCATACCTGGCACATGCTCAAAGAAAGAAACCATAGGCTAGGGCTACACAAGAGATATTTAGCAGGTAAGTCATGCTACCACCATTATTTAGGATCAGTAATTGATCTAAGCCAGACTTTCTCAACCAGGGTTCCATAGAACACTAGGGTTCCTCCAGAGGTTGTTAGGGGTTTGTCAAGCAATGAGCAGTTTCTGACTCTCAGATAAGCAACCACAGAGAGCAATAATCTTTTTAGCTACCTGTAGCAAGGGATTCTTCCCAATGACCACAAGCTTAAAGAGGAGCTCCAGCCCCCCCCCCCCAAAAAAATGACTGTAGCTGCTGAATTTTAATATAGGGACGCTTATGTGTCCAAGGATCCAGCGTTGTCCTCACCCGAGCCGATTCTTCAATCGGCTTCAGGTCTAGGCGTCGGCATCTTGACTAAGGGAAACCGTCAGTGAAGCCCTGCAGGTTCACAGCCAGTTTCCTACTGCACATGTGCGAGCCATGCTTTGTGAATGGTCCTGCAGTCTTCCAGGACCTGTGATGTGTCCCAGGGGGGCAAACTTCCGCTCACCTTTTGGGCCATCACAATAATTTGCGCTGAGCTGTAGATATGGTCATTTATTTTTAAAGGTTCCTGTATGTTAAAAAGGTTGAGAAAGGCAGATGGAACAAATATCTGCCTCTGGAGTGAACTACACAAGTAGCATTTAGTAGTGATGACTCTCACATAATGGAACAATGTTCCATTCGTGTGTTTTCAATCTTTACAACAAGGGTCTCCAAGCTTTCTAGACAAAGGGCAACCTCACTGTCCTTCTGACTTTAGGGGAGCCAGACTGCACCCAGTGGGAGTAAACAATGCCCCATCTTTGGTATTAGGGGGACAAATAGTTGGTCTCAGTGGGAGGAATATTGCCCCATTGTTGGTTTCAGTGGGAGGAAGAGTGTCCCATCGTTGGTGTCAGTGCAAGGAATAATGCCCCAAGGGCTGGATAAAGGCTAGAAAAGGGTGGCAATCGGCCTCTGGGCCACAGTTTGGGGACCACTGCTCTACAACTAGGGTTGCCACATCATCCCTTTAATCCAGGACACATATGAATTACTCAGGTTCTGTGGCTGATTAAGGTGATAATTAAACTCACTTGGTGCCTCATCTGCAATAAATTAGCCTCAGAGCCTGCGTAATTCATATGTGTCCTGGATTAAAGGGATGATGTGGCAACCCTACCTACAACATGCTATTTTTGTGGCTTAAGCTGACCACATTCTAGCATGGATGAATGAACCTCGTGCTGTGCCAATTGCATTTTGATTGCTTTCGGGCTAACAATTTTCTACCCAGTTCCTTCAATTTTTCAATCAAGGGATCTCGGCCAGGAGGTTGCCAACAAGGCCACCTACTAAATTAATTTTGGCTGGGTCATCACAAACTGGATACAATTTGTACAGTGTATGGCCAGCCTTGCCACATTGGGGGACATTTGTTTCCTACGGACTGAGCTACTACAAATCCCATGCACCTCAATCCTACCCCTGGCACCTTTGTGCTACAGCTTATCATTCAATTGCCCGCCCTATTCTGCACCACCGTTACCTCAAATATGGTACGCAGATACCTACTTTATGAAAGCCAAGATTTGCACAGGGCTAGGGATTTCTTCACCCTATATGATAGTAGTCAGGCACTGTAATGTAGGATGTGGAGGAAGGGTGAAAGTCTGCTCCACACCTGGAAGTTAAAGCTGATTTCCCGACCAACCAAACTCTTTACTAGTTTGGACCACCACCCCAAACCAATGGTAAAAGTCAAATACTTGTTAAGTCTAATATAATTAAAAGCTGAGAAATACTTACCTTATTCCTTGCTCACACAGACTTGCTCCCTGCCATATGATCAGTCCTATGAAGCTGCTTCTCTTCACTGATCATGCAGTCACGGCCTCTCCAACATCAGTACTTAGGACGTTGAGGGCCCTTCCACATACTGGCAGCAGACTGGTGCTCTAGCTATCTTAAAGCGGTAGTAAACCCATGCATTTAACAGGTTAAAAACCAGTCACCTTTCCGGGACGTGCTGGAAATGTAACACTCCCATTGGTTGTGCTCTAAACCAAACTGTCAAACCATCCAATGGCTGGTGTCATAGCTGATCACATGTGCAGCATCATGGCAGTTGTAGATTAAACAGAGGCCAAGATAGCAGCTTCCTTGGCTGAAAATGATAGGAGGGCTTACTACCACTTTAAGAACTAGAAATAAGGTAAGTATGCCTTTATTTAAAACCTCCCCTAGAACAAATTAGCATTTAACCCTTGCTATACTGGGGGGGCTCACACTAGTGAAGTTTTATGGCTAACTGGAGTTTGGCTGGGTTCACACTGCTCCGATCTCAGAGATCGCATATGATTTCGCACCGCACTGCAGTGTGAACCATATGCGATCTCTGTGCGATGCAAAATCAGCCATAGAGATTGTATGGCTGAATTTGCATCGCAATCGGAGCAAACTCACACAGGACCCTTTTTTTTCACAGGGTCAGAATCGGATCGCATGGGGGTTCACACCATGCGATCAGATTCCTGTGCGAGTTTGCAGTGCGATATGCGTACTGATTTGGGGGTGTCATTAACATTATATTGACCCTCCCCAGAGTTTGCATATGGCAGTGTGAACTGCCGCCCAGAGACATGCGGTGCGGGAACCCGCAGTGAATTCGCAGGGTTCCCGCATCGCTACAGTGTGAACCGAGGCTTTAGGTTTTCTGGCAGGATATGGTGCATTCAGGAAGCAGCCATTCTGATCCTGGCCTGGACAAGCTTTCAAACACAATCATTTTCATTGAGTAAATCATTGGAAAGGCAATGGAAACCAACTACAATTACCTTTATTGTTTGGTCACATGAAACCATAAAATGTTTTTGGTTGAAAGAAGATTGAAAGTAGGGTTGCCACCTCATCCCTTTAAACCCAAACACCTATGAATTACACAGGTTCTGAGGCTAATTTAATGCAGATAAGGCAGCAAGTGAGTTTAATTACTACCTTAACCACAGAACCTGTGTAATTAGTATGTGTTCGGTTTTAAAGGGATGAGGTGGCAAGCCTAATTGAAAGCAACAAAACTGTCATATGTATTGCCAATAGGGTTGCCACCTCATCCCTTTAAAACTGAACACATACTAATTACACAGGTTCTGTGACTGAATAAGGTGGTAATTAGAGCCGGTTCACACTGGAGCGGTGCGACTTGCAGGGCAAAGCAAGCCGCCCCGCTCGAGGCTACCTCAGCGTGGCTTGCAAGGAGACTTCTTTCCATTGAAGTCAATGCAAGTCGCGCTGAGGTCGCCCCGAAAATAGTGCAGGAACCTTTTTCTAAGTCGGAGCGACCTGAGCCACTCCTATTAGAACGGTTCCATTGCACTGCATGGGGACGACTTGTCAGGCGACTTGAGTCGCCTGAGTGTGAACCGGCTCTTAAACTCACTTGGTGCCTTATCTGCATTTAATCAGCCACAGAACCTGTGTAATTCATATGTGTTCGGATTTAAAGGGATGAGGTGGCAACCCTAATTGCCAACATAAAGGTAAGATGTGGCACAGTAGGGTGCCTGCTATGTATCTGCGGGGTTACTGTTTTCTTTAATGAGCATGTCAGAGGTCCTTTAATGTCTACTAATGGATCTTCTACTCAAATAAAAATAGGTCATAGTGATAACGTGTTCATTTCTTTTTATCTTACGTTCCTTGTTTTATTACAACATTCTACTTTCTCATTTCACCGGAGTTCTTCCTTATCTGACAGGTGAGGGTGAGGATATCCTTCATCTGTGGCTAGCCTGATCTAGTTATCATGATTGTGGAACATAAAGGGATGAACTATCTTCTGTGGTCCCTGCCCCCTCCTTAATAGCTCAGGTGTCACTTACTGGCCAGGACAAAGTGGCCCATTATGCAGCTGTTTCTGGGAGCAGGCAGGAAGCACACAAATGACTATAGACAGACACCTGGCACGGTCCTCGCCATACACCGAGCATAGCCATGAATAATGCAGTGTGTCACAGACACTAGAGGATTCCCACCGCAGCTCGTCACTGCTCTTCCTGTACAAAGATTCCCCTTATCTCCCTGACCAGGGATAAACCAGGTCCTGCCATGTCCCAAATTCAGATAAGAAGTCACAGGTGCAACACACATGAAAGAAAGGGACTGCACCCTGGGGGCATTTCCATCTACACTGACCTGCTCTTCTATATAGAAATACAAAATAGCAGCTACACAGATGGCCCTGCAACAAAAAAGCCTGATTTCTAAAAAGTGGAGAAAAATTGGAACAGTTGCCTGTGATTGGTTGCCATAAGCAACTACAGTTTGCTGCAATATTCCGAAAGAACACTGCTATAGCATCCAATCATGCTGTTGTAAAGACAAGAAAAAAATAAAAATCTGATTAGTTATAAGAAAAAAAAAAAAGTTCAGCAAATTTTGATCATAAGATGTAGCCATGTTGAAATCCTGTCTGTGGAGGTTTAGGTCCTCCAACATGACCCACTCACTCCATAGGGTTCAGAATACTCCATGCCTGGGAATTTCTCCACCTTTCTGGATAAAAGGACAACTGTACTTTCGCTAAAAGCTGTCCTTTAACCAATTAGGCCCTGTTCACACCTGAGCGTTTTTCAGCTGGTAAAACGCTCAGCTCTGAAGCTCAAAAACGCCCACCGAGCAAAATCCCATTCATTTCAATGGCCCCTGTTCACATCTGAGGAGCGTTCTGTCGCCTGAAGCAAAACGCCTGAAGCTCAAAAAAGTACATGAGCTTTTTAGGCAGATTTTCTGCTGTTTACATTGGTGACCTTTTGACCTGTACAAAATTGATGCAAAATCGCAGCAAATACCGCTGCAAACTCACTGTAAAATTGTGCGACTTCCTGCCTGAAAACAAAACGCTCAGGTGTGAATGCAGCCTTAAGGACCGCCCCACATACATATACTGCGGCAGGGCAGCCCTTAAGCGTGAAATGACGTACCTGTACATGATTTCTCTTCTCAGCTCTGGGCTGCAGGCCGCCGGGGCCCTGCTCTTGCTGTGATTGGACGCAGCGGAAGCCAATCAGCGGGTCCGGTGGCCGCGATAGCCCCCCACGATTGTTTGCTGGAGAGGCAGAACGGCGGTCGTACTGTCAGACAGGAAGAGAGTGATCTTGTGTTCCTGCTAATCAGGAACACAGCTATCCCTCTTCCTCCAGTCAGTCCATCCAACACACAGTTAGAAGGCACTCCCTAGGAGCACACTTAACCATTTGATCGCCCCTGATGTTAACCCCTTGCCTGCCAGTGTCATTTATACAGTGACAGTGCATTTTTTTAGCACTGATCACTGTATTGGTGTCACTGCTCCCCAAAAAGTGTCAAATTTGTCTGCCGCACTGTTGGTATATGCAGTTCAGTTTTGGGCACCAGTTCTCAAAAAGGATATCGGGGAACTGGAGAAAGTGCAGAGAAGGGAAACCAAACTAATAAGAGGCATGGAGGAGCTCAGCTATGAGGAAAGATTAGAGCACCTGAATTTATTCTCTCTTGAGAAGAGGAGATTAATGGGGGATATGATCAGCATATACAAATGCATAAGTGGTCCATATAGTGATCTTGGTGTTGAGTCACTTTAAGGTCATCACAGAGGACAAGGGGACACTCTTTACCTCTAGAGGAAAAAAGATTTCATCTCCAAATACGGAAAGGTTTCTGCACAGTTAGAGCTGTGAAAATGTGGAATAGACTCCCTCCAGAAGAGGTTTTGGCCAGCACAGTAGATTGCTTTAAAAAATGCCTGTATTCTTTCCTTAATGTACATTATATAACTGGCTACTAACATTTATAGGTAAAGTTGATCCAAGGAAAATCTGATTGCCTCTCGGGGAATCAGGAAGGAATTTTTCCCCCCGTTATAGCAAATTGGGTCATGCTTTGTCTGTGGGTAAAGGATTGTATGGATATATATATATATATATATATATATATATATATATATATATTATATATATATATATATTTTTTTTTTGGTTGAACCAGATGGACTTGTGTCTTTTTTCAACCTGACTATGTAACTGTTGCAGTTCCGCTAAAAATCGCTGGTTGACGCCATTACTAGTAAAAACAATAAAAAAAATAAAGATTCCATAAATCTATCCCAAAGTTTGTAGATGCTATAACTTTTGTGCAAACCAATCAATATCCACTTTTTGGGATTTTATTTACCAAAAATATGTAGCAGAATACAAATTGGCCTAAATTGATGAAGAAATTAGATTTTTTTTATTGGATGTGTTTTAGAGCAGAAAGTAAAAAGTATATATTTTTTTTAAATTGTTGCTCTTTGTTTATAGCACAAAAAATAAAAAACGCAGAGGTGATCAAATACCACCAAAAGAAAGTCCTATTTGTAGGAAAAAAGGGCATCAATTTCGTTTGGGTACAATGTTGCACGGCCGTGCAATTGTCAGTTAAAGCAACGCAGTGCCGTATCGCAAAAAATGGCCTGGTCAGGAAGGGGGTAAAACCTTCCGGAGCTAAAGTGGTTAAGGTGTGCCCCCACTCTCTTGGGTGCAGCTCACCCTGTCCCTGTTCCTGCAAACTTTACTGTGCAGCCCTTCCCTGTGCAGCATTGCAAAGCCTTTCTTCTGAAAGCGTTTCCACTGGGTCCTTTCATCCTACATGCCAAGGCCCCATGGGGGCATTGCAGCCTCTAGTAGTCTTGTAGGATATGCCCGGTATGCCCCCCTCCACACACAGGAATGAAAGGGGTTGTGGCACATATGTGCAGGAGCAAAATAACCACCATTGATGGTTTTGTATGGGCTTGGGCAGGGCTACACAGTAAAGATCACTAGAATGGGGGCAGAGGTAAATGTTTGACGGGCTGTGCTGTACTCAGGAGGGTGGGGGAGTGTGTTAAATGAACAACCTGCATCAAAGATACATTTGTCCTTTAAATCAACTGACAGGTCAACAAACTCTTTAAGAATTCATTGTAAAAACCATCTGACGGTTAAACCGACTCTTTGAAAGACAGACAATCAAGAGCATTTTGTACCTTACAGAGCTGGCCCTGTTGGAAAGTATAGTTGTTGACGGCAAGGAAATCTCCCCAACTGGAACACAGTTGACAATAAAAAACATGATAGAGGTCCTAACCCATCCCCATGTTATCCAAAGCAAAATATAAACCGCTGGCTGTATTTGGGCTTTTAAGCTCCATTCACAGCTAGGCGATTTGGATTGTGGGTGGAATCCCCACGATTCTGTCCGCGATTCCAAATTGCAGCGGGATGCGTTTGCGATGCTATTACCATTTAATGGCACCCAAATCTTGGTGCGATTTGCTGTGATAAATCACACTGCAATTGTGGCAAAATCACAACGCTCAAAAAGGAGCAGGAGCTCCTTAAGGAATCTCCCTTGAGACCTTCATAGAGACCATGTGATAAGGCCATATTTATTGGATCACCTTTTGCCCAAAACAATTTCTTCCAGTGCAGTATGGGAGAATAATAGGTAAACTTTGATTGGTCGAGAACAGCTATTCTTGAGAATGGAGGATTTCTGCTTGTTTAACAATCTACTCTAAGCTTGGTACTACAAAAACAAACGCACAAGAAGGCCCACACACCTAGTACATTACCGATAGCATTTATTTAGATAATGGAAAAGCTAAAAATGAATACTCACAAAGTAGCAACTGATAAGCCAATGAACCACAAGATGTCGCGCAGTGCAGACGCACGTAATCTAACTGCGTACGCACTGCGCAACATCTTGTGGTTCATTGGCTTATCAGTTGCTACTTTGTGAGTATTCATTTTTAGCTTTTCCATTATCTAAATAAATGCTGTCGGTAATGCACTAGGTGCGTGCGCCTTCTTGTCCATTTGTTTTTGTAGTATCACTTTGGATTACCCCGTCTGAGGAGGGCTGCATCCACCTAGCATTTGGGATTGCTATTGTTCACCTTGCATCAAACCACAGAGGACCTCATAATGCTGGAAGTGACTGCTTGCTTTTGTGTATCTACTAGGCTTGGTACTGTATCTAGCAGAACACAGAAAGGTGATTTTGCCCAGCACCTCTTACCTGCCAGCTGGGGTCAGCGTGCCTATAGTAGCAGAAATTCTGGGTGATCCAGTTGTATATGGCAGACAGGGTCAGTTTCCTCTGCTGGCTTGCCTCCATGGCCATACAGATGAGGCTAGCATAGGAATATGGCGGTTTCACATGAGGATTGGTTCTGTAATCCACGTCCTGGATAGGATTGGGGGCAGATGTAGGTAAAGAAGGCCAGGCGTTGCTCCCCAGGGTAGCTCTTTGTTTCCCATTACGAGGAGCCTGGCAGGAGGCTATATCCCCAGCTGTGGGGCTACATGGACCCTGGTTTGTGTGAGGAGGAGGAGGACGTGAAGTGGCAATGGACGACAAGTCTGAACTCCGGATGGAGAAGTCTTGGAGCCACTGAAGGTTGGTTAAACTGTCATCTTCTCGACAATTGTCCTTCTCCATAAGCGTTAAGGACTGGTGGTGAGAAGAAAGGACTGGCATGGTCTTCTAGAAAAAGGGAGTCGATGAAACCTATAATCAGAAACATCTCATTAGAACTCTGTAATAAGAAGTGTAATCACAAACAAGAGCTGCAATTGTTTCATTTCATTTCACTTTTTTTTAATCATTTTTTTTTGTTTGCACCTCAGTGCTGCTGATGTCCTCCAGTCTCTTTCAAGCACTTCCTATCTACATGTACTCATGCCAGCTGTATGCCATTGCTATGTGCGGGCTTCATGATGGTGACAACAGCCAAACAAGGTAAGCTGACAAACCAGGAGAACAACTGGGAGGACACAGTATTTTCCCTTTTTAACAGGAAGAGCCTGGACCAAGATCTTCATGGCAGGATTACCAGGCATTATTCTAATGAAAGCTGCAGATTTATAAAGATTGAAAATAATTTTTGATATTACATAACCTTGTTAAAAATTACAGGAGATTTTAGTGATTGGATTTACATCTACTTTATGCCTGAAGTTCCTATAGCATGGTGGCTCCATAACTGTGTGCAGTAATGGACTATGCTGTCAGCTAGAACACATACAAGCACCAGTGGTAGTGGGAAATGGGCAGGTGAAATATTTGCCTCTATGGCTTCACCAAGTGGAAAGCCATTCATGACCATAGAATACTACAGACGTCTCATTAGCACGTTACCCTTTAAGTTGCCAGGATGCCATTCTTATTTTTGATTGCTCAATTCTAATGTTTCCCAACTAATATATATTAAATAGGCAACTCTTAAACCACATTCTGTAGAGCAGTGGTTCTTAACCCTGTCCTCAAGTACCCCCAACAGGCCATGTTTGCAGGTTTTCCTTTATCTTGCACAGGTGCTTTAAATCAGAGTCAATGACTTGGCATTTTGGACAGCTATTTTATCTAAGAGAAATTCCCAAAACATGGCCTGTTGGGGGTACTTGAGGACCGAGGTTGAGAACCACTGCTGTAGAGTACCCTTCATATTTAAAGAATATAGAACTCAACAGAAAATAGAATTAAAGCCTTTATTTTTTTTCTATTCGAGTGTCCTGTTGGAGAGATTTATCTTCACTTCCTGTCACATAGCCAAACCAAGAAGTGAGAGGAAATCCCTCCAATGTAAAGGAATCCCTTGTTGTCACCAAACCTATTGTCACCATTGGAAGATTTCCCCTCTCTGTTGTGGTGACAACCCAAAATTTGGGATTTTCTTTTACTTTCACTCTCGTGATAACAGTAATCAGGACAAATAGAGAGGGCGAATCTTTCTAACGGGGGCACAGACAGCAATAAAAAACTGAAAGATGTCTTCATCCATCTCCACTCTGTCCAAAAAAGTTTTGCCTTTAGTTTTACTGATGAGATAAAAACTGGTTAAATTGATCGGTTGAAATCTTTCAGTGTATGTCGATAAAACAGTCTGTTAATGACTTTTTGAAAAATGAAAATGGAGTGCTTAATTCACTTTTTTTTTTTTTTTTTTATAAAACATGGATATAAATCTTCTCAGATCAATCTGTACCGCTCTGATCCCTCTTGTTTGCCATCTTGCTCTCCATTTAGCTGCCTCTCCCCTAATGACAGTAAATATAGCCAGATAATTTCCCTCTGTGGGCTCTGCCACAGCCGCACCACCTCCCCCAGGCCTCGCCCCAGAGACTGTTTGTTCAGAACAAATAGCGGTTGTTTCTGCTGCCTGTGCTTGACTCTGAGCCACTTGGGAATGCCGTTACCTGTTCAGATAACTACCCTTTCCTGGCCTGTCATGCAGAATCGCCTTAATTCAAATAGAAAAACAACTCCATACATTGTACAGAATCCAGCAAAATCCAATCCCCTACTGATAATCTACAGTCAGTGATCTCTGGATGTTATATAGAAGCTGCACTGTCCAATCTTATTCTACAGTCAGTGATCACTGGATATTATATAGAAGAAGTATTTTCTGATCCCATCCGCAAAATCTACAGCCATCTCTGGATTATTCTATAGGCAGGATCAGCTTCCTGCTTTGTAGTGCTACACAATGGTTGACTCCCTCCTAATCATCTACAGCACATATGTCAAACACAAGGCCCGCGGGCCAAATGCGGCCCTCCAGGCCTTGTCATGTGGCCCTCGCACCCAGTTTTGCAGCCGGAATGTGGCAGAACTCCATTTTGCCACCTTCAACTTTCACCCTCTGCTTCCGCTCCCTGCAAGGTGAGACAAAGCCGCCTACAAAGGGAGGTAGTAGAGCCAGGCAAGGTAGAAGAGAGAAGCAAGGATGCTTTGGTGATGGGGTTGGTGTTGCACATTGTCCATAGCGCACCCCTATACCCTGCATTCTGTACACTGCACACCACTGAACTTTGTATGCAACACACTCCTGAACCCTGCACTCTGTACATAGCATAAACCTCAGTTCTGCACTCTGTACATAACGTACTCTTGAACCCAGCACTTTTTACGTATCGCACCCAAGATACAACCGGCCCTTTTAGGGCAACCATACGGCTAATGCGGCCCTCGATGAAATGGAGTTTGACACCCCTGATCTACAGTCAGTGATCTCTGGATATTATATAGAAGCTGCAGTGTCCAATCCGGTCCTAATAATCTACAGTCAGTGATCACTGGATATTATATAGTAGTGTTGTCTGATCCCATCCTCATAATCTACAGTCAGTGATCTCTAAGTTATTCCATAGGCAGGATCAGCTTCCTGCTTTGTAGTGCCACACAATGGATGACCCCCTCCTAAATATCTACAGTCAGTGATCTCTGGATATTATTAAGATGCTGCAGTGTCCAATCCGGTCCTAATAATCTACAGTCAGTGATCACTGGATATTATATAGAAGTATTGTCTGATCCCATCCTCATAATCTACTGTACAGTCAGTGATCTCTAAATTATTCCATAGGCAGGATCAGTTTCCTGCTTTGTAGTGCCACACAATGGATGACCCCCTCCTAAATATCTACAGTCAGTGATCTCTGGATATTATAGGAGCAGCACTGTCTGGTACAAACCTTATAATCTACATTCAGTGATCTCAGGATTGTTCAGTTGACAGTTTCAGCTTCCTGCTTTGCAGTGCTACACAATGGTTGTTCCCCTCCAGATAATCTACAATCGGTGATCTCTTAATATTATATGAAGACAGCAGGGTCTGATCCTGTCCTGATAATCTATAGTCAGTGATCATTGGATATTATATAGAAACAGCACTGGATGGCCGGTCCTATCCTATAATTTACAGTCAGTGTTTACTGGATATTATATAGAAGCAGAACATTGTGATCCTGTCCCTATAGACGCACATACAGTACAGTGCTACCTGGAGCTGGCCTGCTTATGGTTATTTGGCTGTCCCTGTAATTGCTGATTTGTAGGAGGTGAGAATCCCCCTGGGATGTGCGGCAGGATCAGATCTCCAGGCAATTTAATCAGGATGAAGTAGATACAATGGCAGTCAGGCCTCTCACACTGGTGTGCTCTCCAGCAGACCTGCACAGACTGTAACTGTCTAACGTACTGCTAGAATAACGCACATCAAACTTCACAGGAGGTCTAAGCACTGCATTTACAGGCCATTCGTCTAACATTGGATTCAGTTCACCATTAACAGTTATGTTTAATAAACAATGGGCAACTGCAACAACTTATAATAACAAAGGAGAAAATAAACTTTTACTTGGATGACTATAAAATCCTGCTCAGGGTTACTGCATTATGCACATCATTATTGAATTCTACATGGATATGGTAAAGGTAATTTATAGCCTAATTAATGTTATTTAGATTTAGATAGAAATATATATATAGGGGAAAGCCACATGATGTCATTACATAGGCAGGCTTAGCTTCCATCTTTGCAGTGCTGTACAATGGTTGTGCGTTGCCATTTCTTCTTCCAATAATACAAGCCTAGGGGTTACTCTACTCTGCCTCTAGTGGCTAATCTATAAATCTCATTAATTTATGCAATAACAGGTAAAAACGTGAAAGGCACATAAAAAATGATTCTGCAAATAACAATTATATTGCAACAATTACTAATATTAATATTCACTTACTGAAATTACACTGTATCAAACTATACACTATATACGTCATATGGATAAATATACTGTATGGATAAAGATGAGTGTAATGATGTGGTTTAAATGTCTGTACCCACAATCCACACATATTGAGCAGTAAAGTGTTAGCCTTTGCGCACTCCTGGCCTTCACACACTGCTCCGCCATCTCCCTAGTTGCCATGATTCTCCCTACAGGGTTCTATAGGCCTTATAACTGACACAAGGAGACAGAAGGAAGTGTGTGGCTATGAGAAGATTCATCTCTGAATGTGGACAACACCACTTCATCACAATCCACCAATAAGGAATTACTGATCGCCCCCTTTAAATGAAGGTGTGACTGCTGCCATAGCAGGTCATGTGACCGCGCCAAAAGGCTGACAACACAGAGAGCCATTTCTGTAAAATAAATACATAAGCCATACAATCATATCTATCAGTCAGCTGTAAAATAGTAATTAGGGTGCTATTGTATTATTTTCTTGGTACTCGTCTCAGTAGTAGATCTTAGATGGGTGTCGGAGAGTCAGAAGAACTTGCAATCATTTTGCTTTGTGGCTCTGATATGTATATATAGTGACTGTCTTTCATTTACATGGATCTATATGTGGTTTTACTTTACACTTGCAATAATTATAAGCAATGTGTAAAAATACATTTCTTCTACTTACTCCCATATGGTCTGTTAAATATTACATTGTAAGTGTTTTATTATATCTGTTGAACAAGTGCAAAATAATATGTGTTCACCCAGCCAGAAATCTAGCGAGCTGATAACTACCTGTATTCTCTACCTCTGGCCATACACTATGACTATACTATCTGATTGTACAAGCTCTTTTAGATTTACCAAAATGATGTCATTTGAGGACAAACCTAAACATGTCATTGCATTTGTATCAAATCAAGCAGACCCTTGCACTACAAAGTTTATGGTAGATCTAAAGGACAATCAGATTGCATAGTGTATGGTCACCTTTGGCATTGTTCCCTAGTCTACAAAGCACCTCCTTTGTTATGGAGAAGAAAGTGAAGTGTTCTGTAGAAGTAACACAGTGTTATGTAGTCCTAACACACTCCTTTTCCTAAGGGTGACAACACTGCTCAGTACCGTGCCACCCTAGGACAGCAAGTGGGTGAAAATGGTGGGATTAGCGAGTAAAAATAAATGAAAAAAGTGTGAATAAAAAGAAAATGAATGCAGCCATCACATCTAAAGACCAATAAGATGCAATCATATACATTTCCGTTCTTGGGTTTAGGTACACATTAATGCAATCACCCATTTTGCAACAGTGAATAAAATATAAGGAGCCACTACTTGGAAATGAAAAGCTATCTAATGCACAAGCAAACTACAAGCATCTGTTACATAATAACATTTCTGAAGCTCCAGCTAACATGCTGATTAGATGGCTGAAAACATACAAAAGGATTCATCTCACATTGCATAAAGACTCCCCCACCAACCTCAAAGAAGTAATAACAATGATCCCCCTATAAAAACAGAGCCCCAATAAGGTAAGATTATACAAATATATTACTTTATGTATTCTTTTTTACAGACAGTGACAATACAGCATGCTGAGATATGTAGTTCTACTCCATTAGTAGGGATACATGTAACCAATCTATAAGCAATGCAGAGAATCCATCATTTTGGTTTTTTTTTAATTTCTTCAGCTTTAGAAATACAAAATAAAATGATAAAAATGTAGCCCATGTGAGGTAAGATTATACAGATCCATACTGTTCTTTCTTGTTTACAACACAGCAAGCTGGGATCTGTAGTTCTACTCCATTAGTATGGATGAATGTGACCAACCCATAAGCAATGCAGAGAATCTATCATTTAATAGATTTATTTTTTATTTCTACAGCTATAGAAATACAAAATAAAATTAAATCATACCAACGCAGCTCATATAAGGTAAAATTATACAGATCCATACTGTTCTTTACAATACAGCATGCTGGGATCTGTAGTTGTACTCCATTAAAAGGGATGAATGTAACCAATCCATAAGCAATGCAGACAATCTATTATTTAACTTTGTATGTCTAAAGCTATAGAATAAATGAAAAATGTAACCCCTATAAGGTAAGATTATATAGATCGATACTGTACATATTTATCTATAATAAAACGTTGTACTTCTATAGAAATACAAAATTAAAATGAAATAATGTTTCCCTATTCTTGTTTACAGTACAGGATGCTGGTATTTGTAGTTCTACTCCATTAGTAGAGATGAGTGTTACCAATCTATAAGTTATGCAGAGAATTATTTCCACAGCTATAGAAATAGAAAATTAAAATTGAATGAAAAAATGTAGCTCCTATAAGGTAAGACGATAGAGATCCATACTGTACATATTTACAGTCAGGGGCAATGCAGCAATTCTGTAGTGTAGTTCAGTAGTAGGAATGAATGTTGCCAAACTCACACCCCATGCAGAGAATCTAGAATACAATTTTGTACTTCTGTAGCTATAGAAATACAAAATGAAAATGAAATCATACAAATGTTGTTCCTATTTTTGTTTACAATGCAGCATGCAAATATTCATAGGAATTAATGTTACCAATCCATCAGCCATGCATAGAATCTTTACAGCAAGGGGAGAACAGAGTATGCTGGGATCTGTAGTTCTACTCCACTAGTAGAAATGAGTGTTACCTATTCAGCAGCCATGCAGATAATCTTTACAGTCAGGGAGAACAGAGCATGCTGGAATTTGTAGTTCTACTCCACCAGTAGATATGATTGTTATTAATCCATAAGCCATGCAATGAATCTATAATATAAATGTGTACTTCTATAGCTATAGAAATACAAAATGAAATCATACCAATGTTGTTCCTATTTTTGTTTACAATGCAGCATGCAAATATTCATAGGAAATAATGTTACCAATCCATCAGCCATGCAATGAATCTATAATATAAATGTGTACTTCTATAGCTATAGAAATACAAAACTTCAATGAAAATGATACAAATGTAATCCCTATAAGGGAAGATTATACAGATATTGTTATTTACAAGACAGCATGCTGGAATCTGTAGTTACATTTTGTATTTCTATAGCTACAGAAATACAAACTTAAAATGCAATGATACAAATGTAGCCCCTACAAAACAACATTCTATACATCCATACTGGGTCCCATATTCTCTTTACAATCAGGGACAATGGAGTATGCTGGGCTTTGTAGTTCTCCTCCATCAGCGGAGATGATTGTTACCAATCCTTGCAGAGGATCTCCCATCACTTGATGATGAGTTGCGCAGAACAAAGTTTATAATTGCTGTGCGATAAATGTGAGTGCTGAGCACAGCGCTCTCCTCACCTGAGATGGAAGCACCTGGGTACGGTGGGTGATGCTCGGACTCCTCGGTGCTGTGATCACATCTACATTGACCTGCTGCCTCTGCCACCTTACCTCCCTGGGGAGTTCAGACCTTTAAACATATCCTTGAAATCTCATTGGCTGCCGGTTGCCTGGTTCCCTTTCACCGTGCCATCCAATGGGCTGACGGGGATTGTGAACCGTCCAGGGGATTGTCTATAAACTCCTCCCCCTGTGCTGTAGGCGGAGAGGGGCTGTGTGCGCTGCTTCCTGGGCAGAAGGAATGTGACTGTTGGGTGACGGTTCCTGGAGTGTCCTGTGACTGCTGGGGGCTATTATTCTATGCAGTCACCTATAGCAATGAGCATGTCCATTCATTTATATCCCATATAGATAGATATAGACAGACCAACACTCCCACTGCATCCTGCTCTGCCCCATATAGATAGATATAGACAGACCAACACTGCCCACTGCATCCTGCTCTGCCCCATATAGATAGATATAGATAGCCCACCACTGCATCCTGCACTGCCCCATATAGATAGATATAGATAGCCCACCACTGCATCCTGCACTGCCCCATATAGATAGATATAGACAGACCAACACTGCCCACTGCATCCTGCTCTGCCCCATATAGATAGATATAGACAGACCAACACTCCCACTGCATCCTGCTCTGCCCCATATAGATAGATATAGATAGCCCACCACTGCATCCTGCTCTGCCCCATATAGATAGATATAGATAGCCCACCACTGCATCCTGCACTGCCCCATATAGATAGATATAGACAGACCAACACTGCCCACTGCACCCTGCTCTGCCTTATATCATAGTAATGAGCATGTCCATTCATTTATATCCCATATAGATAGATATAGATAGACCAACACTGCCCACTGCACCCTGCTCTGCCCCATATAGATATATATAGACAGACCAACACTCCCACTGCATCCTGCTCTGCCCCATATAGATAGATATAGATAGACCAACACTGCCCACTGCATCCTGCTCTGCCCCATATAGATAGATATAGATAGACCAACACTGCATCCTGCTCTGCCCCATATAGATAGACCAACACTGCATCCTGCTCTGCCTTATATCATCATAGCAATGAGGATGTCCATTCATTTATATGTCACACAGGTATAGATAGATCTGGATGCTGTAAGTGTTGTTCTATCCTGTATTATGCATAGTGCACAGGACACCAGAATAATGCAAGATGCCAATTAAAAATTAACTGCAAGCAGATATTAATTGTATTTTTAATGCACATGAATGTGCCTTGGTATCGGCCTCTTGCAGCAGGGCTGGAGTGTGGTGCTAATCAGTTCATGAGCTGACAAGAAGCATGCTGATAGGGGGAGATAGCAGAGTGACAGAGAGATGAGCTCATCACTGTGCTGCTTCTCCCTTCACTGTCCAATCACAGGCTGTGGGCGGATCCAAGATGACCTGGGCTCAGAGGGAAGAAGGTTGAATGATGCTGGTCATCCGACTGAGGTCAACTAGAGGCAGAAAAAAGAAGTACTGTTAAGGTGAATATGGTAGCAACAGCTCATGATTAGAGCCTGAGGCTCTAATTAGCTTCCAAAAAGGGTGGGCTCGAGGCACAGAGCATTAATATTTGCTAATGTCTTCCTGCTTCTCTTCCTGGCCAATTAGGAAGTGGGTCCTGAGACTGAGACTGAATTGGCCAGGGAGTCTTAGGACTCCTGGCCAATCAGATCTCAGGACCCACTTTCTGTTTGGCCAGGAAGAGAAGCAATGTCCCAGCTCTTCCCTCGGCAAGCTGCAGCAGATGGAGGGCAGCTTCCAGGAGCCCTACCCTGGATCCAGAACCACCTCCTAAGGTAAAGACATGGATGGCCACCTTCCTGTTCAACCTGTCCGGGAGAGTAAGGGGGTTAGGAGCAGCTTCCAGGAGCCCGTACCACCTCTGATCACGGCCTTCCCATCCTGTCCAACCTGTCTGAGAGAGTGACGGGGCCAAGAGCCGCTTCCAGGAGCCCGTACCACCTCCGATCATGGCCTTTCTGTCCGTCTCAGAGGGACTTGCTCGTTAGAGCTTACAATCTAGGAGGGATGGTCAAGTGATACAAAAGGTAATAGCTGTGTGGGAGGAGTTGACGGAGAAAATTAAAGTACAGTTATTAGGTGAAGGCAGCATAGGCTTCTCTGAAGAGAAGTATTTTTAAGGATCGTCTAAAAGCAGAGTAGGAGATAATCGGACAGATTGGGGTAGAGACTTCCATAGGATGGGAGAGGCTCGGGAAAAGACCTGGAGGTGTCAATGGGAGGAGGTGACAAGGGAGCTAGAGAGATCTGCTTTAAAGAAGAGCTACAGGCAGGAATACTCACTTACAGTATCTCACAAAAGTGAGTACACCCCTCACATTTCTGTATATATTTTATTCTATCTTTTCATGTGACAACACTGAAGAAATTACATTTTGCTACAATGTAAAGTAGTGAGTGTACAGCTTGTATAACTGTGTAAATTTGCTGTCCCCTAAAAAATAACTCAACACACAGCCATTAATGTCTAAACCTCTGGCAACAAAAGTGAGTACACCCCTAAGTGAAAATGTTCAAATTGGGCCCAATTAGCCATTTTCCCTCTCCGGTGTCATGTGACTCATTAGTGTTACAAGGTCTCAGATGTGAATGGGGAGCAGGTGTGTTAAATTTGGTGTTATCGCTCTCACTCTCATACTGGTCACTGGAAGTTCAACATGGCACCTAATGGCAAAGAACTCTCTGAGGACCTGAAAAAAAGAATTGTTGCTCTACATAAAGATGACCTAGGCTATAAGAAGATTGCCAAGACCCTGAAATGGAGCTGCAGCACCATACAACGGTTTAACAGGACAGGTTCCTCTCAGAACAGGCCTCGCCATGGTCAATGAAAGAAGTTGAGTACAAGTGCTCAGTGTCATATCCAGAGGTTGTCTTTGGGAAATAGATGTATGAGTGCTGCCAGCATTGCTGCAGAGGTTGAAGGGGTGGGGGGTCAGCCTGTCAGTGCTCAGACCATACGCCACACACTGCATCAAATTGGTCTGCATGGCTGTCGTCCCAGAAGGAAGCCTCTTCTAAAGATGATGCACAAGACAGTCTGCAAACAGTTTGCTGAAGACAAACAGACTAAGGACATGGATTACTGGAACCATGTCCTGTGGTCTGATGAGACCAGGATAAACGTATTTGGTTCAGATGGTGTAAAGCGTGTGTGGTGGCAACCAGGTGAGGAGTACAAAGACAAGTGTGTCTTGCCTACAGCCAAGCGTGGTGGTGGGAGTGTCATGGTCTGGGGCTGCATGAGTGCTGCCAGCACTTGGGAGCTACAGTTCATTGAGGGAACCATGAATGCCAACATGTACTGTGACATACTGAAGCAGAGCATGATCCCCTCCCTTTGGAGACTGGGTTGCAGGGCAGTATTCCAACATGATAATGACCCCAAGCACACCTCCAAGATGACCACTGCCTTGCTAAAGAAGCTGAGGGTAAAGGTGATGGACTGGCCAAGCATGTCTCCAGACCTAAACCCTATTGAGCATCTGTGGGGCATCCTCAAATGGAAGGTGGAGCAGCGCAAGGTCTCTAACATCCACCAGCTCTGTGATGTCATCATGGAGGAGTGGAAGAGGACTCCAGTGGCAACCTGTGAAGCTCTGGTGAACTCCATGCCCAAGAGGGTTAAGGCAGTGCTGGAAAATAATAGTGGCCACACAAAATATTGACACTTTGGGCCAAATGTGAACACAATGTTTCACTTAGTGCCGGTTCACACCTGAAGTGACCCGACTTGCAAGGCGACTCGAGTCGCCCCGCTCGAGGCGACTTCAGCGCGGCTTGCAGGAGACTTCTATTATTGAAGTCAATGCAAGTCGCGCTGAGGTCGCCCCGAAATAGTACAGGAACTTTTTTTCTAAGTCGGAGCGACTTGAGTCGCTCCTATTAGAACAGTTCCATTGTACTGCATTGAGGCGACTTGTCAGGCGACTCAAGTCGCCTGACAAGTCGCCTAGGTGTGAACGGACCCTTAGGGGTGTACTCAATTTGTTGCCAGCGGCTTAGACATTAATGGCCATGTTGAGTTATTTTGAGGGGATAGCAAATTTACACTGTTATACAAGCTGTACACTCACTACTTTACATTGTAGCAAAGTGTCATTTCTTCCGTGTTGTCACAAGAAAAGATCGAATAAAATATTTACAAAAATCTGAGGGGTGTACTCACTTTTGTGAGATACTGTATGCTCTAACACAGGGTTTCTCAAGCAGGGTTCCATGAAACTCCTTGAGCAATGGTCAATTTCTACCTCTCAGATAAATTCCCATTGATACCATTGATCTTTTTAGCTATCTGTAAGGGGTAATTCTTCCCAATGACCACAAGTGTAAGAAGCATTCTTCCCATTGAACATCACACTAATGTATCATGAGTTGTAGAATTTTAATTTTTAGCAGGGGTTCCCCGAGACTGGAGAATTATTTCAAGGGTTCCCTGGTGTTGAAATGGTTGAGAAAGGCTGCTCTAATGGTCTAACAACCACAAGGTCCTGCACCAGCATTTTTTCCCCGGCTTCTTTCAGGTGCTGGCCTTTGGCTGTTTGATTGGCTAGTGCAGGAGGAGGTGACTTCCACGCATGCATGGGAGTAATTCATCCTGGCATTAGGCTTGGTTTACATATATGTGAATCAGATGCGTGTTTAACCACATCCGATTCGCATAACATGTGAACCGGGCCGGCTTCAAATGGAGCCGGTTCACACATGTCTGGGGGTGGCTGCAGTCCATTTTTAAAAACGTGTGTGAACATAACCTTACTAGAACTCCATGCAGTGCAATTTTTAGCCAATTCATTAGGCACTTGATTGCACCAAAAGTAGCGCTTGCACTACTTCTAAAAATGGGATCACATGGTACTGCAGTATCATGCAATCCAGTGCAGACAAATGCACTATATTTGCGATCTACATTTTTCGGTGTCATTAGGAATCCATTGACACCCGCAGCAATTCACACAGCCAGTGCGTTTAGAACATGGGTTTCCTGTAAATTGTTCCGGTTTGAACCGGCACTTACTACACATCCAACATCCCTTTATTCCTGATGGTAGTTATAATAGTGTACTGTACCTACTATATGGCCAAAACTGCCATTTGCTATATGGGTGGATAAAGTAGATAACTCCTCTAACTGCCATTTTTGCTGGAGGATTTCGTCTGTTAGGAAGGTTGAAAAACAGACTTACTAGCAGGAGCTCCATGTGAAAAAAGGGATAAAGTAGGGCAAAATAAGAAAACTAATGCAGCCACTACATCTAAGGACTGGTATACTGCAATATATTACATTTTAATAGGACTTCAATTTGCTAAATATCAGTGTAACAAACAATTGCTTTTTGTTTTAACTATTTTTAATCTGTGGTTACTCCTTATTTGTATCTGTGTGCTGCTGATCTCCTGCAGCCTCTTTCATCCACTTCCTGTCAGGACCAGCTTCCTGATAACCAATGTGTTTCAGCATGGCTGTTTATAGTCTGCACAATAGGAACATGTAAAAGGGTGACAAAACAAGAGCCCCATAGGGATCCTTACCTCATAACAGAAAGTAACTGAATAGGGATATTTATGGTTTGATCACCCGATCTTATTTTTATTAAAACTGTAGATTAAAAATACTGAAAACATCTTTTGAAATTTTATTAAAGTGTTAAAGTTTATATGAGAATTTAGTGAATGGGTTTAGATCTACTTTAGGCTCCATTCACACTAGTGCGACTTGTCATGCAACTTTGGGCATGACAAGTCGCAGTCATTCTTTTCAAAGACACCCGTTCACATAGGTGCGACGTAAAAAAGTCGCAGCAATTTTGAAAAGGTGCCTGCACTACTTTGGTGTGACTTTTAATGCGACTTAGATCCATTGAGTGTAAAGTTGGAACAAAGTTGCTCCAAAAGTCGCAATTGTGACTGGAAATTGTGCGACTCTGGAGTCTAGCTAGTGTGAATGGACCATCAAGGCCACTGCAGGAAAAGTAAAAGTCCTCCCATTTAATTGAGCTGCCGCTGCACTGCCATGGTTAAATGAGGGAATTGGAAGAGCAGTTTTACTTACCCGACCCTCCCGTAGGATCCTCTGCATTGCTAGACCAGTCCCTGCAGGCTTTTCACCCCTGCACTCAGGCGCTTTGATGCCCCTGCCGTCACTGTACAGGACTTAAGGATGCTGAGAAACTGCATGGCGGAGTAGAGGAGAGTGCTGTCTGTTGGAGGAGCTGAGGATCAGGTAAGTAAATGTGATTTTCCCATCCCCTAGATCAATGGTTCTCAACTCCTGTCCTCGGGACCCACTAACAGGCCAGGTTTGCAGGATAACTGAAATAAATCACAGGTGATGTAATTTACTGCTCAGCGATTGCAGTATTCTAGTCCGCATCTCCCAAAATAATACTTAGAATAAATAATAATAAAATAATACTTAACATCTGGTCTGTTGGTGGGTCCTGAGGACAGGAGTTGAGAACCACTGCCCTAGATAGAAATTAGCATTTAACCCTTGCAGTGTGGGGGCAGCCCCACTACTACTTTTCAGCCCCATACACACAGGCTGAATACCATTCCAAATCAGCCAGTACAGTAAAAAACAGCCGACATTCGGCCCATGTGTACAGGTCCTTGTCTGCCAGAAGCCAACCTGTCGAACAGGCATGCTGGAAAACCAGCAGCCAACCGGCATCTGATCAGTGCTTGCAGCCAATGGCTGCGAGCGCTGACCGGTGTGTTCCGGAGGTCCCACTGTCAGAACACAATAGCACAGTGGTGAGATTACTTAACTAACAATGCAAAGTTAGTACAGAAAGCTCCCTGTGAGCTCCTTGTTTTTTTTTTTTTTTCATTCAGTCCGCTGGGTTGAACGAAATAAAACTTACTGTGTGTACCAGGCATTACTTTTACAGAAGTTGGACTTTAAAGAGGAGCTCCGCCTAAAAGAGGAAGCTCCGATTGTATGCACCCTCCTCTTCCACTTTTGCCATTTTTTTGGGGGGGGGGGGGGGGGGGGACAGGTACCCGCTCCCACTTCAGGCGCAGATCGCCACAGCGAACTGAACTAACCCCCCCCCCCCCCCCTGCAGTCTTCTGGAACACTTCATAGGTCCCAGAAGACTATGGGACCATTCATAAGGTGCAGCATGGCTCGCGCATGCGCAATAGGTAACAGGCTGTGTTTTCCTATCTAGACATGCTGACGCCTGCACCCGAAGCAAATTGAAGAATCTGCTCAGGTGATGACATCACAGGATCACTGGACAGGTAAGTGTCCTTATATTAAAAGTCAGCAGCTACAGTATTTGTAGCTGCGTACTTTTAATTTTTTCTGAAGGAGCCTGGGACTCCTCTTTAAGTTGCGTTTAAGCAAACCATAGACATCAAAGGTCAGTCAGATGTGATAGCATCGAGTATCTGAACCTTACAGTCAATATTCATGGGGAAAAGTATCATTAGCCCTCAACAGAATGTAAGGAATAATTAATTAATTAAGGGGAGCAGTTTGGGGGTGGGGGGCTGCAGTTTGTGACTGTGTTTCATGTTACGCCCTAAATATGGACGTAACATGAAACATGATTATAAAGATAGACCTGTCTTTAAATCTGCATTGGTATATGCACATTTTGTTAACTGCAGTACACTATTCTCAAGCCACTGAGGGCTGCTGGGAAAGGGCAGGGGGAGAACCACGTACTGCACCAATCTGACAGGCCTGGCCTAAACAGTCATCTTGTGCCATTGCCTGTGTTTGGGCTGTGCAGGGAGGTGGTGGGGTGTGCCTGTCGGTGGCTCGCCTAGGTGAGAGTGACATCACTGGGCCTCACCATGACATTCTGTGAGTGATTGTGCATCTGTTAGCAGGATTTGGGATCTTCAGCTTTCCCAGGATCCTACGGTGAAGCCAATTAACATCACTAGTGTCTACCAGAAATGGCCAGAAGCTGACGGTCTTGGGTTTCTATTTATCCATTTTTCTTTCAATTTTTTTTATAGCTTGACCAGAAACAAAACCAGAAATGTTACGGAGTGTAACTTCTCCTTCTTCAAACCTTTTGAAAAAGTAGTAGTTACACCTGAAGATGTGAAGCCATGCTCCCAACACTGCGCCCCCCCCCCCCCCAGGTGTGATGTCACTTCTAGTCCTGCACAGTCCATATACTCAAGGATTTCTGGTTTTGTCTCTGGTCTGCTTTGTGGCTCCTGAAGAGAAGACACACTGAGGCTTAACAGCAAACCGCGATAGGTGTATTATTACACAAGATGCATCTTGTGAGTTGGCACTTGTGATTTTAAATAAAGGCTTTTCCTATATACTGCACTTAGTTGGCGCCCTCTGCTGTTTCCTTCAGTCTTCAGGTTGGTTAATTCACTCTGTCAACAGAGATGGTTTATAACCAGTGACAGTTATTTGTTACAATTGCAAATGCTGGATCTGTATACCTTCAAAAATGTTCTGAATGAAAAAAATAAGTGGAAACGAAGAGATCTCATGACCATGTGGCAAGGGCTTCAAAGATATGGAGGAAGCCTGAAAGCAAGATCAGTATTTCAGTCTTCTATCACCTGCTAACTAAGACCTTTAACTTTTTTTTTTTAGTGAACCATTCCATGTATATCCTTGTCCCTCAAACTTAGTAAACTTAACCACTTCAATACTGGGCACTTAAACCCCCTTCCTTCCCGGACCAATTTTCAGCTTTCAGCGCTGTTGCAGTTTGAATGAAAATTGCGCGGTCGTGCGACGTTGTACCCATATGAAATTTTTATCATTTTTTTCACACAAATAGAGCTTTCTTTTGGTGGTATTTAATCACCCCTGGGTTTTTTATTTTTTGCGCTATAAATTAAAAAATGACTGAAAATTTTCAAAAACAATGCATTTTTCTGCGTTTCTGTTATAAAATTTTGCAAATAAGTAATTTCTTTTCATAAATTTTGACCAAAAATGATACTGCTACATTTCTTTGGTAAAAATAACCCAAATCAGGGTTTATTTGGTGTTGGCAGACAGACAGATGTGACAGGGACTGTGACAGATGTGACGGGGACATACAGCTGTTTTGTGTATGGTGACAGATGTGACGGGGACAGACAGATGTTTGGGGACTGTGACAGATGTTTTGGGGACATACAGATGTTTGGGGACTGTGACAGATGTTTTGTGTATGGTGACAGATGTGATTGGGGACATACAGATGTTTTGGGGACTGTTTATGGGGACACTTATATGTATGGGGACAGGGGTATCAGTGTGCTTGGTGCACTGTGCGGGGGGCGATCTGTGACAGCTTTCTGCATGAAATCCTCATCATACAGAGAGCTGTCACAGAGCTGCAGCTCCCCCCCCCAGCACTGAGCTCGGCGGGGGGAGAACTGTCACAGAGACACTTGTCTCTGTTTACAATGTGACGGCTGTGATTGGACACAGCCGTCACATGATCGGGAGGGCCAGTCACTGCGCCCGTATCCCAATCTCTGCTCAGCTGGATCCTGTGATCATAATGATCACAGGATCCAGCAGCAGCGCGGCGCTTGGCCGCGCTGCGAGCTCCCGTTCTGCAGGACGTAAATACATATCCTGTCAGAACGGGGAAGCTCCCACCCGGCCGTATATATATAGTGGCCGGGTGGGAGGTCGTTAAAGTAGAACTATAGCCAAACTTTTGTTTCCATCTTGGATAGAGTAAGTGAGGGTCATAACCCCTGTCAGATTTTTTTTCATCATCTGTGTCCCATTGCTCATATTTCCTTTCACTTCCTGTCCCATAGCCAAACAGGAAGTAAAAGGAAATCCCAGCAAATTAAGGGACCTCCAGGTCACCAGAGCTAGTGTCCCCATTGGAAGATTTCCCCTTAATTACTTTTCTGGGGACAACACAAAATTTGTGATTTTATTTCACTTTCAATGATAACAGTAAGCAGGACAGAGAGAGAGGGGGGTCTTGTTAACGGGGACACAGACAGCAATAAAAAAATTACAGGTGTTCTAATCCCTCTCCAGTTTATCCAAAACTAAAAAAAAAAGTTTTGCCTTTAGTTACGCTTTAAATAAATTTGTATAATCAGGTTGTGTATTATGGTCAGCTTTAGTGGAACCAGTACTCATGTTATTATTGGTTATTTTTTTATTAAAATAACTGAGACAAGAACATGATATTGTTACCTGTGGCACCAGTTCAGATCCTCGCAGTGCTGCAGGGTGATCTGGAGAATCTGTCTGCTGTGGGCACCAATAAAAGAATGACCTTAAGGATAAATAGTGGGGGTTTGCACACAAATAAGGCTGCTCAATATAAATTATTGCATTATGCCAAGTGTGTTCACAAGCCATGGCCTATTAAAATATTAATGATCCAGCACAGACAAGTGTCCAGAAGTGTATGTAGCAGTACACAATTCTGTATTGGAGAGATATACATTATTCAAACAACCTCTGCACTGCCTCTGTTATATACAGGGATATAGCACCACCTAGGGTATGTTATAGGGTACTGCCATGGCAGAGGTTGCTTTCCAATTACCTGCAATGAGACCACATGAACCAGCAGTCCACAGCAACCAGTCTGTTTTTTTTTTCTTTTAAATGAAGCAAGGAATCTCATAATTTGCCCTCTGCTATTTTTCAACCTAAAAACGTCGGCATCAAAAAACGCCGGTTAATGCCGGTACAGCGTTAGTGGGCGTTAGTGAGCGTTTTGCGGCGTCAAACAACAAAACGTTACAGCCTCAGAACGCGCTGGCCGTGGGTTCCGGTTACAGCTCACTAACAAGCACTTGGTGCCTTAAATTAGCCACAGAACCTGTGTAATTCATGTGTGTTCAGGTTTACAGGGATGAGGTGGCAACCCTAGTCTCTGACCATCTCTTGTATCGTGTCTGCAGTCTCTAAACATCTTTCGTATCATGTCCTCAGTCTCTAACCATCTCTTGTATCATGTCCTCAGTCTCTAACCATCTCTTGTATCATGTCCTCAGTCTCTAGCCATCTCTTGTATCATGTCCTCAGTCTCTAACCATCTCTTGTATCATGTCTGCAGTCTCTAAACATCTTTCGTATCATGTCCTCAGTCTCTAACCATCTCTTGTATCATGTCCTCAGTCTCTAACCATCTCTTGTATCATGTCCTCAGTCTCTAGCCATCTCTTGTATCATGTCCTCAGTCTCTAACCATCTCTTGTATCATGTCTGCAGTCTCTAACCATCTCTTGTATCATGTCCTCAGTCTCTAACCATCTCTTGTATCATGTCCTCAGTCTCTAACCATCTCTTGTATCATGTCTGCAGTCTCTAACCATCTCTTGTAGCATGTCCTCAGTCTCTAACCATCTCTTGTATCATGTCCTCAGTCTCTAACCATCTCATGTATCATATCCTCAGTCTCTAACCATCTCTTGTATCATGTCTGCAGTCTCTAACCATCTCTTGTATCATGTCCTCAGTCTCTTACCATCTCTTGTATCATGTCTGCAGTCTCTAACCATCTCTTGTATCATGTCCTCAGTCTCTTACCATCTCTTGTATCATGTCCTCAATCTCTAACCATCTCTTGTATCATGTCCTCAGTCTCTAACCATCTCTTGTATCATGTCCTCAGTCTCTTACCATCTCTTGTATCATGTCTGCAGTCTCTAACCATCTCTTGTATCATGTTCTCAGTCTCTAACCATCTCTTGTATCATGTCTGCAGTCTCTAACCATCTCTTGTATCATGTCCTCAGTCTCTAACCATCTCTTGTATCATGTCTGCAGTCTCTAACCATCTCTTGTAGCATGTCCTCAGTCTCTAACCATCTCTTGTATCATGTCCTCAGTCTCTAACCATCTCTTGTATCATGTCCTCAGTCTCTAGCCATCTCTTGTATCATGTCCTCAGTCTCTAATCATCTCTTGTATCATGTCCTCAGTCTCTAACCATCTCTTGTATCATGTCCTCAGTCTCTAAACATCTCTTGTATCATGTCCTC
>BLSH010123455.1:80167-91058 GCA_018402905.1 Glandirana rugosa | reverse complement strand
CAATAGTACAACCTTATGACGGGACGCCAGCGTAGAGGCTTCCCTCCCCTAGTACGGAAGTCATACAGTGTCATGTACAACCGTAAATACAAGGGAGTTACTTGACATCGAGGGGCCACGAGTACATCGGGGTCTGGTACTGTGAGTATGGTGGTACGAACTGACATCCGTTCTGTGTGAACAGAAACATGAGGAGTGGACCAACGACGGTGTGTGTGAACTGTGGTAGACTTGGTTTATTCAAATAGAACCAGAGTAGTCTGGTGTCCTGTACCAAGGTCATTAGGTACAGGAATCAGACGAACAGAAGTCGTTTGACAAATGCCCGATGAGACCAAGATAAACTTATTTGGTTCAGATGGTGTCAAGTGTGTGTGGCAGCAACCAGGTGAGGAGTACAAAGACAAGTGTGTCTTGCCTACAGTCAAGCATGGTGGTATGAGTGTCATGGTCTGGGGCTACATGAGCACCGGGGAGCTACAGTTCATTGAGGGAACATAAATGCCAACATGTACTGTGACATACTGAAGGCATGATCCCCTCCCTTCGGAGATGCGACCGCAGGGCAGTATTCCAACATGATAACGACCCCAAAGACACCAAGAGGACCACTGCCTTGCTATAGAAGCTGAGGGTAAAGGTGATAGAGTGGCCAAGCATGTCTCCAGCCCTAAACCCTATTGAGCATCTGTGGGGCATTCTCATATGGAAGGTGGAAGGGTGCAAGGTCTCTAACATCCACCAGCTCCGTGATGTCTTCATGGAGGAGTGGAAGAGGACTCCAGTGGCAACCTGTGAAGCTCTGGTGAACTCCATACCCAAGAGGGTTAAGGCAGTGCTGGAAAATAATGGCGGCCACACAAAATATTGACACTTTGGACCCAATTTGGACATTTTCACTTGGGGTGTACTCACTTTTGTTGCCAGTGGTTTAGACATTAATGGCTGTGTGTTGAGTTATTTTGAGGGGACAGAAAATTTACACTGTTATACAAGCTGTACACCCACTACTTTACATTGTAGCAAAGTGTCATTTCTTCAGTGTTGTCACATGAAAAGATAATAAAATGGGGGGGTATGCGCGGCGCGATGCTGACTGGACGTGCAGCAGAGTAGCTCCGCCGGACAAGGTGATCAAAACGGCAATACCGGGGCCTGCCTCACATATTTTTCAGCACAAGTCAATCCACCCCCCGGACAGATCTATCGTGCATGCCTGGAAGGAGGAAATCCTGCAAACGCCAATCTCAGGGCAGTATTACAACCTATCTGCTCCGCTTGCAGGAGAAGTACATGATGCCTCAAAATGGCGCTGGATCCTCACCTCCCTCATGCAGCTCCGGAAACAGTCCGATACCAGAAACAGCAGTAAAGGAACGTGAGTACCCTTCTACCTTACCTCCTGCTTCCCTCACAAAAGCAGATCTGGAGGACAGCCTGGCGGCCATGTATGAGAAACTGGCCAATAAAATACATGCTGAAGTTAGCAGCTCTACCCAGGCTCTGTCTCAGGAGATCACAGCTCTGGGTAATAGAATTGACATTTTAGAGACAAAGCACGATGAATTGACGCTTGCCCATAACGATCTAAGGAAAGACTATGAAATTCTTGCAGAGAATTTCACGCAAATTCAGGCCCAAATCGAGGATTTGGAGAACCGGAACCGAAGATGTAATCTTCGTATTCGCGGAGTCCCGGAGACCATCACAGAAATAACCCCTGCCATGATGAAACTGTTCTGCTCTCTCCTTCCAGACAAGCCAGACACAGCTTTCATCTGTGACAGAATTCATAGGGCCTTACGCCCTAAACCTCCACCCGACAAGCCACCCAGCGATATAGTCCTCTGCTTTAAAGATTTCCTGATCAAAGAGGAAATTCTAAGAGTCTCTAGAAGCTCCATGAATATAAATTTAGAGGGCTTTAAACTCCAGATCTTTCCGGATATCTCTCAAGCCACTCTAGAGAAGAGGAGAAACATGAAAGAAATAACATAAGTTTTCCAGAACGCCAGAATTAGGTACAGATGGGGTTTTCCATTCAAACTCACTGTGCCGCATAATGGCACTGTATATACGGTCCTAAATATTTCAGAGGGCAAGGAACTATTAATTAAATTGTGCCTTCTTGAACCAGAACCTACCCTTCGCCTTCAAACAACTCAGAGACCATCACCAATCTGGTCTACTCCATCCTCCAGAAGTGGCCCTAGAAGAGGAAGCCAGCAACCACGCAATCTCTTGTCCTAATACTATGGTAGGAGACACCTAATTCACGGGATTCAGGCCTTATCTTCCCAACCACCACTCTAGAAACAATTCATCCTTTTCCTTTTTTTAGATTATGACCTCTGGTCTCTAGTTTTCTATCCATTGCAGCATTTTCTTGGTTTTGTGTCTAGTCCTGCCATCTTGTGAAAATAGGAATTGTGACACAAATTATTCTGATCCTAATAGACATGTCCTATCCCAAATTCCATCCTCCGTTCTGGATACAAGTGAACATTGGACTCCTGGTCAACCATCCACTAAGTTATTATTCAACATAGCCATGCTTTTAGATATGGTTACCTATTCTTTTTGAATATGTCATACAATCACAAACTGTAATTACTCACATAACATTGTGATTTTCATTTTCATTTATGCCTTTTTACTATGCAATTTGTTATCTGCCACGCCACTTACAACAACCAACTCGAGACTTGATTATCATCTTTACCTCGGGTCCTGTAACGGGTGTGGCAGGTGCATTTTGAATTAAGTTTAGATGGGCATTGCAGCTTGGCTTTAGCACTGTATGATCAGGAATATTTGACACCCTTATATGCTCTCACAATTTGACCAATAGAAATAATTTTTTTATTTTTTTTTATTTCTACCAGTCAGTATATAGTTAATGACCTGTTTATTACCTTTCCAAATTTATCATAGCACTCAAGAGATATTGTTATTCTATATCTCCTTCTCATCCTCCCAGGCTGCACTAAATATGTTCAGTAGTAATGCCGCCCGGTCCACCCACCGTGCTAGTTTGACCCCACTCTTGTCACCGTCTGATACAATATGGCCTCGCCGCATTTTTTGGCAAGATATTTTTGGTCTTTGGGGTTCCTCCTGTTCCGGTCCTATTCGTACTGGCGGGGGCGCCCTATTCAAACTCCGTTGACAAGATCGGGACAATTCAGTCACATTTACAAAAGTTCTCTTGCGTCAGTAGACACTGTGTCTTCTGACCCAATTTTTCAGTTTTATTACCATTTTGGTATTTTCTCGTTCTTTATATAGGCGAGTTTTGGAAGATCACTGTTGTCCAGGTTTCACAAAATGTATGTATATTATCGTACAATGTACCACTTATTACGCAACCTTAAATGTAAAAATTTAGATCTAAAAGGTCTAACCAACTCTTTTGATATCCATATCCTTTTCTCAACACTCAACTTAATCACTAGCATTAACACAGCGCACAACACTTTTAGTTACCATGGGGATCAAGATAATCTCACATAATGTTCAGGGGCTTAATTCGCCCCATAAACGCAAAAAGGCCTTTAGAGATTATAAAAGATTGGGTGCTGGAATAGTTCTCCTTCAGGAGACCCATTTCTCTTCTGACAAATGCCCCAAATATTTAGATAAAAACTATCAGCAGCATTATTTACCGTAACCACTTTTCATATCAAATCCAGAGGCGTTGCCATCTTTGTCAGGAATTCTATAGTGTTGGACGTTCAGCACATTTACAAAGATTTGGAGAGCCGTTTCATTATTTTAAAAGGTAAACTAAATGGTCGTAGCATTACGATAGCCTCAGTTTATGCTCCCAATGAAGCACATACTTCCTTTCTTAATATCTTTTTCAATACCCTTGACAAATATACATCCCCCCATATTATAGTAGGAAGGGATTTCAACTTGGCAGCTCATCCCTCTTTGGATAGGAGCTTCCCCTCCCCATCGTCTAGAGCATTCTCCAAATAAATCAATAGATCATTGAACTCATTTCAACTAATAGACACATGGATAACTCTTAATATAGGTATTAAATCGTATACGTTTTTTTCACACCTCCATAACAATTTTGCCCATCTTGACTACATTTTTACTACCCCTATCCTATTAGCAAATTTGGTAGGAGCAGATATTATCCCGTGCCCCTGGTCCGACCATCATATGGTCTCCTTTGAATCATCACACATAGGATTACCCCCATCCCCATATAGCTGGAGATTGAACGACTCCCTTCTATCCGATCCTAGCATCATACAACAGTTAACTACTAACATAGAGCAGTACTTTAATATTAATGATACGGAAGACATTTCACCTACCACTCTTTGGTCTGCACATAAGGCAGTCCTTAGAGGACAGCTTATTGAAATAGCATCTAGTAGAAATAAGTTAAGACTTACTGAGATCAGTTCCCTGGCTAAAGATCTCAATGAACTGTATAAAAAAGTTAGCTCCTCTCCGTCTCCTTCCATAATACAATAGATTAATTCCAAATGCCACGCCCTTAATTTGCTTCTCTCAAAGGTCACTGAGAAAAGTATTCGATTTTCCAAAGCTAGATTTTCTCTGCAAGGCAACAACTCATCAGCAATGTTTGCTAGAAAGTTAAATCAATTGGTTAAACCCCCTCATACTTATAAGCTATGGGACAGAAAAGGTAACCTCACCTCTCACCCAAAAGATGTTCAGAACATCTTTTTAAATTTCTACAAAGCCCTCCTTTCTAATCCTCATTCTGCTCCTTCTCCAACCTACCCAAACCACAAAAGGACCATTCCCTTCCGCAAAACTACCGTCCCATCTCAATTTTAAATAACGATCTTAAAATTTTTGGCAGAGAGTTAGCTGATAGATTAGCTATAATTATCCCTTCTTTAATACATGTTGATCAATCTGGCTTCATTAATAAGACATATCACAGATAACATTAGGCTTGTTAATAACATCATTCAAGATGCAAATGTATTATCCCGCCAAGTATGCTTATTAAGTCTTGATATTAATAAAGCATTTGATAGCGTTAGTTGGTCATATCTGGACCAGATCCTTATTAAATTTGGTTTCCCTGAAAAATTCTCCCACGGATTTAAAGCCCTGTATCATTGTCCACAGACTAGAATAAGGATCCCGGGTAGCAATTCTGAATTTTTCTCCCTAAATAGAGGTACCAGACAGGGTTGTCCCCTGTCCCTCCTATTGTTTGCCCTAGCTCTGGAACCCCTAGCTTGCGCCATCAGAAATAACCCAAATATATCAGGCAATACGAAGGGCCCTTTTGAATTCAAAATTAGCATGTATAGCGATGATGCTATAGTATTAATTTCCGATCCTCTCAAGTCTATTTACAGTCTCATCTCTGAACTGAATATTTTTAAGGATCTTTCTGGCTTGGGAGTTAACCATTCAAAATGTTCTATCATACCAATAAATATATCCCTGGAAACAGCTACTGTCATCAAATCCAAATTTCCATTCACTTGGAGCACAGACTCCATAAAGTATCTGGGTGTGCACATTTCACCCCAATTTAAATCCCTTTTTCAAAATAATTTCCCATCTCTATTTAATCAAATTAGGAACCTATTAAAATCCTGGTCTCCTTACCATATCTCCTTTTTAGGAAGAATATGTGCTATAAAAATGAATATCCTACCCAAGCTCCTTTTCTTATTTCGCACCCTACAAATTAATATTCCTAGATATAAAATTGAATCCTTACAAAAATATATAAATAAATTTATTTGGACTGGTAAGAACCCCAGATCCAGCAATGATACCCTATACAGATCACAAGTCATGGGTGGCCTTGGTCTCCCAAATCTATGGACATATTATATGGCCACCAGACTCACCCACTTAACACAATGGTTCTCGAAAAATAAAAACATCCCCTGGCTGCAATTCGAATCCTCCTCTATCCTACCTTATCACCTCGAAGGGATTCTATGGTCCAATCAAAACTTATATATAGATCCATCTACCTTCGCAAACACATTGTATCGCAGCTCCTACAATTTTGGTGCCATTCTAAATCTTCCCACAAACTGATTTCTCCCACACCCCCGTTAGCCTCCTTTGTAGGCGAACCTAGCTTTATACCTGCCTTCAGAGAGAAATCCGACTTCAAAATATGGATTGACAACAACCTCACTAACATTATATCTCTCTCAGACAACAATCAATATTTATCCTTTGATATTCTCCACCACAAATTTAATATTCCCCTTGCTCAGAATAACAATCATTCCGCAATCAAATAGTTTTTTTCTTCACAATTTCCCTCAAAACTAAACCCCCCTTATACTCTTTTTGAACAGATCTGCATTAACTCTCCGAGAGACAAAGGATTGATATCTAAACTATATTCCTACCTAAACTAATTGAACATCCCGGACAAATCTAACACAATGTTAAAATGGGAAGCAGAATTAGGTCAGGTGATTTCTCTAAAAGACTGGCACCAAATGTTGAGAAATATGCGCAAAAGCAATAGAGCTCCCGCATTCAAAGAAACCCCTTTTAGCCCCTACAGATCCGC
This sequence comes from Glandirana rugosa, assembly GCA_018402905.1. Taxonomy (NCBI): domain Eukaryota; kingdom Metazoa; phylum Chordata; class Amphibia; order Anura; family Ranidae; genus Glandirana; species Glandirana rugosa. The sequence continues at coordinate 84,505 of BLSH010123455.1, read as the reverse complement.
GCTATTGCCGAAGTACGGCTCCAGTGCGGATCTGAAATGCCGGGACGACGTCCATGGACGTTGTCCCCTGTGCACGCTCCCGGCGCGCTCCCTGGTGGCAGCGGGGCGGCGCGCGCGCGCGCCCGTGGGTCGGGCGGACTCGATGTCTGCTCGAGACCCACGATTGCCTGACAGAGCCGCAGAACGGGGAACCGCCGATGTAGACACGGCGGTTCTCCGTTCTGTGACAGGGGACATGACAGATCTACTGATCCCTGTCACTGGGATCAGTTAGATCTGTTATGTTCCGGCCAGCCCCGCCCCTCCACAGTTAGAAAATGCCCAGGGAACATTGTTAACCCCTTCTCTGCCCCCTGCAGGTTAACCCCTTCACTGCCAATGACATTTACACAGTAATCAGTGGATATTTAAATTTCTGATCGCTGTATAAATGTCATTGGTCCAAAAAATGTGTAAAAAATGTCCGACATTTCTGCTGCAATATCGCAGTCCCGATAAAAATCACAGATCGCCGCCATTACTAGTAAAAAAAAAAGAAAAATAATAAAAACGCCATAAATCAATTCCCATAGTTTGTAGATGCGATAACTTTTGCGCAAACCAATCAATATACGCTGATTGCGATTTTTTTTTAACAAACATATGTAGAAGAATATATATCTGCCAAAACTGATGAATAATTTTTTTTAATGGATTTGTACTTTAGCAAAAAGTAAAAAATATTGTTCTTTTTTGCAAAATTGTCGCTCATTTTTTGTTTATAGCGATCAGAAATGACGCAGAGGTGATCAAATACCACCAAAAGAAAGCTCTATTTGTGGGGAAAAAAGGACACAAATTTTATTTGGTTACAACGTCGCACGACCGCACAATTGTCATTCAAAATGAGACAGCGCTGAAAGCCAAAAATTGGTCTGGGCAGGAGGGGTGTTTAAGTGCCCAGTAAGGAAGTGGTTAAGATATTTATTAGGTGGTACATGACTCCTTTAAAAATCCACTCTTACTATCCTGCATTCTCTCCATTGTGGTTGTAATATGCCAGGTTCACTTTTTCTGGGATTCTCCTCTCCTTAATCCTTTCTGGCAGAAAGTCTCTGCATCAATTCAGAGCATAGCAAACAAAGTTGTTGTTTTGTCACCACAAATATGTTTACTATATTCCAACATTCCAAAAATTCCTCACCCGCAACTGAATCTAATTCAATCTCTGTTCAGCGCTGCCCAATGGACCATAGCGTGTAACTGGCAAACTACACACCTCCCTTGGTCCCAAGTAATATCACGCATGGACACGATTAAAGTTACGGAATTTATTTTTCATACAATCATGGATATTATGCATATTTACAAGGAGAAATGGAAATTTTGGCACTCTTCATTACATTTATAGCTCAATATAACAGTGTTGGTACTTTATCATCTTTATTGTCACAGACAAATATCGAATCAATTCAGTTGTCTTAAGTCTTATTTCATTTGATAAGCTATGTTCAATTGATATGCTCCTGGTACATTGACATGTTATTTATATTTGATCTTCCAATAAAATCGTTTCTAAACAAAAGAAAAGATAATAAAATATTTACAAAAACGAGAGGTGTACTCACTTTTGTGAGATACTTATATAAAAACAAAAACACTAACGGCTACTTTTACGCTGGGGCGGTGGGGTAGTAGCCGTAAATCGCCGCGATTTACCGCTGTTATGGCGGCACTATGGTGCTGCTATGCAGGTGGGAGCGTGGCGCTTTTAACCCCCCACAAGTAGTTAAAAGTGCCGACGAGCTGCGCTTCCAAGGCGGTGTGCAGCCGATTCTGAAGCGCTTGCCATTCATTTCAATGGCAGGGACAGTGCAGGAGTGGTGTAAACACCGCTCAGTGCACCGCCCCAAAGAAGCGGCTTGCGGGAGTTTGTTTCATTTCCAGCAAGCGCGCCGCCCCGAGCCGCCCCAGTGTGAAAGGACACACTGGGTTTAATGGAGAGGCGCTTTACAGGCGCTATTTTTAGCTAAATAGCGTCTGTAAAGCGCCCCAGTGTGAAAGGGGCCTAAGTGAAACACCTAAACTAAACAAGTATGTCATTAATCAGAATACCCGTTCAGATATGTTTCATTATCATAGAGGTTCACATGCTTTTTCTCAAAGGTAAAATATTGTGTGTGCAATTTGTTAACACAGAAGTGTAGGCCATACCTCCCTACTTTTTGAGATGGGAGTGAGGGACACCTATTAGCAAATATATGTAGGCATAGGACACACACCCTTCCACGCCCCCTTAAAGGAGAATTGTACAAAAAATGATTAGTTAAACTCACAAGTGCTTTATTTTTACCATTACTTTTCCTTTATATTGGCTTTTGAAGTTTACAAATGGAACAATTTAGTAACTGGGTGAAAGATTTAGCATTGGGAAACACTTTTTGAAAGATAAATAGTGCATTTTATATACAGCTATATAGATCAGACCAAAATGAGGGACAAATAAGGAGGAATGAGGGACAGAGGGACATTGTTCCAAATCAGGGACAGTCCCTCGAAATCAGGGACAGTTGGCTGATATAAAATACCCTCGATTAACTAAGTTATAATAATTTGAAAACATTTGAAAATGAATATCCTAAAAATAATTTTTAAAGGAATTATAAACCTCTCTACCTGAACCTTACCTTCATAAGATGTGCATTGGTCACGTAGTTTCATGGTATCATCTGTTGCCCTGTACACATAGCCTGTGGTAGCGCAAATATTCACATTCTGTTGTCAGAATTTTCTGTTTGTGTCCATACATGAGCTATACAGCATACCACCGCACAGGTTAATGCATGACCTCTGTCTGTAGTCTGAGAACTGACCCTTCCTGTGAAGAAACTACATATCCCACAATCCCTACAACTCTCAGTCTAGCACTGGCGCATGTGCAGTAATTAGATTTGAGTCTTCCAAGACTAAAGGCGGTACAGTTATTAGCTGAAAACTGTTGTACGACAGCCTGCGTATAATAATCCGACCATTCGTAGGCTCCATTCGACAACTGATTTTCAATTATCATCCAACAGAAGTTGTATGAGCAGACTAGAAAACTTTTGTCTGCCAACAAGGCATCGTCCGATTTTTGGCTCATGTGTAGAGAAGTTGGACAAACAAAAGTTGTAAGTACAAACACGCATGCTCGGAATCCATGAAGTGTTCGGTCCTGTAAACATGCGTCCATAATTCACCTGAACTCCCTCTTTATATGCTCGTAACACGTCACTACGTTCGGCTTTGTCAAACGCTAATTTGACTACCGTCAGTATGCTAGATAAAATCACGGACAGCCGATTTTCAGAAAAGTTGGACGTGCGGTCGTACAACAATCGCATCATGTGTACGAGGCTTATGTCACCACAGGCCGCAGTATGAAAAGGTAGACAGTGAGAACTTACCCACCAGGGGTCACAGGACCCCCTGACCAGACACCTGTGCACCATAGATCTGCCATGTGCGGAGCTACAGTGTCCCCAGAGAGGTACTCACAACAGTTGTAGTGGGGTGGAAAGTATAATGCTGTCTGTGCCAGGCACCCATGGCTGCTAGATCCCATGTAGTTTCCTCTGACTGCTGTGCTGCTTAACTGGCGGTAGCACACTGAGCTGGTCCTCTGTGGGCCAGGAATAAAAATGGTACACGCATGCATAAATTCTCAGTGAAAGTTTAATCACTTGACCCCCAGACCTTTTCTGGAACTTTGTACATGCAAAAATCTGTATTTTTTGCTAGAAAATTTCTTAGAACCCCCAAATATATATAATATATATATATATATATATATATATATATATATATATATATTATATATAGCAGAGGCCTTAAAAATTGGTGAGTTTTGCAATTTTTTATGTCACAGGGCAATTTTTCAAACACAATTTTTTTAGGAAAAAACACACTTTTTTGAACCTTAATGCAAAAAAAAAAACACAATAGATAACTAATTTCTTTGGTAAAATATAAAAGATGATGTTACACCGAGTAAAGAGATACCACACATGTCACGCTTTAAAATTGGACATGCCTGTGCAACAGCAACAAACTATGTAAATGTTACTAATATACAAAAGCAACCCCCTAAATGGGACTTTAAATGGGAGGACCAACTCAACAAGAGAGGAGAAGTGGATTTTTTTAACACAAACTTTTTAACGGGACACTGTATTTTTTAACGTTTTGAGTGGTTAAAAATTCCGGAGACGATATATATTATATATATATATATATATATATATATATATATATATATAAAATTCCGGAGACGATATATATTATATATATATATATATATATATATATATATATATATAT
>BLSH010123455.1:62871-76860 GCA_018402905.1 Glandirana rugosa | reverse complement strand
ACGCTATTGGAAACGTGTTTGGCTAGTTATATGACATGTGAATAACCCTAAAAACAAAATGGTTTTATACATCGTCTTGAAAAAAAAAATATCGTGTTTTTTATTTTTCGGTGGTTTTCTTTTGAGATAAACACCTTTTTTTCCTGTTTTTAAAATAAACCCATGTTGCAGCGTGCTGGCGGATTAACAGTTAATTTCATTTCGTCACGGTAAGTTAGCTGCTAGAATTGCCTTTGCAAGAGAGCCAACTATCGGCTCTAAAAAGCCGGTATAGCCATGTGAAGTCTAGCAACATACGTGCACGTCTCATGGCAGCAAGTGGTTAACCCCTTGACCTCCGGAAGTTTACTCCCCTTAATGACCAGGCCATTTTTTGCGATATGGCACTGCTTTACTTTAATTGACAATTAGGCGGTCGTGCGACGTTGTACCCAAATAAAATTTTTGTCCTTTTTTTCCACAAATAGAGTTTTCTTTTGGTGGCTTTTTATTTTTTGTGCTATAAAAAAAAAAGTTCTGCTACATATTTTGGTAAAACAAAAATCCCAATAAGTGTACAGTATATTGATCGGTTTGTGCAAAGGTTATCGCATCTGCAAACTATGGCATATTTTCATTTTTTTACTAGTAATGGCGGCTATCAGCAACTTATAGAGATACTGTGATATTGCGGCGGACATTCTGACACATTTTGACCCCTTTCATACCAGGGCCGCCCAAGCGTTAGCAGTAAAACAGCGCTAATTTGCGGCGCTTTACCGCTGACATAGCGGCGCTTTCGTGCTGCTATTCGACGGCTGCGGTGCGCTTGTAACCCCCCCCCACAAAGGGTTAAAAAGGAGTGGTGGAGGAGCATTGTATACACCGCTCCCCCACAGCCCCAAAGATGCGGCTTGCAGGACTTTTTTTCCCATCCTGCAAGAGCAAGTACTCAGGCTTTCACACTGGGGTGGATTGGGGGGCTTCAGGCAATTCACAGGCACTATTTGTAGTGCAAAAGCGCCTGAAAAAAGTTCTCGTTTGAAAGGGGTCTTTGGGAACCAGTGACAGGAAAACAATGCAAAAATATACATTGTCACTGTACTAATGACACTGGCTGGGATGGGGTTAACATCAGGGGCGATCAAAGAGTTAATTGTGTGCCTAGCCAGTATTTTACTAAACTAAATTCTGCTTTGTTTACATAGGCAGATTGCAGTTCTGTCTCTCTGGCTGATGATTGGTGGGTGCCAGCAGAAATTGAGTCTGCTACTTGCCGATAGGCTCCCGCTGTGTCTGACCACAGTGGGAGTGTCAGGAAGCAACCGTGGCCCCTGGAAATCGGGTCCGGAAGCACAGAGCGTGTACGCGCGCCCGTGCCCGCGCGTATGCGCCGGCATTGGCGCCAAACGGCCCATTTAAGGCCCATTTAAGCAGACAGCACCCTGCAACCAGTGCTGTCCGTTCTACAGCGTTCCAGTGTTTCGCAGTGATCTGTTCTGAGAATTCCTGTTTACCTGTGACCCAGCTTGACTCCGTATCTGCTTGAACTCTGCCTGCACCGACCCCCGACTTAACTACGACCATTCTTCTGCCTGACCCCTTTGTACTTCAGTTGTCCGCCTGTTGCCGAACCTGCCTGTACCCGACTGCCTGCTTCTTCTGTACTGCTCCGCCCGCATGTTATTGACCCGGCCTGTATCACTACTCTTCAGTCTTGAACGAACCTCTGGACGACATCTAACCACCATCTGTGTCCAATCCAGCCCTTGTGCCCCCTGCACTCTACAACTCCCTGTCTGCTCTACCAGGGGTTCTGGAACCAAGGCCAAAAGAGAGGTTGCCCACTGCATAAGTCAGACTCTACCATCAGGTACGTGACAGCAACGGACAGCCAGTCCGAGTCTGTGCAGGGGCCCTCTCCGATGGATGATCTATGTGTGTACCTAGCTGGGTTCACCCAAGCGGTGAAGGACTTACAAGTAGAGTACACCCGGTTGGAAAACAGAGTCCTGGAACTCTCCTTGCCAACTCCATCAAGTTCCAGCCAGGGGCCTGCTCGCACTATTGTCACCTTGCCTAAGGAGCCCAAGGTACCTTTGCCCGAACGGTTCACGGGGACCGTAAAACGTTTTGGGCTTTTCGCAATGCATGCAAGTTATACTTTGCCCTGCAACCCTGCACCTTTTCCCTGGAAGCCACCAAGGTGGGACTGGTAATATCTCTTTTACAAGATGAACTCCAAGCCTAGGCCCATCGGCTACTGGAACAAAAGGCTCCTGAAACCGCAAACCTCTTCCTCTTCTTTCAGTCCATGGCTCGGCTCTATGAGGACCTCCACCAGGCTGCCACTGCAGAGGCCGCTCTCCACGTGCTCCAGCAAGGCCTCCGTACGGCGGAGGACTATGTCTCAGAGTTCTGGCACTGGAGCGCAGATACGGCCTTGAATGATGCAGCACTCTGTCACCAGTTCAGGCTGGGCCTCTCAGGACCACTCAAAGACGAGCTGGCCTGTATGGGTGTTCCCCGATCTCTGGATACCCTGATCAACCTGGCCATCCAGGTTGACCGCCGCCTGCGGGAACGCAGAGCTGAGAGTTCCGCAGGATCTGCATGACCTGTCTGGATGCTACCCAGAGTACCCAGCTACCCGGGACCAGTCCCACAAGACCTGCCAGAGCCCAGACTCCTACGTCCCTCACTCCCTCCTGAGGAGAGACACAGACATCTGACCCATAACCTCTGCCTCTACTGCGGAGGCCCCGGACATCTTGTCAGGTCCTGTCCAGTCAAGTGTGGTAAGGGTCCCCACACTACCACAGCAGAAGTCCTATCCTTGCCGAGTACTTACACTGACCTTGTTCTTCTCCTTCTTCTACAGCTCCCCGGTGGGAGTATCCAGATCCCAGCCATCCTGGACTCTGGAGCCTGCAGCTGCTTTGTAGACCTGGCCTTTGCAGCCCAACATCAAATCCCCCTCAGACCTAAGACCCATCGGATGGTCACCTGCTTAGCTGACGGGTCCACCATTAAATTGGGAGCAGTCACTCACGAAACTATCCTTCTTCTTGCCCAAACAACGAGCGGCCACTCAGAACACCTGCTGTTGGACGCCATTGCATCCCCTCTCTTCCCGGTCATTCTGGGTCTGCCATGGCTTTGGGGCATACTGCCCCACCATTGACTAGTCCACTGGAGAGGTTCAGTTTTCTTCCTCTTACTGCCAGCACAACTGCCTACCGCCGGCTCCGGAATCACCTCCTTCCGTGCTCTGTCCGAACTCTGACCCTGATCCGGAGACCCGCATCGCTGTTCCTTCTGTCTATCACTACTTCATGGATGTGTTCAGCAAGAAGGGGGCAGATGAACTCCCACCTCACAGGTCTTACGACTGCCCGATACAACCGTTTCCCCTGGGAGGTACCATTCGGCAGAATTTACCCGCTCTCTGAGGTGGAGCTGAAGGCCCTCAAAGCCTATCTTGACGAAAACCTCGGCCCTCCACATCACCTGCAGGGGCTGGAATATTCTTTGTAGAGAAGAAGGACCACTCTCTCAGACCCTGCAGAGATTACAGGGACCTCAATAAAATTACGGTCAAAAACCGTTACCCCCTACCACTGGTCCCCGAACTATTTCAAAGGCTAGGTACAGCTTCTGTATTCACTAAGCTGGATATCCGCGGGGCATATAACCTCATTCGCATCTGAGAGGGTGACGAATGGAAGACGACCTTTGGGACACACTTCGGTCACTTTCCAGCACTTGGTGAATGACGTGTTCCGTGACTACCTTGATCAATTCGTTATCATCTACCTTGACGATATCCTCATTTTCTCTGCCTCTCTGGAAGAACACCGCAGGCACGTCAGGTGCGTTTTACAACGCCTTCGACAGCATGGACTCTATGCTAAGGCCGAAGAGTGTGCGTTTGAGCGCTCCAGCATCCCATTTCTGGGCCTTAACATTTCAGTCACGGGAGTCACCATGGACCCACAGAAGGTCTCCGCCATCTTGGACTGGCCAGCTCCAGTTGACAGGAAAGGGGTCCAACGGTTCGTAGGCTTTGCCAATTTTTACAGGAAATTTATCAAGGGGTTTTCCGCTGTCATTTCACCCATTACCCAGCTCATTAAACAGAACTCCCATTTCCACTGGTCTCCTGAGACCCAAATGGCCTTTCTGAAGCTCAAGAAACTATTTACCTCCGCACCTGTCCTAAAGCACCCGGATTCGACTCTGCCTTACATCCTGGAAGTGGACGCTTCAGAGACTGCAGTGGGAGCAGTTCTCTCCCAGAGACGAGGTCCAAAGGCCTCCCTACATCCCATCGCCTTTTTCTCCCGGCACCTGAGAAAAATTACGATGTGGGAGATCAGGAACTCCCGACAATCAAGTCCGCCCTGGAGGAATGGCGGTATCTGCTGGAGGGAGCTGTACATCCTGTCATGGTCTTCACCGACCATAAAAACCTAGAATACCTGCGCACAGCTAAAAGGTTGAAGCCACGTCAGGCACGTTGGACTCTATTCTTCTCCCGCTTCCAGCTGCACATCACATACAGGCCCGGGTCGAAGAACGTAAAGCCGGATGCTCTGTCTAGGATGTTCAGCGAACCTGAAGTCTCCACACCACCAGATACCATCCTCCCTTCCTGGAGCTTCTTGTTGACTGAGGAAGATCTGCTATCTCACGTCAAAATATCCTTGGCCGAATCCCCCATGTCTCCTGACACCAGGCTAATAATGAAGGATGGGCTGTGGTGGTTCCATAACTAAGTCTACTTTCCAGAAGAGCAACGCCTAACAGTCTTGGAACTTTGCCACGACCACAAGTTGGCGGGGCACTTTGGAGGTCGCAAGACTGCGGAGCTGCTGTTGCGCTCCTTTTGGTGGCCTTCCGCTGATGAGGACTGTCGAAAGTACGTCAGCGCCTGTCCGGTCTGTGCCCAACACAAGACCAGCCGGGTTAAAGAGTGGGGCTTATTGAACCCGCTCCCTATCCCTGAACACCCATGGTCCCACATATCTATAGACTTCATAGTGGAGTTACCCCCATCTGGGTGATAGGTCCCATGACCCACTTCCTGATTGTCCAGGAGGAGGATCAGTGTGAAAATAGCAAATATTAATTCGCTATTGTCACACAACTGGGTGAGCCCATCCTGTTTTGAAGCCTATTAGAGCCTCTGGCTCTAATCACATGCTTAAAAAAAACACCCCCGCCATTGGAATCCATGCGTCCGGTGCCCTGCATGTAGATCAGGGGGCCAGACACATGGATGGGGGGGGCGGCGCCCGTGCGCCCCTAATGGATGGGCCGCCACTGGCTGGGAGTGTGAAGGGTTATAGGCAGTGTTAACTTTAGTTTTAGTTATAGTCTTTTGACTAAAACTTTATTTTAGTTTTAGTCATATTTTAGTAATCTGAATTGTTTTAGTTCTATTTTAGTCGCCTAAAATCTCCAGTATATTTTATTTGACTAAAATCAAATGGGTTCAGTTAAATTGTAATGCATTATTTAAGCATTTCTTTAGAACTGCCATTCTATACTCCTGGAGTAAAAATCTAATAACGTGTTATTATTTATGGTATTAAGTTTGATCATGCACTAAAGACACAGATTTAGCCATTGTGATATATAACGTCTTTATAAAGAAAACCAAGTTTCATAAACAAAATAATTTTTTTTTTGACAAACAGTAGAGCAACTTTAAAATATTAAACAAAAAAATAACTGTAAACTCTATTGGCTGTAATGCCATTGCACATATTTCCTGAATATATTAACATTAAATATTAAGAAAAAAATAAGAAAAGCCTCTTATTTTTTTTCTTTCAGAAGCTTAGTAGATGCCCCCTACTTATTCTTATGTGGTAGTGCAGTGGTAACTTTCAACATCAAAATTTGATTTAGTTTTAGTCATAGTCTTTTGAATAAAATGCCATTTTAGTTTTAGTCGTATTTTAGTCATCTCAATTGCTTTAGATTTAGTCGTATTTTAGTCGACTAAAATCGTGTTTATTTTAGTCGACAAAATTAACATTGGTTATGGGGGGGGGGGGGGGTCCCTGCAGCTTTACTTTTTTGTCAGCATGCATCCAATGGCTAAAAGAAGATACTATGTAATGTATAACTGAGAAAACAGTTTACATGTATGCCTGCACTTTAACTAGGACTGTGTTTTCAATTATGATTTAAAACAGGAGTCTCCAAACTTTATACACACACGGCCAGTTTATTGTCCTTCAGACTTTTGGGGGGCCAGACTATAGCCAGCAGGAGTGGAAATTCTATTGGTATCAGTGGGTGAAAAACATTGCCACATTTGGTAATAGGGGGTTGGAATAGTACCCTATCTTTGGTACCATAGGGCGGAATAGTGCCTCATTATTGGTGTCAGTGGGAGAAATAATGCCCCATTGTTGGTATCAGATGCCAGAATAGGGTGTCATATCAGTGGGGGGATTAGTGCCACATCTGGCCGGGCCACACTTTGGAGAACATGGATTTAATGCATCCCATAGCAGTAGCCAATCATACAGAAAACCAGAAGATTCTCACGCAGAATAGACATAAATTGAACAGTAGTCCTCTGAGCTGTTACACATTTACTTTTCATACTGCAGTATAAACATTTTTTTAAAACTATAATTGAAAAAGACAGTAATCTCAGACCGAGAACAGTTGCTGTCCAGATACTAAAAAGTTTCTTCTGTACGATAAGTCTTGAAGCAGGTTTGTATACAAAGTGCTGGCTTCAAGGAGCAATCCGGGCAGTAGTAACATGTATCCTTACGAAATCCACGCTGAGGACACACCCGACATCTCCTTGCTGGGTGTGCTTTTGTGGTTGGAGGTATCAATTCAGAAAAGTCCCTTCCAACTAGTCTTTCCTCCACTTCCAACTCTGCCACAGTAACACTAAGGCCTCATACACACGGGCGTATCTAAAAAAATAAACAAAACGTCGGGTCCGACGTCAAGGAAAAAAAGTCAACGTTTTTCGGCGTTATGCATTGGCGTTTTTGAGCGTTAGTGAGCTTCGGCGTCAATAGGCGTTTTTTAAAAAAACATCCCTCTGCTATTTAAAAGTCGACGTTTTTCGGCGTTATGCATTGGCGTTTTTGAGCGTTAGTGAGCGTCGGCGTCAATAGGCGTTTTTTAAAAAAAAATCATCCCTCTGCTATTTTTCTACCTAAAAACGTCGGCGTCAGAAAACGCCGGTACAATATTAGGTGGCGTTTGTTGGCGTTTTGTGGCGTCGGCGTCAAAAAACATCAAAACGTTACAGCCTCAGAACGCGATGCCCATGGGTTCTACTTTCTGCTCACTAACGCAGACGCCACCTACAGCTCAAAAACGCTGAAGTTTTTATGGGGCCATTGACTAACATGGAGAACTGCAAAAAACGCCAGAAAACGCCGGCGTCAAAAAACGTCCGTGTGTATGAGGCCTAAATTGATCATTATCAAGAAAGCTTTTTATGATCGATTCCTGAAACTTAAGAAAACATAGGTGCTTCTCAGCAGTTGTTTGGTGATACACCACATGCACTGAACATGGAGAGCTGAACCAAATAAAGTACCAACTTTGTATACCACACCATACCCCTATGATGAGCAATAAATGGTTCTAGCATCTTTCCACTCCAGACATGTAGTAGTTGTAGTCTAATGCCTCGTACACACGGGTCGATGATCGTATACAACAGGTTGTACGAACGACCGTTGTATGCTAAATCAACCGTTAGTACGCGCAATTAAAACAGCCTACGTACGACAGTCGTACAACAGAAGTTGTATGAGCAGACTAGAAAACTTTGGTAGTACGACAAGCGGTCGTACGACTGTTGTATCGTGTGTACAGAGAAGTTGGTCCAACAAGTTGTATTGTGCAAAACACGCATGCTCAGAAGTCAGGAATGGTCGTACGATTGTTTTGTGCATATCAGTACGTGAGATACAACAGCCAACATATGATTTGGGCCGTTTGGTCGTACGATCGTCGAACCGTGTGTACGAGGCTTTAGAGACACTTTGGTTTGGTGACATTTTGTTCCACCTCCATGGCAAAGGCCAACATGCTTTCTTCATGTATCGTTGTCAGAAGCACCTGATCTTTGCTTCCTTTGTATTTCACAGCAAGAAGTTCTTCACAGCGCTGTAAGGTGGTTTCACCTTTCTTCTGCTTTTTGATCTTGAGGTCTCGTGGAAACCCCTTCTTAGAAGGATGGATTGTTCCACATGCCAGTGTTCCCTTAGTGTACAGCAACCTGAACAAAGCAGGATTGCAGTATGTTTGGTTCATGTACAAGTGGTAGCCTTGGTTGTAGAGAGGATGCACAAGGTCATCTACAATTTTCTCACTGATACCAAAGTCCAAAGAGCATTCAGACAAATTCAGGTCAGGAACCTTGTAAATGCACACCCTAAATCGATAGGTGTAACTGGTCGAGCTTTCGCAAAGTCTGTGTAGCTTACAAAATTTTTCATCCTTGGTAAAATATTCCCTGCAGACTATAAGGCCTTTATAACAGAGCAAAGACCTATCCACCACTAGATTCTGTCCTGGGATGTAGACCTCTTGAAACCTCTTCAGTAGGTGGTCAAGGACAGGCCGCACCTTAAACAGATCCTCAAATTGAGGATGGTCTGGAGGTAGAGCCAACGTATTATCATTGTAATGCAAAAACTTCTGCAACAGGAAAAATCTATTAAGGCTCATTGTCACCATGAAAATAGGGGTGGTAAGTGGAAGCTTTGCAGACCAGTAGGACTCAATACTTGACCTTTGGATAATGCCCATGTTTAGAGTGAGACCCCAAAACTTTTGCATCTCAGAGAGAATAGTTGGTGTCCACTGGCTGGATTCAGGACCACCATCCTTTTCGTTTTCTTGTTCTAAAAAATATTGCTCTGCGCAACAGTTAGTTTGTTTGTCAACGTTCTCAAAGAACCATCAGTATTAACCCTACACCCCCAGGTTGCTGTGAAAAGAGGCAGCACAGGTTGGATCACATTAGGCACTGTCCAATTAAACAGAGGCTCTGACTGTCCATCACCGCATGAAACATCCCTAAATGTTTTTTGAGAAACATTGCTAAGGTTTGTATTCATATCTCCTACATGGCTTTGAAGCTTCACCGTGTTTCCGAGTTTTGATTTTTTGCGCAGGGGCTCATATTCTGCATCGCTGAAGACATCTGAGGATTCCTTGTGATAGTGATCTTGAATGTACTCATCAGCAGGGCTGTCTTAATGCATGGGCACCCCTGGGCACTGCCCAGGGGCCCCAAATGCATGGCGGCCCCACGTTAGCCTTGCATTACATCATACTTGCCAACTGTCCTGGATTTGCTGGGATTTGCTGGGACAGTCGCGCTTTTTTTCTAAGTTGTCCCGGGGTGGCTGTGTCCCGGACAGTGTCCCAGTACCTGTACTGTGCCCTCCTGCCTCCCCCTGTACTGTGCCCTCCTGCCTCCCCTTGTACTGTGCCCTCCTGCCTCCCCTTGTACTGTGTCCTCCTGCCTCCCCCTGTACTGTGCCCTCCTGCCTCCCCCTGTACTGTGCCCTCCTGCCTCCCCTTGTACTGTTCCTTCCTGCTTCCCCCTGTACTGTCCCCTTCTGCCTCCCCTTGTGCTGTCCCCTTCTGCCTCCCCCATACTGTGTTCTTTGTGTTGATTAGTCTTTGATTTATGGCATTTTTTATTGTTTAAAATGGATTTTATTGAAAATACTAATAAATATATGCTTAACTTATGCTTATACTTCAATCGTTGAGAGTTGGTGCGTAATTTGGAGCAAGCTGGTAGGGGGCCCCAGTGCATTATTTTGCCCAGGGGCACATGATGCTATTAAGACAGCCCTGTTCATCAGAATCTCCTTCGCTAGAGGCGGAGTCTGAAATCAGCACTACAATTTCAACAGCAGGCATGTGACGTTTTGCCATAGTTACACGCTTTTTCTGAAAGTAGAAGAAAATTGTGTAAGAAGAATTATATGAGATGACTGAAATTATACCTTTTGGCAGGCGTGTATATCCAGCCCAAACTTTTTTCTTTATTTTGGATAGAGTGGGGGAAGGATTAGAACCCTTGTGGGTTCTGTTAGGGAGATTGCCCATACTACCTGTCCTGATGACATTTTACAAGACAAGAAGTGAAGGGAACTTTCTAACAGCAGAAAACAGAAAAAAAAGTCAAATTTGTACCTCTGTTTGTGTCCCTCTTGCAGTTTTTCCTTCCCTTCCTCTCTGTTAAAACCATTGTCAGCAGGACAGAAAGTCAGAGAGAACAAACGTACAGAGTTAATTGACCAGTTCTAGGGCCAACAAGTCATATCCACATCCTTAATTAATATACAAGTTCAAGAGAATGGGGGGAGAGTGCTCTACCATAAATTCAAGAGCACTTCGAAGGATATGAGGTTGTCACAGAAGACCAAAATCATTTTAAAAATTTTATTTGTACAAAAATCCATAAAAACATCATATAAGAGTAATTTGTGAATCTATGAACATATGGCATATCGCCAATAATGAGACTTAGATCCAGTAAACGCTTGAAGGCTTCTGGTGCATGGAGTGAGCTTACGCGTTTCGCAGAGCTGTGACTCTGCTTCTTCAAGGCAACTCTACATGCATCTAGATTTATCAATCAAATTACAAAGACATATCATTACAGTCACAAAAATCTAAAACTTATTTTTAACAGTTCTCAAAAACTAGTGAAACATATTATAGGTAGAACAAAAAAGATGATGGCTGTATGTGGTGTGTCTCTGGGTATCTGTTCTGATTGCTGTGGATGTGTAGGTGTGTGTGCTATGTTTAGTGTAGTAGTTGCCACGAATTCCATGGGGAGTAGCCTCTCTTTGCTCTATCTATTTATATACAGTATCTCACAAAAGTGAGTACACCCCTCCCATTTTTGTAAATATTTTATTATATATTTTCATGTGACAACGCTGAAGAAATGTCACTTTGCTACAATGTAAAGTAGTGAGTGTACAGCTTGTATAACAGTGTAAATTTGCTGTCCCCTCAAAAAAACGTAACTCACACCCATTAATGTCCAAACCGCTAGCAACAAAAGTGAGTACACCCCTAAAGGAAAATGACCAAATTGGGCCCAATTAGCCATTTTCCCTCCCCGGTGTCATGTACCTCATTAGTGTTACAAGGTCTCAGGTGTGAATGGGGAGCAGGTGTGTTAAATTTGGTGTTATCACTCTCACTCTCTCATACTGGTCACTGGAAGTTCAACATGGCACCTCACGGCAAAGAACTCTCTGAGGATCTGAAAAAAAAAGAATTGTTGCTCTATCTAGGCTATAAGAAGATTGCCAAGACACTGAAACTGAGCTGCAGCACGGTGGCCAAGACCATACAGCGGTTTAACAGGACAGGTTCCACTCAGAACAGGTCTTGCCATGGTCGACTAAAGAAGTTGAATGCACATGCTCAGCGTCATATCCAGAGATTGTCTTTTGGAAATAGACGTATGAGTGCTGCCAGCATTGCTGCAGAGGTTGAAGGGGTGGGAGGTCAGCCTGTTGGTGCTCAGACCATACGCCGCACACTGCATCAAATTGGTCTGCATGGCTGTCGTCCCAGAAGGAAGCCTTTTCTAAAGATGATGCACAAGAAAGCCCACAAACTTTGCTTTAGACAAGCAGACTAAGGACATGGATTACTACAACCATGTCCTGTGGTCTGATGAGACCAAGATAAACTTATTTGGTTCAGATGGTGTCAAGCCGTGTGGTGGCAACTAGGTGAGGAGTACAAAGACAAGTGTATCTTGCTTAAAGTCAAGCATGGTGGTGGGAGTGTCATGGTCTTTGATTGCATGAGTGCTGCCGGCACTGGGAAGCTACAGGTTATTGAGGGCACCATGAATGCCAACATGTACTGTGGCATACTAAAGCAGAGCATGATCCCCTCCCTTCGGAGACTGGGCCGTAGGGCAGTATTCCAACATGATAACGACCCCAAACACCCAAGCTGAGAGCAGAGGTATAACTAGAACCTTCAGGGCCCCGGTGCAAGAAATTATGAAGGACCCCCCTGGCTAGGGCCCTTCCCTCTTCTCGCTGATCCTGGGGCCCTTATTCCTATCACGGGTCCCTTTATTACGGTCCCGCAGCGGCACCCTTTCACAAGGTCTGCAGCGGGCCCCCTTACTGCCACCTTCGTGCCTCCCCATGGTGGTGAAATGCCAGGGCCCAGTCACAATTGCAACCTTTGCAATCCTGATAGTTACCTCACTGGTGTCAGTAGTTTTAATTTTTTTTTTTTTTTTTTTTACCATTTCATTCTATTTCTTTTACAATTTTATTTTTATTATTTTTTACAATTTTTTTAGGCGCTCTGTTGGGGGGGCTTTGATGAGATATCAGGGGTCTAAACAAACCTCAGACCTCAATCTCCATCTGTGTAGCCTCATAGAATGAATAGACAGGAATAGTTGAGTACCAAGCCTCCCATTCATTCAGAAATGGAAGTATAGTAAAAACAGTTTACTATGCTTCAGTTATGAATGAACCAATTGGTACCAATCACTGTCCATTCAGAAAAGGAAGGAGTCGGTAAATTACAAATTTACTGACCCATTCCCATCTCTCCATCATGACACATCTTCTACAGCAGCTGGCAGGAGAGAGGAGGGGGGGGGAAGACAGCAGCTTTGTGTGTGTGGGGGGGGGGACCAGGGAAGCACACAGTGACCCTGGGAACAGCAGAAGACAAGTAAGTTGGATAGAGGAAAATGGAGGAGATTGGTTTGTCTAAATGCCACCCCCGCCATCCCTCCTATCCAGGTGTAGAAGGGAGGCACACGGGCACCCTGGAGCTTGGGGCCTGGTTGCAATCGCAACCCCTATCATTACGCCCCTGGCTGAGAGTAAAGGTGATGGACTGGCCAAGCATGTCTCCAGTCCTAAAACCCATTGAGCATCTGTGGGGCATCCTCAAATGGAAGGTGGAGGAGTGCAAGGTCTCTAACATCCTTCAGCTCCGTGATGTTGTCATGGAGGAGTGGAAGAGGCTCCAGTGGCAACCTGTGAAGCTCTGGTGAACTCCATGCCCAAGAGGGTTAAGGCAGTGCTGGAAAATAATGGTGGCCACACAAAATATTGACACTTTGGGCCCAATTTGGACATTTTCACTTAGGGATGTACTCACTTTTGTTGCCAACGGTTTAGACATTAGTGGCTGTGTGCATGGGCGTCCGCAGAACTTTTTTCAGGGGGGGCATCATTTTAAGGTCACCCATGCTCCGCCCCTTTCGACAATGTCATGACGGGGAGGGGCTTAGCCGCGACTCGCAATTATTTATTTTAAAGGGGGAAACGGCAGACTTTATTCCAGGCGTGTGCTATGTACAGGGTGCAGATTCCAGGCGTGTGCTTTGTACAGGGTGCATTTTCCAAGCGTGTGCTTTGTACAGGGTGCAGATTCCAGGCGTGTGCTTTGTACTGGGTGCAGATTCCAGGAGCGTGCTATGTACAGGGTGCAGATTCCAGGCGTGTGCTATGTAGAGGGTGCAGATTCCAGGCGTGTGCTATGTACAGGGTGCAGATTCCAGGTGTGTTCTATGTACAGGGTGCAGATTCCAGGCGTGTGCTTTGTACAGGGTGCAGATTCCAGGCGTGTGCTTTGTACAGGGTGCAGATTCCAGGCATGTGCTTTGTACAGGGTGCAGATTCCAGGCGTGTGCTATGTACAGGGTGCAGATTCCAGGCATGTGCTATGTACAGGGTGCCGATTCCAGGCATGTGCTATGAACAGAGTGCAGATTCCAGGCATGTGCTATGTACAGGTTGCAGATTCCAGGAGTGTACTATGTACAGGGTGCAGATTTCAGGAGTGTGTTATGTACAGGGTGCAGATTCCAGGCGTGTGCTATGTACAGGGTGCAGATTCCAGGCGTGTGCTATGTACAGGGTGCAGATTCCAGGCATGTGCTATGTACAGGGTTCAGATTCCAGGCATGTGCTATGTACAGGG
>BLSH010123451.1:267904-278780 GCA_018402905.1 Glandirana rugosa | reverse complement strand
ATTTTTGAAATGTCCGGGTCCGGGTCCGTGCCACGGACACCCGAAAGTTCGGTACGGACCCGAACGTTACAGTCCGGGTTCGCTCAACACTAGTGCTTACATTTATCTTAGCATTGTTATTATAAGGTTCACATTCATATACAGGACAATAAGTCTTTCATTTCCTTTTTCAACATTTTTGTTCACACTGATCACTTGCATTTATGCATTTATCTAATGCCTGCCTGTCTTTTCTTGTTTAGAAAGTGCTAGGATAGTACTTTTTTTACATTTAATTCCCACAGCTTAAGGTCAAATTTCCCTTCTAGGGGTACAAAACCCCTCTGTGTCTATCATATAATCTTTGGCAATCCAGGAGACTTCCTCAAGAATTAATCTATTATTAAGCCACCATGGTCACACAGACAGGATTTACTTAATAATAGCAGGAACTGACAGCTCAGCCACACAGGCTGATGCAGACGCACCAACTGAACACCTTAGTCACACAGGTCAAGGAAAGGGAGGGGGTTTCAATCACAGAGGCTGCTAAAAAAAATGAAACTCAGGATTTGAAATGT
The DNA here is from genome assembly GCA_018402905.1 of Glandirana rugosa. Lineage (NCBI taxonomy): Eukaryota > Metazoa > Chordata > Amphibia > Anura > Ranidae > Glandirana > Glandirana rugosa. Next base: position 278,220 of record BLSH010123451.1, on the reverse strand, counting down.
AAAAAAAAACACTCCTTTCTAAATAGAAACAGTCCACTTATATGCAAGACACATGGCAGCACATAAAAAGATCAATGCAATACAGTAATCAAATTTCAACAGAAGAAGGTTATAAGATCTGTGACAGAGTATAGAATCTGACAGTTCTGCTTCCCGAAAAAGTCTTCCACAACAGTTTATCTACACTGTTTGCAGAATAGACGAGACAGTTCTCCTGCTTATTGTGTAGTTTTATGGAGAACTACGCAGAAGAGAAAAAGAAGACCGGTTTATCATTCGAAACTGGTACTAAGGTTTCAAGCGGTGCTGTTTTTTAAGCAGCCCATTACCCTTGGGCAATAAAACCAGGGCTTCACCACACATAGTACCTTATCAGCCACACTTTAGATTGTAAGCTCTACGAGCAGGGCCCTCCTATTCCTTCTGTATTGAACTGTATTGGAATTGTACCGTGTCCCTTCTTTATTGTAAAGCGCTGCGCAAACTGTTGGCGCTATATAAATCCTGTATAATAATATAATAATAATAATAATGAATGATGCCTTGAGTCCGAAGACCCAATCCTACCTAAGGACACACTGCGTCTGAACTGGGGCAAGTGATTCAGCAGAGAACACTCATGCAAAGGACAGTAATAAGTAACAGATAGTATGCAAAGTAAAAAATAAAAAAAAATAATAAAAAAATTCAACAGTCAAGGTTCTTGGAAAGAGTACTCCATGACACCAACTTACAGAAATAAGCACAGCACAAGTGAAAATCACAGTAAGCAGAAAGTTTGCTTACCTTTGCCGGCAGAAGTGAATTCCCAGGTTGTGCTGTTCCATTTCTTAGCGATGTCTGAAGAGTTTGTCTTTCCGGCTTTTGAAGGACCGATTGTAGGGGAAACCTCATACTCTTAGGTTTCAGTAACATTTTGACTGCTGAAGCCAGATTGAAAAATAAACATATTTATTATACAAGGCTGTAGCTAGCCACAGTCAGGGACTACAATGTAAAACATGGAGACGGTTTCAAAAGAATTGTTCTGCTTTTGTTACAATTGCAATACAATTTATACATTCTGAAAGCGGGTGGCACCTAGCTAACTGAACTCTTTGAAGTCCATTTGAGTATTTGATGAATCTTGTCAATTCCAGTTCTTGTTGGTTGAACAGGACTTCAAAGGGTGAGATAGCAATCTTGCAAATTACAGGGTGTAAAACTGGTGTGAAACTGGTATTCTCACATAGGAAGGAAATACAAAATGTAACATCATCTGCTTTATCACCAATGTACTTTATATCAAATATATATTTGATTTATACCTAAAAATGGCTGTTCCCTCTTCCGTGTCAGTATTAAGAACTGGGGTATGTAAACGTTTGATCAGGGTCATTTGAGTAGTTTCTGTTGTCATTATGATTTAAAAAGAGTAAACACAGTTGATTGATAATAATTGGCTTCAGCCAAACACTAACCATGAATGAAAGAAATGTTTTTGTGTTCTCATTCATATTCTCTGAAAAATGGCCAAGAAATCATAAAATCTGCCAGGGTATGTAAACTTATGATCACAACTGTATGTTATCCCAACATTTCATATTCTTGATGTATTTTCTTTGCATTGCTTTCTTTATATGGTGATCCTACCGGTCCTTCTGATTTTCTATTTCAAACTGATCACACTAGGCATTGAAGGACATCCATCGCAGCATGGTCAGTTTTTTAATTCTTTGCATTCTGCATGGAAGCACAGCCAGCCTCTACTCCAATGGTCAAACATGTACTGACACACCTCTTGCACAGCTCTTCACTTGGAAGATCAGTGTACTGCCGTCCCTCTGCCCCTTGCTGACACACCTCCTTGCAGTCTCTGCCCCCAGCTATCTAAGCCCCTTATGCAGCTGAGAACAAAGGTCATATGATCACTTGTAGTGTTTGCAGATGACACCAAGCTGGAAAAATGTCCTTACAGAATGTCTCCAACTTACAAGCCGACCTTAATGCACCATTTAATTGGGCAACTAAGGCTGGCCAAGGGTTGCAGGAAAGAAATTTGCATGATTTCCCCATCAACACAGGCAGTGTTGACAGGGCAATCGGCAATTGTATTCTTCTGGTGTGGGGGGGGGGGGTGGGCGAGGGCAGGCGGGAGAAGCTGCACCTGCTGGCAGAAGACAGTGGTTATTGTTAGAAGCTATAGCAGCCATTAGCGATAATGACAAGAGAATCCAGCAGGCTGGTTGTACTCAAGTTGATCAATCGATCAACTTGGTACATTCAGCCTGCCCATTAATGGTTCGAACCTGCCGAGTTTTAAACCATGTATGGCCTGCCTTAGTAGCAAGTGAATTGAATGTTGATAAATGTAAGGTTATGTACTTGGAGGCTAAAAACATGCATTCACTGAGCTGATACAAACTTTCCATTCATTCAGGATAGCAACGGGTGACGTCAGAACGTAGCTCCTCCCCGTACGCATTATGTTTGTCAGAGCACTTAGATTTGTCCTCTTTACTCCTATCACTCGGTGGAACTGCTTTGGAGCATTGGAGGAGAGTGCTGTGTTGTTAGTCACCCTATATGGGACACGCTCTGCAGACCACCTGATAGGTCAGGGGTCCTCATTGAGAGGATTGGTTTTGAGGTGAAGGGTCTGCCACTATATGTGTTACATCTAGGATTCCTCCTTCAAGCACGTTGTCATAGACGTAGACCTAATCAGCGCATCCCTGCACACTCACGCCATGACCAATGAGGCGCTTTGCTGGCCTATAAAAGGTTGGCCCCTTGACACACCAATTGCTGGATTGTCTTTCAGCTTCCTGTGTTCCTGAACCCAAACTTCCTGTTCCTGTTTGCTTCCTGTTGTGACCCGGCTTGGCTTCTGACCTGCTCTGATCTGATCTCCAGTTTGACCCCCTGCTTGTCTCACGGACTCCTCTTGCCTGATCTCTGGTGCCTTGACCCTTGGCTTGTCTTACGGACCTCTCCTGCCTGATCCTTGGAACCTTATCATCAGTCTGCTTAACAGATTCTCTGTTATCTGCTCACCTGTGTTTGACCCTCGGCCTGCATCATGGACTCTGCCTTACTTCTTACCAGTTTCATCCAGGCCTAAATTACAGACTTTGTCATCCGCACTGTCACCACCCTGTCATCAGAAGGGCACTGCACCCCTGCCGAGTGTTTGCTACAGCAGCTTATAGGACTGCTCCTCCTCTCCTGCTCTACCGGTTCCTGCAGTTCCAGCTCACCCTTCTCTACTGGTGACCCGTGCTTCTTTATGCACTGCACCCTCTGTCTCAACTCCAGAGGTGCACTGCGTTCAGCCACAAGGGGAGCCTCTCTCGGCATATCAGCTTCAGATCAGGTATGTGACAGTATGATCCAGCAATGTCAGAAGCTGACAGAGATGGCTCGCCCCTAGAAGCACTATGTCAACAAGTCACCGCGCTCACTCAGGCGGTTCAGAGACTGCAAGACGGCTATTTCCAACTGGAAGGCCGTTTACAGCACTTGACGGTGTCTAGCTCCGCCACAGCCTCCACTGATCAGGCCTGTGCTGTTCCTGCCATGATGTTGCCACCTCCTGAATCCAGAATACCAGCTCCTGAGCGGTTCACGGGAGACCACAAGAAGTTCAAGGCTTTCAAGAACGCCTGTTTGCTGTACTTGGCCCTTCAGCCCAGAACCTTTGCTATAGAGGCTGTGAAAGTGGGGTTTGTCATTTCTTTGTTATCTGAGGTACCACATGTCTGGGCACACCACCTGTTGGAACAAAAGAGTCCCATGCTGAACTCCATAGAGGCATTCTTTGAAGCAATGGCCCAGCTCTATGATGATCCCCAGCGCTCTGCTACCGCTGAAGCCATCTTGCATAACTTGCTCCAGGGAAAACTTCCTGTTGAGGACTGTACTGTGGACTTTCGGAAGTGGTCCGCTAATACTGGCTGGAATGAGGCCGCACTTAAATACCAATACCGCCAGGGCCTTTCAGAGACTCTCAAAGATGAGCTGGCCCATGTTGAATCTCCCGCTACTCTGGAAGGCCTGGTCCAGTTGGCTATAAAATTAGATAGACGCCTGCGAGAGCGACGATCAGAGTGCCTCCGAACCAATCCTCCTACCTGGATGATGCCCAAGATTCCGCCTGTTCACACAGCTCCACCCGCTCAGACTTCCACTATGGCCCCGGAGGGTGAACCCATGCAGCTAGGTCTGGTCTGTCCTCCTCTCACACTGGAGGAGAAGCAACGTCATTGGCAGTCCAACGTATGGCTGTACTGTGGAGGAGCCAGCCACTTCCTACACACCTGCCCCGTCAGACCTCGTAAGTCTCAGTCTCAGTCACAACATACCATGAACTTCCAAGTTGCTGGCCCCTCTGTACCTCACGTTATTCTCCCTGTCTCCCTACAGGTGGCGGGAGAGGAGGTGCGGCTCCGAGTGATTGTTGACTCCGGGGCATGCAATTGCTTTATGGAGAGTATCCTAGCCAATAGTATCTGTGTGCCTCTACAAAACAAGAAAGACAGTCTACAAATTCATCTGGCAGATGGCTCTTTGCCCTGCTCAGGGCCAGTCACCCAAGAAACCCAGCCAATACTCACCATCACAGACTCTGGCCATCAGGAGTATTTATGCTTTGACATCATCAGCTCCCCCTTGTTTCCCATTTTACTTGGACTTCCGTGGGTACAAGCCCATGACCCCCAAATAGACTGGAGGAAAAAAGAAGTTACCTTCTCATCGGCCTATTGCACACAGCATTGTTTCGTTCCATCCAACGATACCCCTGCTAACTGTTTAACACTGCAGTCTCGATCCAGTGCACATTCCCACATTCCCTCAGTATACCAGGAATTCATGGATGTGTTCGACAAAAAACGGGCTCATACTTTACCCCCACACAGGCCATATGACTGCCCTATAGAACTGTTACCCGGAGCTGAAATCCCCTTTGGAAGAATATTCCCGTTGTCTGAAACAGAACTGGGGGTTCTACGGACTTACATTGATGAGAACCTGGAAAAAGGTTTCATCCGGCCTTCTTCTTCCCCTGCTGGAGCAGGAATATTTTTTGTGGAGAAGAAAGATGGCACCCTCCGGCCCTGTGTGGATTACAGAGATCTTAATAAAATCACCATAAAGAACCATTATCCACTCCCTCTCAGCCCTGAACTGTTTCAATGGTTACGAACAGCTCAGAACTTTACTAAATTAGATGTACGTGGAGCTTACATTCTAATTAGAATACGTGAAGGGTATGAACGAAAGATGGCTTTTAGAACCCGCTTTGGCCACTATGAGTACTTGGTCATGCCCTTCGGGTTATGCAACGCCCCGGCCACATTCCAACACTTGGTAAATGACATCTTTTGAGAATTCCTTGATGACTTTGTTATTGTTTATCTCAATGACATTCTTATCTTTTCAACCACTGTGGAGCTCCATCACACTCATGTGAAGAAAGTCCTTAGTCCAATCTTAGAATGGCCCGCACCATCCAATAAGAAGGGAGTCCAAAGATTTGTTGGCTTTGCCAATTTTTACAGACGGTTTATTAAGGGGTTTTCTACAATCATTGCACCTATCACTCAGTTAACCCGCAAGCAAAGTCATTTCCAGTGGTCCCCTGAAGTCCAAACCGCCTTTGAGAATCTTAAAAGTTTGTTCACCACAGCACCCATACTGCAGCACCCTGATCCAGCGCTTCTCTTTGTGGTGGAGGTTGTTGCTTCAGAAATTGCTACAGGAGCTGTTCTATCCCAATGCCAAGGGCCAAAGTCACTTCTACACCCTGTAGCCTTTGCTTCCCAGAAGATGAGCCCCCCATTGGAAGAGTGGAGATACTTACTGGAAGGGGCTGCTCACCCCATCATGATTTTCACAGATCATAAGAACCTGGAGTACCTCAGTATAGCAAAATGATTAAGACCCCGGTATATTTGCGTTGATTGTATCTACACTTTCGTCCATTAAAAACATGCATGCATCATATATTCTAGGAGGACAGCAGCTGGGGCAGTCAATGGTCAAGAAGAATCTCGGTGTTCTGGTAGATTATAGACTTAGAGTAGTGGTAAAGACTGCAGGTAAAGGCAACCTTTTTCAAGTAAAACTGTGGATTTACCTGAAGTTCAGCTATGAAATTTCAGTACTTTGTGGCTCTTGACCCCCAAATAGCAAGGGTTAAATGTTCTAAGTTTCAAGGCTCAAATAGGTAGGTAGGTAGGTTTCCTGGAAGCATGAGTGTGTTGTTAAGCTCTGTGCCCCTGTTCCGTCATTCTGTTTTCTGAAAATGATGGCCCTGGCCTACTATTAGTAATTTCAACTTGTGCCTCCAGCTCAGTGTATTCCTTTCACAGAATAAATGAAGATCCCTTTCATAGAATTGGCCAGGGGCTGTAAAAAGAGGTGAATGCTCAATGTATTTACCACCCTTTCACACCCCCCCCCCACCCCCACCCCCACTTTTGATTGCATTCCATAAGCGAAAAATTGTGCGGCTCAGGTGCTTTGCATTGAGGCACAGCAATTTTACCACAACAATACCGAGTTTGATAGGTGGCTTCAGCTGCCAAACACGCCCAAGGAAGTGCACCATCCTCTGAAAAGCATTTTCTCTTTTTTTCACACTTTATTGCATCTCAGTCCTTCTGATCTCCTGCAGCTTCCTTGCAGCTACTTATTGCCTACATGCATTAACGGTGATGGTTGCATGGCATTTCTCAGACTGGGTTTGCTAATGGTGACAACAATGCACAATGCATCAAAATGTTCATTGAAATGGTCATTTTGTAGTGTCCACAGAAGTCCAAGTGACGGGGTGACAAATAAATAGCACAACTGGGAGACAAGAGACGATGTTACCTTATCACAGGAAGTGCCTAAACACAAATCTTCAAGCCAGGATGACCCAGTATTTTAATAAAAAGACTCAGATTTAAGAATATTAAAGATTACTTTTGCATGTTATAGTTAATATGTTAAAGCTTACATGAAATCTCGGTTTACATGTACTTTAATCCACCACAGTTTATACCTTATAATTCCCTTGCAATAAAATTCATGATAATATATATAAAACAAGCCTCTGATGTACTGCACCAATTTGCATTATACTAGGGACATATCTTTCACTGGCTTCCATATCACCAAACGGGTGAGCATTCTTTCCCATCATTATATGCTACACAAACAATGCCATTTCTAGTACTTCAGTGCAATTAAAATGGTGGCAACAAGACTTCTCTGGTGTAAATAATTCCTGAAAGTAATTCTTTGCTTAATTATCCATTTGCAAATATTGTTTTTCAAAACAGTTTGCAGGTCAGCGCAGAATAAGCAGTGCCACAATTACAGAAAACAAATAAACCAATTTCTTAACTCATCCTTAATTGCTGCAGCGGTCTCCACTAGCGGATAGAAGGGATGCAACAGTTGCCATGGTTTCCAGTCGTTTACATGGTAACTTTGTTACCAGATAGAGCCTAATTCATAACTGCTAGTTGTTGATTTGTAAGCTGGGAAACAGCTACTGATGTATTCATACTAATACGTAATGATTTTTTTAAAAGGGTCAACCCACCCAAAACTTAGCTTTGGCAGGTTTAATTGGCCTACAATTTTTTTTGTTTCTGAGGGATTTCAGTAGCAGGTTCTTGACACTGTAGCTATGTACATGCTGCTCACTTTACTGTGGATGCTCTCTACTTCTATCAACTCTGTTTAATATAAAATAGATGTAAACACAACACAAGGAATGACATGCTCAGTCTTAATAACTTTGAGAGGTGGGTGGATGTGGGGACACAAATGTAGTGATTTCACCACTAGAGTTTCTAGAATGAACTTGCTGACTGGCACCTACCACAAACTAAATATTACACCAAACAGCCACTGACAGGTTAAAGTGTTACTAAACCCACAACAGTAAAATCAGGATGCATATGCAGTAAAGCATGCTTGTTATACTCACTGTGGAGGGGTTAATCCTCTGCATTGTGTAAAAAGGCTGTTTGATCCTGCCTTCTCTGATCCTCCCCTTCTTCCACTGTCCCCAATCTATCTCCTGATAGAACAGAGCCTTGGAGTCACTCTGCATATTTTTTTTTTGGGGGGGGGGGGCATGCATGTGATCAGCACAGGGCTAATCAGCACTGTCCAGACAGAGGGTCAGGGGATATGCAGCCTCATAAGACAGTCAGAGGAGAATGAAAATTCCTCCTACAACCTTTAAAGCGCAGGTCTGCTCATCCCTGCAAAAATTAAAAGGCAGCAGCTACACGTACTGTAGCTGCTAACTTTTAATAACAGGACACTTACCTGTCCTCAAGTCCAGTGATGTTGACACCTCAGCTGATGATTCCAGGGTGCTGTCGTCGCCATTGCCCATAAGGGAACCCAACAGTGAAGCATTACGGCTTCACACCGGGACCCTACTGCACGTGCACAAGGCACCGCTGCACTCTCCTACCGGCCTGGCAGCTGGGGAAGGAGGAGGGAGGAGGAGGGAACTGAGCTGCTGACGTACTTCGCCGTGGCCCGGTCTCCCGGAAGTGGAGATAGGGTATCTGCCCCCCCCCCCCCCCGAAAGGTGCCAAATGTGGCATTAGAGGGGGGGAGACAAATGAGCGGAAGTTCCACTTTTGGGTGGAACTCCGCTTTAACCTGTGCCTGGCCGGACACTGATAGAAGTCACAAGACTGCTATATGTTACTGATGAGAAAGGGTATTTAAAGGGTATTTAAAGTGTATTTCCATGTTCTGTGTTCTGTAGGAGACCAGATATAGTGATTGCAGGGTCCTGGGTTTACTAACACTTGAATAACATTGATTATCTCTTTATAATGCTGTCTGGCACAAAAGGTGCCAGGGATCTGGGGCCTGCCCAACCTTTATGTCCCATTGCGGGGGGAAAATGGCGATGGAACTAATGGAGTGCCAAGGAGTAAGCTCACAGGCTTTTAACGCAGCCCTTCACCTCAGCATCAGGGTACACAACCAACATCCCAGCCCAGGTAACGCTGTTTACTGTAGGAAGTTTACATGTGGAAAAAAGAGAAGTGCTGTCTCCCCATGGATACCCTCTGTGGCAGTTTATTGTTATACTTTGCCCCCTCTCTTATCCAAATCCAACCCTTCTCTCCTAACCTCCTCCCTCTGCTCAGGCCAACCATTTACCTTCTACCCTCCAATAGCCAGGGCGCCCCTACCTGCACATACTACTCACTAATACGACATGCTAGATATTCCCGACTAAAAGACCCAACCTAACGCAGGTATAGGGTTAAGAATACATTCTTGGAATGTCAAAGGTCTGCGATCACCAAATAAACGTATGCCCATCCTACGTCATTTAAAGAGGCTAAAGGCGGACATTGCTCTGCTTCAAGAGTCCCATCTTCCCGCTATAGACTTCGGGCGCATGCAAAAGCTATGGGTAGGCCAGGTCTTGGGCTCCCCAGCAGTGAAAGGCAAGGCAGGGGTTATTATACTCCTACACAGGAGTCTCCAAAGCAAAATAGAGGTGATTCACTCAGATTCCAACGGCCGATTTATCACAATAGTCCTCGCGAGAAAATGGGCCCTAACAAATGTATACGCACCAAATTCTCCCACAAAATCTTTCTTCCAGGACTTATCCTCTCACATAGCATCCTATAGGCATCTCCCTCACCTAATAGCAGATGACTTCAACCAAGTCATCAAACCCCTTGAAGACAGGTCCTCAGCAAGACACAAGCCCACAACCACTACAACACCCCCACCCCCCTACTCCAGTTCACAGAGAGCATGCACCTCACTGACTTCTGGAGACTAACCAACCCTGAAGAGAAAGATTTTACCTTCTACTCCCCCCCCCATGACTCAATGTCCATAATATATTTTGCTTATCTTAACCCCCTTATTCTCCCACTTGCCTCCAACCCTAAGATAGAAATATCGGATCATTCCCCAATTTCGGTAGACCTCCCAGGCTTTGCACAACAGGCCAGAACCCCCGCCCAATCCCTTAGCGGTGCGCCCCCAAGACCGGACAACACGTTTCGGACCCTCCAGATGGCTTTAACCCCTTACTAGGCTATAAAGATAGAATCCCAACCTCCGTTCACCCTCTTATTCCCCCAATTCTATTCGTTTTATATAATACCTGTAACTCAGTACCCCCCCCCTCATCTTCCATTTTAGAAAGAGAAGTCCCAACCAATCAGAGGTCTTCAGTCACTCCACGTACGAGAGACACTTGACCTCATCCCCCCACCCCCACAACATCACCAACACCCGAACACAGAACGACTCCTGGACAGAAGTTCCCCAAACTACTG
>BLSH010123451.1:241668-256840 GCA_018402905.1 Glandirana rugosa | reverse complement strand
ATGATCAAAACAGTTGAGAAATAACACATTTTAAATGAGCCCAGGGCATTGGGGTTTGAATAGGCTTCATCAGCAAATGTGAAAGGTCACTTGTGCAGATTTGTAATAGGCGCTGTCAAGTCACCCCGATGACACAAGACAAACAAGCTGCTTAATATAATGAGTTGCAATCAGCAATAATTCGGTTTATTATGAATTTATTTTTTTTAATAGGTTCTTATCTCTACTTGTTCCAGGAGGAGTCTGCGATCACTTTCCTATTATGTTTTTCTTTAAATATACAATTAAAGGCACAGCAACACTAAATTCATCACATGAAATGATTCTGCTAAACTGTTTAAATAAGATGTAATGCTCAAAGCCCTAGACTGCAATGTTTTAATTTGGCATATTCAACACACATAGTATATGTATGTATATATTGTATATGAGAAGTCACATCTGATGCTGCGATTTCATGGGTCAACTCTCTGGGCACCATGTCTAATACCTTTGAGAGCCTTTTTTTCCATAGAATTTTCTGTCAATTTTTTTATGAGATAAGTTGCCAGTTCTTTCCTTAACCCTTCGCAATTGCTTGGGCTTGAGACTGGCATGTAAATGTGATAACACCTGCATAGCCATTTGTGGACACTTACTAAGCCCCGTTTAGACAGGAGCCAATTAACCTACTAGCATGTTTTTGGATTGTGAGAAGAAACAGGAGTATCCAAAGGAAATCCATGCAAACACACACACTCCATGCATACAGTGTCCTGGCCGGGATTCAAACCAGGAGACAAGTGCAGCATACAGTAAGGCCTGTTTTACACAGGCTTCAGCTTGTATATAAGTAATGTTAACAGCAAGCTTTGACAAAGCATTTACAGAGCTTTCAGCAAGCTTAGCTAAAGCTTTTAAAGTACCATTCAGCTCCAGTTTGTAAATGTTGAACACAGAATCTAATGAGAGAGTTGATTGCCACTTTAAGCAAGCTGCTAGCAGGCTTTTAACAAGCGTCAAGAAGACATTCTGAAGTCTGCTAGCAGCTTGGTTAAAATGGCAATCAACACTCCCATTAGGAAATTATTTTCAACATTTACAAACTGGAGCTAAATGGTACTTTAACCACTTCAATATCAGACACTTTCACCCCCCTCCTGATCAGGCCAATTTTCAGTTTTCAGCGCTCTCACACTTTGAATGACAATTGAGTGATCATGCAACGCTGTACCCATATTAAATTTTTATAATTGTTTTCACACAAATAGAGTTTTGGTGGTATTTAATCACCACTGGGTTTTTTATTTTTTGCTAAATAAACAAAAAAAGACCGACAATTTTGAAAAAAGCGTGTTTTTTTCCATTTCTATTATAAAATGTTGCAAATAAATAATCTTTCTTCATAAATTTAGGCCAAAATGTATACTGCTACATTTATTTGGTGAAAATAACCCAAATCAGTGTGTATTATTTAGTCTGTAGGGAAGTTCACAAACTTATGGTATATGCTGTATATCTGAAAATCGATCAATCCCGATGTATTGATGGCCTAATTTCTTGAGGCCTGAAAATGCCAGGACAATACAAATATCCCCCAAACTACCCCTTTTTAGAAGGTAGACAGATCAAGGTATTTAGTAAGAGGCATGGCAAGTTTTTTGAAGCTGTAATCTTTTGTCCCAATTTTTTGGAAAGTGAAGAGATAAAAAAAAAAATGTTTTTTCACAATATTTTACATTTTGTACATGCTGTCACCAGTGCAGTACAGCATCATCATACAACTGGTGTGGCAGTGATCAGGAACACATTTGTTTATTACATTTTTTTTTTTTACATGCAGTGAGGCTATTTTCACACTGAGGTGCTTTGCAGCGCCACAAAAATCCCCCCCAATGTGAAAGCCAGAATGCGTTCACACTGGGGCGGTTCACTTTCGGGACTTTACAAAAAGTCCTGCAAGCAGCATCTTTGGGGCGGTGAGGTGAGCAGTGTATATACCACTCCTCTACCGCCCCTGCCATTGAAATTAATGGCAAGCGCTTCCGAAGCGGCTGCACACCGCCTTGGAAGCGCCAGCACTTTTAACCCCTTGTGGGGGGTTAAAAGCGCCTTGCTCCTGACTGAATAGCAGAGCCATATCTCCGGTAAAACTAGCGGGGTTTTGCTGCAAACCGCAGCCACGGCTACAGCGTGAAAGTAGCCTAACGCTGTACTACTCTGGGGAGGTGATCAGGATTTTTTTTTTTACACATACTATGATTGCTTATAACTGTGAATTTTACAGTTATAAGCAACCATTTTTTTTTCTGAATAAAAACTATTCATTCTGTTTTTTTCTATTGTGATTATCTGTGATTGGCCACTACTAATCACATGGTACAGATGGGCTGCCCTGTCTGTACCATGTTATCACTGTGACCAATCTCAGAGCTCATGACAATAGTGCACAATGAAAGGCATGAATCAAACCCTTTAATTGTGTACAATTGACATGTGATCTGCTGTGATTGGACACAGTGATGACGTGGTACCAGCAGCGAGCTGGTACAGTGATCTGCCATCAGCTGTGTCTGGTGGACACAGCGAGTGGCAGATCGTGCCGGAGCGCAGCCAGGGTAACATGGCTCCCACTGGGCCGTCATATTACAATAGGTCTTGTCAAAGCTTGCTGTTTACACTGCTCTTATACAAGCTGAAGCAAGTGGGAAACTAACCATTAAACCACTGAATAACATTCAAAGGAGAGTAAAACAATTAAAAGCAAATCATTGACCCTATTTTTTTTCCAGATTTATAGTATGCTTATGGTATATTGGTGCAATATGTGGACTGTTATTGCTTTCCTCCTTCTGGAAATGCTAGCTGCCTAGCTGTCAGTAGCTTCAATACCTCTGAGTCAGACCCAAAGCATGCAGCAAAATAAAGTGTTCATAAACCCAAATACTGAATACAAGTATATTGTTGCACATGTTCGTTCATGGTCAAAAGGTTCAAGTTAAAGCATACCTAAGGCCTATGCAGATAAGGACTGCTGACTTTCCTCTAACACTCCTGACCTCTGTGTTTGTTCTGGGTCAGTGGTGTAGAATATATTATCTTCACTGCATCCGAGCACCACAAACCAAAAACACTATTTAATTGATTTTTAACATTTAAGGCAAATTCCCCTATTCATCCATGTCTCCATGCTTTATTTTGTTGAGAAATCACTTTGAAAAACAACCTCTTAGCATTTTGGCCATGACCATTTGAGTAAGGGCAAATGATTCATGTAGCATTTACTTCCAGGAGTCCATCTGCCCTTAGCTCAAGCATGCATGCAGGAGGCTGTGCTTAGCTGAGAAAACCCCTCCTCCCCTCATGAAGAATCCTGTGATGTATGGCATTACTTGCCTAGGCAAGAAACCAGGAAGTGACTGAAGAAATGTAAAAAAAAAAGTTTGAAACATGTAATTAATCCAATCTACTTACTAATGCTAGCAGCATGAGGATTAAAAATAATCAATGTTGATTGGGAGACTGAAGTTCCACTTTATAGCCGGAAGGTCCACAAAACAGCCAGTCAGCTAAGACCTTCAGGAAGTCAGCAATGGCATCTTCCATACTTCCACTATGAATGGTCTATTTTAAAAGGCAGAGAATGTAATAGTTTGTAAATCCACTTGGTAATTATACCTTAGTGGGACTGTGCTGTAGTCCTGTTCATCAATGTGTACCTACAATCTCTGCCTGGTGTTTGTGTACCCACCTTGTGTATATTTGTTCTGTGTAGGAGAAATCCCAGATCTTTTCAGTGAAGAGGAGATGGACAACATTGTGTCTTCAGTCAGAATGGAACTGCGCGCTCTCGGCCTTCCCGATTCGCGAGATAACTGTTGGCAGTTCTTTATTGACAGGATCCGTCGGCAGCTGAAGGTGGGTATAAAATAATGACAATGGGATTGAGAGCCCAGCCTTTCAGAGAGAGCAAAACAATGATAAATGTCCTTGCCTCAATCTACAATGTATCTAGGTGATTTATTGTCCCATTTTAATCGTCCTTTAAACATTATCACTTTGTTTTCACAGGTTGGGAGGAAATAAAGGATTTCTGTTATGTGTATGCTATTTTTGTTGTCTTAAAAAATAGACAAACCATGATTCTGAATTTATTGATGTTTCAGTTTGGCTTCTGCTGTTGAATGATAAGAAGATGCATAGTGTGCTTTGTAAAGTTGCAGTGTTTCCTATGAAATAATCCAGCTTCCCTCCTGTCCTCATACAGGCAACTACTTACAAAAGCTGTGTGTAGCTTTGGTATAAGCAAGGAAACCAAGCGTGCACTACTGTTGTAGTTATAGACTATTTAAACCCAAAATCTTTTTTTTTTTGTATTTTTGGCATTTTTCATTGTATATAGTTTTCTTTCTTTTTTTTCTTGTCAATTTTGTTTATTGGAGATTAACAGTATACAAAAAAAATAAATGCAATAGCAGAACAAGAGATAATACATCTGAACATAAGATAGGCGCAGGACTCCATACAATAACAAGTACATATTATATATCATACAAAATAAAGTAGAATTAGTTATTCAAAAATTCTCATCAGTAAGGAAGAGAGAATCATAGCAATTAATGAACAGTGAAAATTGATTAAAGTCACTTACAGTTATTGTAGAAATCGTTTAAGCGCATATAACTCAAGAAAATAGTTTATTTTGTTGTATCTTAAACTGGAGTCTAAGTAAAAATTGTTGTAAAATTATGAAAAGTAGACTGAGGTTCTGCGCTTAGAGCTAGAAGAAGAAAGCAAGGAAAAGGAATGAAAGGAAAAGATAGGAAAGGAGAGAAATGAAGAGAAGAGTCGTATATATAGTAGTGTATATATATATAGAGAGAAAAGATATAGAGAAGAAGAGAAGAGAAATTCCTGGGATGAAGCATGGCAGGTGGCTTAAAATGTTTAATGGCGGTTTTATGGGCGAAATTTACTAAGTCATCAGCAGGGAGTCATCAAAATTGGAAGGTAAAAAATGGGTCACTCAAGGGAGCCATAATTTTTGGAAATTACATATTTTGTCTTGAGTAGAGTTATTTTTTAAATTATATATTTATTGAATTTGACAAACCAAGGTTACAATATCCGTAAATAATACATTACAAGGAGATATAAGGTTTAAAACCAAACCAAGGCCAAACACGGCCAACAATATACCTTTAATGATATTTACCCCTGACCCCTTGAAGAGGGCGTTCAGAGGTGTTTAACTGTCGCCAGTCCCGCAGACCCAGCCGGGTCAGTGCAGGAGGTCATAGGATATGTACATAAACATAAAGCAATCAATAACCCATCTGCTCAAACTCACATACACACACACACACCTTCCATCCTTCAGGCCATCACCCTTTTTCTGCCTCTGCACCACCTCACCGTTATAGAAGAGCTCCCCCAAAGGGGGGGGGCGGCAGCCGCCGACAAACCCCAATACACAGTTACCCAAGTATTACCTTCCCATTTACAGCCTTTTTACTGCTGGGACAACGGGGTGTCCTTCCAAAAGGAATCCCCGATGTCAAGCCAAGGTTGCCAAATCTTGTAAAACTTTTTCGACACGTTCTGCCCGTGTAGATAAGCTTATAAATGGGTAAGGCTTTATTTACCATTCGGTAGAACAATTGCACATCAGGAGCTAAAGCATCTTTCCATTTCAGTAAAATCAATTTCCTAGCAAAGAATAACAGTACACGCAATAAGATCCTAGCATGAGTCTGATGTACCAGTTCGTTTAACACCCCAAGTAATCCGACCTCCGGAGTTTGTGGAATAGGGATATCCAGGGTGTGTTCAAAAAAGGAAAGAATAGCAGTCCAGTATGGGAACAGAACAGGACAGGACCAGAACATGTGCAGACAGTCAGCATACATTATATCACATCTGGGACATGAGGCAGCAGCAGCAAAACCCATACGCGCCAATCTAGCAGAAGTATAGTGTAATTGGTGTATAAACTTAAATTGGGTATATCTATCGTTCGTACTAATAAGATCTTGAAAGCATGTCTCTGAGGCCTCATACCAGGTCTCGTCAGACAAGTCCGGGATCAGCACCTCCCACCTCCTCCGAGCTGTTTGAAAAGGGTCACAGCCAGCGGACTGAAAGCGGGAGTAAAGAGTCGTAACAACTTTAGAAATATCTGGCTGGGAGAATAATTCCTCCAGCGGTAGCTCTGATAACTCCCGCGTCAGGCCCCCCAACTGCGCCCGTATGGCATGACGCAGCAATAAGTATTTGAAGAAAAACGTATTATCCACCTCACACCTGGTCCTTAGATCCTCAAAAGTAACAAAAACATTGTTCTGAAAGACGTGACCAACCCGGGTAATACCCAGACGAGTCTACCAGCCGGAATCCGGATGACCCAGTAGCTCAGGGAAATTAGAATTTTGCCACAAAAGGGGCGTTGGGTGATACCTTTCCCGCCCCTCCCAACACTCCGTTACCCACATGCCAGGGGAGCCGAGAGACGTCCGCAGGGGACTCCCTCGAGCAACGCCTGGGCGTGGATCCGTGTAAGGCATGGACCGCAGCTTCCCGAGACCCCACCAAGGCACACACTAGAGAAGCTGAAGCACCTCTAGGTGGTTCCTGGAACCAATCGTATACATATGTGAGCTGTGATGCTATAAAGTATAGCCAAAGGTTCGGGCATACCAATCCACCATCATGCTTAGAGGCCTGCAAAGAAGCCCTAGCCACGCGAGGCTGTGCCCCCTGCCACAGAAACTGAAATAAAATGGAATCTAATTCATGAAAAAACCTTTTAGGTAAAAATACAGGTGACGCCCGAAGTACATATAAAAATTTGGGTAAAAATATAATTTTAAAAATGTTCACCCGACCTATTAAATTGAGCAGCAAGGAGGCCCAGGTACGCAGCCTGGTCTCCATGTGTGAGACTATGGGAGTAATATTGAGAGATTCAAAAGTGGGCATATCTTTGTGAATCTGGATCCCCAGATACCGGAAGGTGGACTGTAGTACCAGCCGAGATTCAAGCAAATAGCTATAGTCTAAGGTGGGGCCTATTGGGAAAGCAACAGATTTTTCCCAACTAACACACAACCCGGATACCCTACCAAAATCCTCGACTACCTCCATTAGTGACCTAAAGGAGCCCTCCGTACCGTCTAGGTATATCAGGGCATCATCAGCGTATAACGAGATGTGCTCCGCTATGTCCCCATAGCAGATGCCTCTCACCATCTCGGTCTGCCGTACTGCCAGGGCAAAAGGCTCCATGGCCAGGGCAAACAGAAAGGGCAAGAGTGGGCATCCCTGTCTGGTGCCTCTCTGAAGGGAGAACACCCCAGAGACATCCTTACTAGTACACACCCTGGCCCTAGGGTTGGTATACAGCAGGTGAACCCATTGGATGTACTGAAGGCTAAAGCCCATGCGATGCATGGTTTCCCAAAGAAAGGACCAATTTACCGTATCAAAAGCCTTCAGCACATCCAAGGATAGAACCAGGCCACTCCTACCATCAACCACCGCCCTATGGATGTTTAAATACAACCGGCGAATGTTATCATACATGCTCTTTCCAGGCATGAACCCGGTCTGGTCTGGATTGACAAGATGCAATATTAACTTCTGTAATCTTTTAGCTAGTAACTTGGCCAATATCTTAACATCGCTGTTGAGCAATGAAATAGGGTGGTAAGACCCACACATCAGTCTCTTTTTCAGGTTTGGGTATCAGCACAATCAGGGCCTCACACATCGAAGGAGGAAGCTCTCCCTCCTCAAATGCCGCCTGAAACTGGGAGTGCAACTTTGGTGCCAGTTCTTCCACATATGCCCTATACCATTCAGCAGGCAGTCTGTCAAGCCCAGGGGATTTGTTAGGAGGAAGGGAATGAACAGAATCCTTAATCTCCTCGATCGTCAGGGGACCATCAAGGATATCCCTATGCGAGTCGTCCAGTGTGGGGAACTGAATGGAATCCAAGAACCCCACCATTTCTACCTTATCTGGAGGATCCGGGGTCTGATAGAGCTTTTCCTAAAAAGCCCTAAAGGTGTTATTAATAACCAGAGGGTCAGAAGATATGGCACTATCGGGCAGCCTAATTTGAGATATAGATCTATCCATGTACTCAGTACGGGAAAGGTAGGCAAGCAGCTTCCCATTTTTCCCACTATGCTCATGTAATCTAGCTGACAAATAGAGTTGATGTTTCTGAGTCATTTCTACCATATGGAGGTCAAGAGCCTTGTGCACGCCCACCAAGATACCATGAGATTCAGGGGTAGGGTGTGCCGAGTACTGAGCCCTGGCAGGCTCAAGAGAGGATTCCAAAGACTCGAGTGTGGCTCTCCTAGCCTTCCTATATCCAGCTATATTAGCAATATATGAGCCCCTTATCGTCGCCTTAAAAGCATCCCAGAAGGAGCCCGCCGACGAGGACTGAGCATTCTCAATCCAGTACCTGGAAATATCCTGCCCGATGGGATCCAGTAGCTCCGGAGCTGCGACCCATAGTGGACTAAGCTTCCATGTTCTAAAGGATGGCCTATGTCCCAGTACAAGTTCTAACACAATGGCAGAGTGGTCAGATAGAGTTTGAAGCAAATAGCTGACTGTCTTAACACTTAGAACCAGATCCTGAGATCCCAGGACATAGTCTATCCTGGAAAGAGCACGATATGTCTGCGACTGACAAGAATATACTCTGTCTGTATTATGTTTTAACCGCCATAAGTCCACATATCCAAAAGAGGCACACCAATGTTTAAACAGTTTTGATTCATGTTGAAGAGGTCTCAATCGGTCCAGACCGGGGTCCAGGGCCGAATTGAAATCTCCAACAATTAACGTAGGCATAGACGGCAACTGTGACATCTGCACACTCAACTCTGTGAAAACCGCAGCCGTGACCGGGGGGGGGACATACACCGCCACCAACAGCAATGGCACTGCATGTATAACACATTGAAGTAGCACAAATCGTCCATTAGGATCAGTGATTACTCGTTCACAGGAAAAGGGAAGGCCCTTTCTTACCAGTATAGACACACCTCGGGCATAGTTAGAATAAGTGGAGTGATATGCTGACATCACCCAATGCTTTTTAAGGGCAAGGATCCTGGATCCGATCAGATGCGTCTCTAGCAGACACAAAATATGCGGATTATGATTTTTAAGGAAGTTAAACATGGAGGCCCTTTTAAATTTAGAGTTCAGCCCCCTAATATTCCATGCAATACACTTGATATTAGCCATTCAATAAGGGAATGAAGTCACCAGCCCCGGCACGGCTGCAGACCCAAAGGAGGAGGGGGAGGTGAGGCCACCAACAATCACCAGCACACTCAAACATTCCACTGCATACCATCACACTAACACACACACACATCAGTGTACCCGGAGGGAGGGGAAACACCCCCCGGGGACATACCCCTGCCCAACTCCAAAAAAAGGGAGTAGGCTTTATCCCTGAACAGCCAACAAATGGCATGGCCTAGACAGCCAAAGTACAAACAGTATATAGTTCAGCAAAAAATCAAAATGAACAGTGAACTTTTAAAGCAGCGCAGTCCCATTCGCGGACCGTATTCCTCTTGTCTGTGGTACAAAAGGTGACACGACGTGCCTGTCCCGAACACAAAGATACAAGTAAGCAGATGCCTGCTACTTCACGGCAAAGCCAAAGGAGAGAGAAAAAGATGAACCCCATCAGGTATTCAGTGGACCACCAGATAAACGACCAGGCTGCTCCAGCGATTCAAACCAGGACAGGGCGGCAGCATGGGTTTGAAAGAAATTAACTTTTCCCTGGTAAACCACTCTCAGTGTAGAAGGAAATAGCATAGAGTACTGTATGATCTTCTCCCTCAGTTTCAGCTTGACATGTTGGTATTTAGCGCGCTGGGTCCGGACAGCAGGAGAGTAGTCAGGGAACAGGGATACAGATGCGTTGTTAATCTTGAGACTCCCCTTTTGCCGTGCCGCGCGCAAGATGGAGTCCCTGTCCCGATAATTAAGCAGGCGGATCACCATGGTGCGGGGAGGGCTGCCCTCTGGAAAAGGCCTGCCAGGGACTCTATGAGCTCTCTCCAGCACAAAGCACTGTGACAAGCAGTCCTTGCCGAACTCCTGCATAAACCAGCACTCCAAAAATGACACTGGGTCGGTGCCCTCCACCCGCTCAGGCAAACCCACAAGGCGTAAATTGTTCCGCCTCAGACGATTTTCCAAATCGTCAGCCTTGTCTTCTAGAGACTTGATTTTAGAGCCTTGCGTTTTAACTGCAGGCAGGAGAGGGTTAACCACGTCTTCCAGATCGCTAATACGCCTTTCAGTCTCTGAAACCCTATCCCGGATCTTATGCATATCCTGGCGCATAATGGTAATGTCCATTTTCAACTCTGCAACCTTCCCCATGAGATCTGAGTGATTTACCTTGATAGTTTTAAGTACCTCCATCAGGGTAGGTTCTTCCTCCATGCCATCATTGCTGGGAGACGTCTGAGACAGCAGCACCTGCGGAGCCATGGCTCCCGGAGAGGGAGGTGGAGAAGGGGAGAGATCTGGGTCTTCTCCAAACAGCTCCGGCGTAGATGCCAGGGAGGGGAGCGGAGCAGTGGAGCGGCGGCCATCTTGGCCCCCAAGGCCCAAACAAGTGGTGATGTTCATCACGGCTGGAGGCTGCTTCTTCCTCCTCTTTCCCATCCACCAAAGCCTCACAAAGCAGGGGAAGCCGTGCAGCAGCCGGTCAGTGGTAAATTGGGGCTTCAAAAGGGACAGGCACACAGGATTGTAGAGGATATTACCGAGGAGATCCGGAGCTGCTAGAAAAGACGTCCGATCAAATGCAGCTTCAGGCCACGCCCATCTTGAGTAGAGTTGAGCGAACACCTGGATGTTCGGGTTCGGTGGGTTCGGCCGAACTTCGCGAAAAAGTTTGGGTTCGGTACCGAACTTGACCCGAACTTTACCCGAACCCCATTGAAGTCAATTGTCACAAAAATTACTGTAAAAAAGTCCTGTAAAGTGCTAGAGGGCTGCAAAAGGAAGTAAAATGATTTTAGAACAATATTCTGTCCCTTACAGCAACAGCAGGAACCTGACCCTATAGGAGTAGGCAATGATTTTAGAACAATAATCTGTCCCTTACAGCAACAGCAGGACCCTGACCCTATAGGAGAAGGCGATGATTTTAGAACAATAATCTGTCCCTTACAGCAACAGCAGGAACCTGACCCTATAGAACTAGAAGATGATTTTAGAACAATAATCTGTCCCTCTAAGCAGTAGACTCTACCTAGTCCAGTCAGATCATTCTGTAATGCAGGATGAGATGTTATTAGACCTGCCATCTGTCCCTAAAAGCAGTAGTAGTAGTAATCTCTACCTAGTCCCCAATCAGATCGTTCTGTAATGCAGGATGAGATGTTATTATATCTGCAATCTGTCCCTCACAGCGCCGGCAGCATCCTCTCCCTACACTAGCCAGAGAGCATGTGACATGCAGCACTAAGTGACACCAGCTTATAAAGAGGCTGGGTCACATGATGCACTGGCCAATCACAGCCATAGTAGGCAGCGCTGTGATGGCTTCTAAGGGCAAACGAGTGAAACGCGTGTTGATTGGCTGCCCTGCAGCTATTCAACATGCGTGATCAAATACCCGAACCCGAACCCAAACTTTTTTTCAAATGTCCGGGTTCTGGTCCGAGTCACGGACACCCTAAAGTTCGGTACGGACCTGAACTTTACAGTTCGGGTTCGCTCAACTCTAGTCTTGAACAATAGCATCTGTCTTGGCATGAATCATTGCTTGATTTATTCTATGCTTAGTTTCGGATATTGCTAGATTTGGTGATTTCCAGGCTTTAGCGATTGTTTGTTTTGCCGCTGTTGTAACTTGTAGAAGAAGCTTAAATTGATTACATGTAAGATTTGCCAGTTTCAGATTTAAAAGCGCTATAGATGGATCTGGAGAGATAGTTACAGCAAATAGTGTAGAAATCATGAAAAACACATTTTCCCAAAACCTTTGAACTATTTGACAGTCCCACCATATATGTAGATGTGAACCAGGAATAGTGGGCAAACTTTGCAATTCTGGTAGGTACCAGCTCATTAGTACTTTATAGTTGGTCTCTAATGCAATAACATTTTGTGAGGAAGATTTAGTAGTATTCCATATCATGTCCCAATCGGTTTTATCCAACGAAATTTCAAGATCAGACTCCCACTTAGTCACATATGAAGGCAACTTTGAATCAGCAGTTGTGATGAGTTGGGCATAGAGAAATTAAATAAGTCCTTTCGTATGGGGATCAAGTTTGCATATATGTTCGAAACGTGTTAATTTATCAAAGGAATGATTTCCTAAAATGTAGGGCATGTAAAAGTTTTTAATTTGAAGAAATCTAAAAAGTTCTGAGATTGGAAGACTATGACTTTTACAAAGATCAGGAAATGCTGCAAAGGAAGAGGAAGATGTTAAATCATGTAGTCGGGTTAAGTTTGAGGAAACCCACGCTTTAAAGGAGTTAGGAAAAGTCCAGGCTGGATAAAAAAGAGGATTTTTGATAAATGATAGGAGTGGTATATGTGGAGATTGCAAGTCAAAATATGTTTTATATTTGTCCCAAATGTTAAGAGTATATTTAGTTATCGGATTAATGAGCTTCTTCCGATCTACAGGGCATAACCAAATTAAATTGGATATAGTCAACGGGTCACAATCTATTGATTCAAGAGATACCCATAGTGGGATCTCATTGGTAGCATGGTATTTAGTTAATGGTGCTAAAATAGCTGCATGATAGTAAGAGAATAGATTAGGGAATCCGAGGCCACCTTTTGTCTTTAGAAGGTAAAGAGTATGTTTAGGTATTCAAGGTTTTATAGACCCCCAAACAAATTTTTCCATTTTAGTTTGTAGTAGTCTTAAATAATATGTTGGAACAGAGATGGGCAAAACCCGAAAGAGATAGAGGATTTTAGGCAATATAGTCATTTTAATAACATAATTAGAATAATGATTCTACCTATCCAGGATAAGGGAAGAGAGGACCAGTGTGTAAATAGGTTATTAATTTGGCATAACAAAGGGGGGAAATTCGCTGAAAAAAGGTCAGAGATATTAGGTACAAGGTTAATACCTAGATAAGGAAGTTTGGTAGTTGACCATGTAAAAGGGAGAGATAATTGTGCTTGTTGCAATACTGGAGGAGGAAGGGAAATATTTAGTGCCTTTTTGGGGATTAACGATTAGTCCAGATATGTGAGCAAAGTGATCTAGCTTTTGAATAAGTTTGGGGGCAGAAATATGGAAGATATAAAGATTAATATGTCATCAGTGAATAGACACATTTTATGCTGATGTCCAGCTATTTCAACACCTTTTATTGATGGGTCTGAGCGAATTGACTGAGCTAAAGGTTCAATAAGTAAAGCGAATAAAAGCGGGGACAACGCGTATTCCTGTCTAGTCCCTCTATTAACGTTTAATTCATTTGATTTATAACCAGCATATTTTACATAGGCTTTGGAGTTATCATATAGTGATGAGATCCAGCTGAGGAAATGGGGACCAAATCCCCATTTTTGTAGGACATAACGTAGGTAAGGCCATGATACCGTATCGAATGCTTTTTTGATATCCAATGATATAAGGCAGAGCGGGATTTGTCTTTTCTTAGCAGAATGCATTAGTAGCATTGCCCTACCTATGTTTTCTCCGGCTTGGTGCTTTGGAATGAACCCAGCTTGGTCTCTATTAATTAAAGTACCTATTATATTATTTAGACGGGTTGCTAAAACTTTTGCTAGGAGTTTAATGTCTAAATTGAGTAAGGAGATAGGCCTAAAATTTGAACAAGATGTTTCATCAGAGTGCTGCTTAGGAATCATTGAAATAATTGCTGTTAAGGTTTCAGGTCTAAAGGAGTGTCCATCAAGAAGGGAATTAAGAGCTTCTGTTAGGACTGGGGCAAGAATATGTGAACATTTCTTGTAATATAAGGCTGAAAAGCCATCCAGACCAGGGCGCTTATTTAATTTAAGAGATTTAATAGCTAATAATTATTCGTCAGTAGTAATAGGAGATTCAACATTGTCACGGTGGACTAAGGGAATATATGGGAGAGTGATATGTCAAAAAAATGAGTCTGCTGAGGCCTGATCTAATTGCTCTTGTTTCTTGTATAAGGAAGCAAGGTGTTTATTAAAAGCTTTGAGAATTTTTACTGGATTATTAGAATATATATCCTGAGTTAGTTTAAGATGAATTGGTTTGGGTGATTTAGCTTCTTAAGAGCTCATGCTAGGAGTGTAGTTGGTTTATTGGCTTTAGAATAAAACAAATGTCTTGTTTTATTTAGACATTTTTCAGCAGAATCCGAAAGAAAAAGATCTAAGTCAAGATGCGCTTTATCTAATTGCAATTTGGTCCTGGAGGTGGGATTTGTTTGGAAGAGCGTACAAGAAGAATTAAATTCTAATTCTAGTTTTTGCTGTAATAAGCGTCTTTCTTTTTTGAGAAAAGAAGCCCACGGAGGACAGGTTTATGCGCTTCCCAGAGTGTTAATGGAGAATTATCAGGAGTCATATTAGTACTCGAGTAATCTTTCAACCCCATTTCTAGATCTGCAGAATGTGATGGATGGGATAGAATCGTGTCATTAATATTCCACGTAGGATCATGTGCTATGGGAATTAGCGAAGTGAGTGTGGTTAGTATTGCATAATGATCTGTCCATGTAAAAGGGACAATAGATGAGGAAAGTAGTTCAGGGGTTAAACCTATATTGATTAAAATATGATCTATTCGAGAAAATGTTAGATAACAGGGAAAATGTACCTGTCTAGTAATACGTTATGATTGGTGTGAGTGAAGCGATTAAGGGTATCGTGTACTAGGATGCACCTTATAATTACTGTGCTAAGATAGGGTAGGTAGTGTAAGACGTCTAGATCTTTACCCCAACTTTCTAATGAGCTCATGATTATACTGAGGACTATTAAGAGGTAATTGTGAGACCCTTCGCGTATTTGGACAGGAGGCACCCGAAGAAAAGAGTTTTTTCTTTCTGCGAATAATGTCGTTTTTGATCTTAATCTTAAATTAAGAAGAACATGCGAGAAGGTTTGTTTAGGGTGGAGGTCCTGGTTTAACGTTAATCTATTTCG
>BLSH010123451.1:219028-231980 GCA_018402905.1 Glandirana rugosa | reverse complement strand
GTGTCACTGGCTGCATAACTGCCCCTACCTGTGTCACTGGCTGCAAACTGCCCCCACCTGTGTCACTGGCTGCATAACTGCCCCTACCTGTGTCACTGGCTGCATAACTGCCCCCACTGTGTTATTGGCTGCAAACTGCCCCCACCTGTGTTATTGTCTGCAAACTGCCCCCACCTGTGTTATTGGCTGCATAACTGCCCCCACCTGTGTTATTAGCTGCATAAGTGACCCCACCTGTGATACTGGCTGCAATTTACCCCTTGCTGTGATACTGGCTGCAATTTACCCCCTCCTGTGATGCTGAGCTGTATACTGTGTCCTGTGCTGCTGAGCTGTATACTGTGTCCTGTGATGCTGGGGCTGTATACTGTGTCCTGTGATGCTGAACTGTATACTGTGTCCTGTGATGCTTGGGCTGTATACTGTGTCCTGTAATGCTGAGCTGTATACTGTGTCCTGTGATGCTGAGCTGTGTCCTGTGTCCTGTGATGCTGGGGCTGTATGCTGTGTCCTGTGATGCTGGGGCTGTATGCTGTGTCCTGTGATGCTGATCTGTATACTGTGCCCTGTGATGCTGGGGCTGTATACTGTGTCCTGTGATGCTGAGCTGTATACTGTATCCTGTGATGCTGATCTGTATACTGTGCCCTGTGATGCTGGGGCCGTATACTGTGTCCTGTGATGCTGAGCTGTATACTGTGTCCTGTGATGCTGAGCTGTATACTGTGTCCTGTGATGCTGGGGCTGTATACTGTGCCCTGTGATGCTGAGCTGTATACTCCTGACACAATAAGTGGAATATAGGTGACGGAGTGGGGCGGATTCTATAAGGGGTGGGGCTTATTAGAAGTAGGAGGAGTTAAAGGAAGGGCGGGGCCTGGCACCCCCTCATCCAAAAACTTCACCAGCCGCCACTGAGTGTGAGGAAATAAGGGGAATCCATTGCCCCCCCAACCCTCAAAACGAGTGTCCCCACTGGAAAATTTCAAGGCGGGTCAGGAAACAGGAAGGAGTGCCTCATATTTAAATTAGAGGGGTGCACGAGTTTAGTCAGGCCTAGGGCAGCACAAAACCTAAATACACTGCTGCTTACAGCACTGACAGGAACCTCTCCCTACACCAGTATGAGATGATTTTAGAACGCTAATCTGTCCCTCACAGCACCGACAGGAACCTCTCCCTACTCCAATATGAGATGATTTTAGAACGCTAATCTGTCCCTCACAGCACCACCAGGAACCTGTCCCTACTCCAGTATGAGATGATTTTAGAACGATAATCTGTCCCTCACAGCACCGACAGGAACCTGTCCCTCCTGCAGTATGAGATGATATTAGAATGCTAATCTTTCCCTCACAGCACCAGGAACCAGTCCCTAATGCAGTATCAGATGATATTAGAATGCTAATCTTTCCCTCACAGCGCCAGGAACCTGTACCTAATGCAGTATGAGATGATATTAGAACGCTAATCTTTCCCTCACAGCACCAGGAACCTGTCCCCAATGCAGTATCAGATGATATTAGAACGCTAATCTTACCCTGATAGCACCAGGAACCTGTACCTAATGCAGTATCAGATGATATTAGAAAGCTAATCTTTCCCTCACAGAACCGCCAGGAACCTGTCTCTAATGCAGGATGAGATGATATTAGAACGCTAATCTCTCCCTCACAGTGGCGGCAGCATCCTCTCCCTACACTAGCCTGAGAGCATGTGACATGCAGCGCTACGTGACTCCAGCTCATATAGAGGCTGGGTCCCATGATGCACTGGCCAATCACAGCCATGCCATTAGTAGGCATGGCTGTGATGGCTACTAAGGGCAAATGAGTGAAACGCTTGTTGATTGGCTGCCCTGCAGCTATTCAACAGGCGCCAAAAATAGTCTGGGTCACATGATGCACTGGCCAATCACAGCCATGCCATTTGTAGGCATGGCTGTGATGGCTTCTAAGGGCAAATGAGTAAAACGCTTGTTGATTGGCTGCCCTGCAGCTATTCAACAGGCGCCAAAAAACCCGAATACCGAACCCGATCCCGGACTTTTTTTGAAATGTCCGGGATCGGGTTCGGGCACGGACACCCTAAAGTCCGGTACGGACCCGAACTTTACAGTCTGAGTTCGCTCAACTCAAGTTAGGAGGAGTTTCCTAGGATAGAAAAGTGGAGAGAGCAGTGACTGTCTCTCGAGACCACAACAGCCATAATTTGTAAATGCAAAAATAAAGTATAGTGATACCCAAACTGTTCAATAACATGTTATAAACATAGGAAAGTAGGAGGGGGAGGGAGAGAAAGAAGGGGCTTATTAAGAGGATTATGTATATAAAACATAGGTAGCATACTTTCTCCTATATGTTAGGTAAAGGGAGAAATATAGTTCGAATAATACTAATTCTAATCAAGATCTAATCAAATACTAAGAAAGACTGAATAGAAGTGGCGATACCAGCAGGTAATAATGTATCCAAAAGAAGTTATAAGAGAATAAGTAAATAAATAAATAACAGCAAATGTTTCTGAGATTCAGAATCAGGGGATTAAAGAAAGTAAGTCTGGCCATACATGTCCAATCCTCTTGTACAATCTTCCCATATATCTA
This sequence comes from Glandirana rugosa, assembly GCA_018402905.1. Classification (NCBI taxonomy): domain Eukaryota; kingdom Metazoa; phylum Chordata; class Amphibia; order Anura; family Ranidae; genus Glandirana; species Glandirana rugosa. The sequence goes on along the minus strand of BLSH010123451.1, from coordinate 229,375 downwards.
CCACAAACCATATAATATGAGGTCAAAACTAAATAACATTTTCAATTTTATTCAATTAACAGGCCCTTGCACTACATAGTTAAAGGCAAATACAAAGAAAATTGCACAGAAAATTGTAAGAAAATTGTATCATGTTTGGCAAGCCTTAGATAAAGATAAATTGATCCTTGTCTAGAGAGTAGAAATAATTATATATATAAACACAAATAGCATATTTTCTGTTAGGTGGGTAAGTAAAGAGAGGTTTAACTCTAATAATTCACATTCTAAGCTGATATTACGAATGACAGTTTGTAAGTAGTAATATCAGTAGGTATTAATGTACCCAAAAGGTTTTTAAATAAAAGGAGTGAGAAAATAAATGGTTAATTAGCAAATAGCAGATAGCATATTGTTCCTGAGGTAAAAAATTAGGAGAGCAAAGGAATTATAGCATCAAACATCAGTCAGTCCATTGTATCAGCAATATCCTTGTCTGGAGAGTTGAGACGAGTGCGCTTAGAGGAATTTTGCTGAACCCTGTCACCTGCCATGTTAGAGAATTCATGTGAAGAATTAGATGCAGCCCGACAGCGAGGGCCTTCAGTGCTAGAAGGCTTATCCATAAGGTGCAGATTTTGCAGTGTATGCTGTAATTCTTCAAAGGATATGCAGGTATATTTGATCCCTTGGTGTGTAAAGCGTACAGAAAATGGGAAGCCCCATTGATACGGTATTTGAAATTTTTGTAAATATTGCAGAAGGGGTTTCAAGGCTCGTCTTTTAGAAACTTTAATTGGAGATAGATCCGCAAAGAGTTGGTAGTAATATTCTTGGAACATGAGTGAATCTTTTCCACGGGCTGCAGCTAATAGCTGATCTTTGGTGCAAAAGAAATGGAATTTCGCAATTATATCGCGAGGCGGTCCCTCGGATTTGTGCGGTGCTAAGGCTCTGTGAATCCTATCCATTTCTAAGCGCTCAATAAGAATTGACGGCAGCAATTCCTGAAATAGAGCAGTCTGTCACGTACCTGGTGATGGAGTCTGGCTTATGCAGGGGGTACTTCTCTTGCGGCCCCGGTTCGTGAGTCCCTGGTAGTGCAGACAGGGAACTCAGGAGCATGGGGGGGCACGAGGGCTGGACAGTCACTGATGCAAGGTAGATGTCCGCTGGAGCTCGTGCAGGCAGAAGGGTCGTGAGGCAGTCCGGGTCGGTAACTGGCGGGCGGTGCAGTACAAGGGTTCAGGCAGATGGATGGTCGGGAGCAGGCTGGGTCGGTAACGTTCAGGCAGCAAGGTACAAGGGAGCAGGCAGTAGAGTGGTCGTAGAAGCCGGGGTCGGTGCAGGCAGAGTTCAGAGCAGGGTCAAAGCAGGCCGGGTCACAGGAACAGGTATCAGATAGTCAGGAAGCAAGGAACTCACACTAAACGCTGTAGAACGGACAGCATTTGCTACAGGAAGCAGGAAGTTTAAATAGGGCTGCTGCTTCTCCAGTAATTAGAGGAAACCACAAACAACTACAATTAACCCTTAGCAAGTCTTTTCCTAACACAGTCATTGTAGATTGGAGATCAATGATTGTTTCAGGAATCCCACGTATACGCAGATTACAACAACGGGCTCTATTTTCAAAATCCTCTAAACGTGTGTGTAATAGAAGATTTTTTTCTTTAACAGTTTCCAATTCATAAATACAGGATAGTAGGTGATTTTCAACTTCCTCAACTCTATCTTCTAAGTCTGAAGTACGTTGCCCTAGGGCACGAATTTCCTTGGTTAGAGATTCAGTGATACGGTCAGATGTTTGCTTTAATTCCTTTTGTAACATTCTCTCAAACTGTCTGATTAAATTTGGGTGTAAAGAGTCGACATCCCCAGCCTGTGAGAAGACATTATAGTCATAGTCAGACTCTTCACATCCTTCATGAAGCTGCTGTTTCTGTCTAACAGCTCTCGACATTGTGTGAGGTGATAGAGGTGGAGCCATTTTCACTGCAGCCTTGAGAGAGCTGTCTTTTTTATTTTTAATGTCTTTCTTTAAACAAGTTCCCCCAAATACCATAATGTAGCTACTGTACCTCCGTGGCGGTAAGTAGTTCAGGCGGTATCTGTTGTAAGCCGGACGGGTGTCTTATAGGGCTGTGTGGCTGCAAGAATTGCGGAACTTCAGCGGGACATGTCTGCCTCAGTCAGCGTCGCGCATGCCTCTCGTATATAGTTTTCTTAACCACTTCGCATTTAAAGGAATTTTTTCATTTTTCGCACACATTTTTTTAAAACTCCCAGAAAATTGTATGTTTTACGAATACACAGGCCTGATATTATTAAAAGATTTTTATGTGACATGATATTTGCACATCTGTTTATCAAATCTATATTTTCAGTAAAAAATAAACTTAAATTAATTTTAATGCACACAAACATGATATAATCCCTGATTTTTTTTGTAAAAAATAAAAGAAAAGATGTCGGGTAAATGGATACCAAATATGTCAGGCCTTTATGTTTCATATTTCATACTTGATGCCCTGTGCCGAGCGGCTGCTCAACTGCATACTGACCACAGGGGAGGGTTACACTCTCTCGGCAGCGATCACCACTGGGTTTTTTTTCGCTATATTAAGGAAATAAGACCAAACATGTTGAAAAGATAAATTATATTTTCTACTTTCTGTTATAATACATATCCAATAAAGTCACATGTATTCATAAATTTAGCTAAAATATGTTCTGCTACATGTCTTTAGTAATAAAAAAACATTCAGTTTTTTAAACTTTTTAAACTTTTTTTACATCCTGTCATCAGAGTAATTCATTGTCACCATAGGGACACTGTACTACTCTGGGGGGGGACAATGATAATCACTGTATAAGCAATAACTTTAGCTGTATTTAATGGATTTCCCATTTTATGATCTTACTTTTGATGCAGAAGAAACCATTGCATGCTAAGGATAAGTAGTCCCCAAACAACTGCCATCAGACATTCTATTATGTCATTTGTAATGTCACTCTGTGTTGGGGTAACTAACCAACCATAAGGGTGGATATACAGTATCTCACAAAAGTGAGTACACGCCCCCCACATTTTTGTAAATATTTTACTATATCTTTTCATGTGACAACACTGAAGAAATGGCACTTTGCTACAATTTAAAGTAGTGAGTGTACAGCTTGTATAACAGTGTAAATTTGCTGTCCCCTCAAAATAACTCAACACAAAGCCATTAATGTATAAACCACTGGCAACAAAAGTGAGAACATCCCTAAGTGAAAATGTCCAAACTGGGCCCAATTAGCCATTTTCCCTCCCCTGTGTCATGTGACTCGTTAGTGCTACAAGGTCTTGGTGTGAATGGGGAGCAGGTGTGTTAAGTTAGGTGTTTTCACTCTCACTCTCTCATACCGGTCACTGGAAGTTTAACATGGCACCTCATGGCAAAGAACTTTCTGGGGATCTGAAAAAAAGAATTGTTCCTCTACTTAAAGATGGCCTAGGCCAGTGGTTCTCAACTCCTGTCCTCAGGACCCACTAACAGGCCAGATTTTAAGTATTACCTTGGGGAGATGCAGACTAGAATACTGCAATCACTGAGCAGCAAATTATATCACCTGTGATGTATGTCAGTTATCTTGCAAACCTGGCCTGTTAGTGGGTCCTGAGGACAGGAGTTGAGAACCACTGGCCTAGGCTATAAGAAGATTGCCAAGACCCTGAAACTGAGCTGCAGCGTGTTGGTCAAGACCATACAGCAATTTAACAGGACAGGTTCTACTCAGAACAGGCCTCGCCATGGTCGACCAAAGAAGTTAAGTGCATGTGCTCAGCATCATATCCAGAGGTTGTCTTTGGGAAATAGACATATGAGTGCTGCCAGCATTGCTTCAGAGGTTGAAGGGGTGGGGGGGTCAGCCTGTCAGTGCTCAGACCATACGCCGCACACTGCATCAAATTGCTCTGCATGGCTGTCCTCCCAAAAGGACGCCTCTTCTAAAGATGATAAAGATGATGCACAATTAGCCCGCAAACAGTTTGCTGAAGAAAAGTAGACTAAGGACATGGATTACTGGAACCATGTCCTGTGGTCTGATGAGACCAAGATAAACTTATTTGGTTCAGATGGTGTCAAGCGTATGTGGCCGCAACCAGGTGAGGAGTAAAAAGACAAGTGTGTCTTGCCTACAGTCAAGCATGGTGGTGGGAGTGCCATGGTGTGGGGCTGCATGAGTGCTGCCGGCACTGGGGAGCTACAGTTCATTGAGGGAACCATGAATGCCAACATGTACTGTGACATACTGGAGAAGAGCCTGATCCCCTCCCTTCGGAGACTAGGCCCCAGGGCAGTATTTTAACATGATAATGACCCCAAACACACCTTCAAGATGACCACTGCCTTGCTAAAGAAGCTGAGGGTAAAGGTGATGGACTGGCCAAGCATGCTTCCAGACCTAAACCCTATCGAACATCTGTGGGGCATCCTCAAACGGAAGGTGGAAGAGCACAAGGTCTCTAACATCCAACAGCTCTGTGACGTTGTCATGGAGGAGTGGAAGAGGACTCTAGTGGCAACCTGTGAAACTCTGGTGAACTCCATGCCCAAGAGAGTTTAATGGAGTGCTGTAAAATAATGGTGATCACACAAAATATTGACACTTTGGGTCCAATTCGGACATTTTCACTCAGGGGTGTACTCACTTTTGTTACCAGCGGTTTATACATTAATGGCTGTGTGTTGAGTTCTTTTGAGGGGACAGCAATTTTACACTGTTATACAAGCTGTACACTCACTACTTTATATTGTAGCAAAGTGTCATTTCGTCAGTGTTGTCACATGAAAAGATATAATAAAATATTTACAAAAATGTGAGGGGTGTACTCACTTTTGTGAGATACTGTACATTGTTTGCTATATAGCAGTAGTAACCCATAAATGATCATTTTACTTGTTCCCTCATATTGTTTTTTGCATTAGTATATATAATATGATTTTTTTTAAACTGATCCCATCCTCACTGATATATAAAAAAGACTAAGGCCCCTTGCAAATGGGGGCATCTAGCTGCTGTGCGTCCCTCCCAGCTTTTTAGTACACCCAGGAGGAACAGGTGCAGCATCCAGCTCGACTGCCAAAATCTATGACATGTTGCGGTTGGATGGGGCTGAACCCTCTACCTAGAAATGCTTATATTTGGGCCCTATGCATTCAGGGGCCGATGCCTGAAGCACATGTCTTTCACATTCCATGGATTCATCTTAGGGCTCTAAACGCAAGTGCCACTTAATACAGTGTTCAGTCTCATCCAGCTGCAGCCTGTCGTAGACAGGCTGCAGACAGCAAGGCTGAACACTGCACCTTTCTCTTCTGGGTGCACTAAAATGCCAGGAGAAACTCACAGCAGCTTGATGAACCCCATGTATAAGAGGCCTAAAGCTTCTCATTAGCAAAGTGTGGCAATAAAGCTCAGTTTTTTATTCCAGAGACAAACATAGCTCCAGTTTAAACACTCTTCTACATTATTCCATACCATTGCTCACACTAATGACTCTCTGCATACACTCTGTATATAATGGCAATATATAAGCAAAAGTGGACATTTCCGTAAGGAATACACAAATATGAAACCAAGGGCATTTGTATAAAGGTATTTTGGGAATTGTAGTTCTTCATTCTCTAGACAGGAACAGATCCTCTCTATTTTAAAGTACATTGTAGTTTATTACATCTATATAGAGCCCAGTTAGGTTTCTCTCACAGACTCTATTTTTGTTAAAGGAACTGAAATCTGGAATCAAGGCACCCTATTTTGCAGCTTGGGCACCTATTAGCACTTTTTTTTCCATTGATCAAGTTGTGGATTGAAGTTTGAACCATTCCCACTGTGCAGAGTTCACATGGAGCCATAAAAGTGTGTGAAATCTGGGGGAGGGGACGCAAGCATAATAGCCTCCCAAAGTCTTGCCTTCTGCGTTTTTTATCTTGTTGCTGCTTTCAAGTGCAGCTCACAGAGTCCACTGATCACATAAGGAAAATTGAATTATTGAGGTCCTTTTAGCTTTTCAGAAGTACATACATCCTCTGCTGGGCAGTCTACATGCAATACATTACAGCAGTCACATTGCAATTGTGTTTATGGGTTTAGCATTTAACAAGCATGACCTGAATATAAAGCAGACATATTTGTAAGAAAAGACTTCTTGGATGTAGTTTCTACCAAGTCTGTCAGTGTCAGGATTAAGATTACAATGTAATACTTATTTCAGTGTAGATGTGGCCATTTTGAATATTTATCTGTATTGTCCAGGCAGAGTGGAGCTGAAGGCTCCATATTTGTTAACATTATGGTTAAGGCATTGAAGATTTTAAAAAAGAAAAAACAGACATAAAACTGATGTTTTTCATAGCTGATTGCAGTGGAGGTATATGTCTTCTTGCTCCCAAATGGAATACTACTTAACAACACTTTCAAGCATATTATGCTCTTCTCCAAACTAATTACAAATGAGCAAATGACCTGCCTCTAAAAAATATCTGGCTGCTAGAAGGTTTTACTCATTAGATTTTATACAATACCTTTGTTGTGCAGTTTTATCATGGCCTTCTAGGTGGTCTCTCCCACATATTTAGGGCCCCAGGGACATTCAATTAAATATATAATGTGTTGGTTAACATGCCAAAAAATGAGAGATACAAAAATTCCTTAGTGTTTTTTTTTTAAATCCTTGATAACATTACAGCACTCATAATAAACAAGGAAAGAACCCAATCTGTGGGTACAACTTAGTGTAGTTTTTTGTGCCACCAATACTGAAGGTCAGCTCCAACCAGTCTGTCCCTAATGGTCTGATTGCGACAAAATGCCTGTAATGGAGACACCTGAAAATCTGGGATCTGTGGCTAAGCCTCTCCAAGAGACAAGAAATTATGGCACAAAATGGAAAGAAAATCTCTTTAGGTACGGTATTGACAAACAAATAGTAGTATTTTGTAGCCCTAGGGCTATCCAACTGAAGTGTAACCCTCCTGGAATATGCCCAGGGAAGACATGTGTTGCTATAGGCAGCCTTTCAGACCTGCATTCCAGACCTTCCTCTCTGGACAGACAGGGTCCTAAAGCCACTCGATACATCATGTTCCACCTGGGGTATTAAAACACAGGGAGGAATGCACATCAGCTGGATGGCCCTGTGTGCAAAGGGTCTTATACTGTTGAATTTCCTTGTGTTTGCCCTTTTTTATCTTGTGTCACTAAGGATTGTTGATACCCTCTATCTTAAAGTATTTTTGCTTCTCTTGTCTGTGTAATTATAATATATCTTTGTCTATCCTCTCAACATGGGACACCTGGCTATGAACAATAACCCTAAAGACAGCAGGAGGAATCTGATTTTGAGCTGTTGGTTTAGCAAACAAATCTGTCTGTAATGCAGACAAAAAATTCTGGATTCTTTGTGAAGAAAGGATACAGTGGGGGGAAAAAGTATTTGAATCCCTGCTGATTTTGTACGTTTGCCCTCTGACAAAGAAATGATCAGTCTATAATTTTAATGGTAGGTTTATTTTAACGGTGAGAGACAGAGTAACAACAAAAATATACAGAAAAACGCATTTCAAAAAGTAATAAATTGTTTTGAATTTTAATGAGTAAAATAAGTATTTGATCCCCTATCAATCAACAAGATTTCTGGCTCCCAGGTGTCTTCTATACAGGCAACAAGCTGAGATTAGGAGCACTCTCTTAAAGGAGGTGCTCCTAATCTCAGCTTGTTAACTGTATAAAAGACACCTGTCCACAGAAGCAATCAATCAGATTCCAATCTCTCCATCATGGCTAAGAGCAAAGAGCTGCCCAAGGATGTCAGGGACAAGATTGTAGACCTACACAAGGCTGGAATGGGCAACAAGACCATCTCCAAGCAGCTTGGTGAGATGGTGACAACAGTTGGTGCGATTATTTGCAAATGGAAGAAACACAAAATAACTGTCAATCTCCCTCAGTCTGGGGCTCCGTGCAAGATCTCACCTCGTGGTATTTCAATGATCATGAGAATGGTGGAGAATCTTGTCAATGATCTCAAGGCAGCTCGCACCATAGTCACAAAGAAAACAATTGGTAACACACTACGCTGTGAAAGACTGAATCCTGCATCGCCCGCAAGGTCCCCCTGCTTAAGAAAGCACATGTACTGACCCATCTTAATTTTGCTAATAAACATCTGAATGATTCAGAGGAGAACTGGGTGAAAGTGTTGTGGTTAGATGAGACCAAAATCTAGCTCTTTAGCATCAACTCAACTGGCAGTGTTTGGAGAAGCAGGAATGCTGCCTATGACCCCAAGAACACCATCCCCACTGTCAAATATGGAGGTGGAAACATTATGCTTTGGGGTGTTTTTCTGCTAAGGGGACAGGACAACTTCACTGCATCAAAGGCACAATGGATTTGGCAATGTACCATTAAATCTTGAGTGAGAACCTCCTTCCCTCAGCCAGAGCATTGAAAATGGTCCATGGATGGGTATTCCAGCATGACAATGACCCAAAACACACGGCCAAGGTAACAAAGGAGTGGCTCAAGAAGAAGCACATTAAAGTTCTGGAGTGGCCTAGCCAGTCGCCAGACCTCCATTCCAAAGAAAATATATGGAGGGAGCTGAAGGTTCAAGTTACCAGACGTCAGCCTCGAAACCTTAATGACTTGGACAAAATCCCTCCTGAGATGTGTGCAAACCTGGTGACCAACTACAAGAAACGTCTGACCTCTGTGATTGCCAACAAGGGTTTATAAATTGATTAAAATGCAAATCAATTTTCCGTATCTCACAAAAGTGAGTACACCCCTCACATTTTTGTAAATATTTTATTATATATGACACTTTGCTACAAGTGAGTGTACAGCTTGTATAACAGTGTACATTTGCTGTCCCCTCAAAATAACTCAGCACATAGCCATTAATGTCTAAACCGCTGGCAGCAAAAATGAGTACACCCCTAAGTGAAAATGTCCAAATTGGGCCCAATTAGCAGTTTTCCCTCCCCGGTGGCATGTGACTCGTTAGTGTTACTAGGTCTCAGGTGTGAATGGGGAGCAGGTGTGTTAAATGTGGTGTTATCGCTTTCACTCTCTCATACTGGTCACTGGAAGTTCAACATGGCACCTCATGGCAAAGAACTCTCTGAGGATCTGAAAAAAAGAATTGTTGCTCTACATAAAGATGGCCTAGGCCCTGAAGATTGCCAAGACCCTGAAACTGAGCTGCAGTACAGTGGCCAAGACCATACAGTGGTTTAACAGGCCAGGTTCCACTCAGAATAGGCCTTGCCATGGTCGACCAAAGAAGTTGAGTGCACATGCTCAGTGTCATATCCAGAGGTTGTCTTTGGGAAATAGATGTATGAGTGCTGCCAGCATTGCTGCAAAAGTTGAAGGGGTGGAGGGTCAGCCTGTCAGTGCTCAGACCATATGCCGCACACTGCATCAAATTGGTCTGCATGGCTGTTGTCTCAGAAGGAAACCTCTTCTAAAGATGATGCACAAGAAAGCCTGCAAACAATTTGCTGAAGACAAGCAGACTAAGGACATGGATTAGTGGAACCATGTCCTGTGGTCTGATGAGACCAAGATGAGCGTATTTGGTTCAGATGGTGTCAAGCGTGTGTGACGGCAACCAGGTGAGGAGTACAAAGACAAGTGTGCCTTGCCTACAGTCAAGCATGGTGGTGGAAGTGTCATGGTCAGGAGCTGCATGAGTGCTCCCGACACTGGGGAGCTACAGTTCATTGAGGGAACCATGAATGCCAACATGTACTGTGACATACTGAAGCAGAGCATGATCCCCTCCCTCCAGAAACTGGGCCGCAGGGCAGTATTCCAACATGATAACGACACCAAACACACCTCAAAGACGACCACTGCCTTACTAAAGAAGGTGAGGGTAAAGGTGATGGACTGGCAAGCATGTCTCCAGACTTAAACCCTATTGAGCATCTGTGGGCGTACCTCAAGTGGTCTCGAAGTGTCCGACGGTGACCTCAGGAGAAGGTGAGGAGGTACTGTTGTAGTGTCTCGACCACCTACGATCTCTGGAACGCGAGGAGGTGGAAGGTAAACTCCTACGGGGTGTCTACGAGTTATCCCAAATTCAGACCTCTGTACGAACGGTCAGGTAGTGGAAATGGGAGTGGAAGAAATCATTCCGTCACCAGCAGAAACTCCACACAAACCACAGCAATAGTACAACCTTATGACGGGACGCCGGGTCAAAGACCTCCCTCCCCTAGTACGAGACGAAGTCATACAGTGTCATGTACAACCGTAAGTACCAAGGGAGTTACTTGACATCGAGGGGTCACAGCCCTCGTGAGT
>BLSH010123451.1:202310-216133 GCA_018402905.1 Glandirana rugosa | reverse complement strand
CTGGATGGACTTGTGTCTTTTTTCAACCTAACTATGTAACTATGTATTCATGCATGGTTCCTTTACAATAGGTATTTTTTTCTTTCATTTTATTTTTTAGCTGTTATTTTCCTGCCTTTATGTTTAAATTTTTATTGAAGAGTATTTGGGCCTGTGATCTTGCAAGACTATAGGCACAAATCTCACTCCTCTTTCCACTACATATCCCAGTGATTATCCGCGTATTCCATTCACTTCTCTTCTACGCCAGAGAAGAGAGGTACAAATGTAAATAAACATGTTCTCCTCTAGGAGCTTTATAGGCAGTGATTAGCCACAGTTTGTAAAGGCGCTCTAGATCACACCTTATTAAACAGACAACATAGTCATTTTAAATCAAAGTGCCTGCTCTGACTAGTGAGATGAGGGGAAAGGAGCAGGACAGGATGACTAAATCTGGCCATATATTAATAGATTTCGTATGAACATTTGTGCAATCATCTCTTCAAACAATTGGACAAAAAGCTCAGTTCATTTGATGACTTGGCAGATGTTGTTCAAAAGCACTTGAAAATTTCTTTTGCTTTTAACATTCAATTTTGGAAATTTTGAATGAATGGTCTTTCCCAAACAAAAACCACATACACTGTTAGAAATCTGTTCATTCAAGAAATATTTTACATCCTGCAAATTTTCTCGTCACTAGGGTCAAATCAGTTTGACCCCACTAATGATTAGAAAGTCAAATATTCTAAAAATTTAAAATTTCTGATAAAATTCTAATGAAATTCTACTTGTGTAATGCCAGTTTAAAACACACTTCTAGATGCCATCTTGCATATTACTCTACATGCAGTAGTGTGTGGTGACGTAACTGGGGGGGTTCAAACATATATTTAAGGTAGGGTTGAGACTACATACAGAAATAATGGCAGGCTATGAAAATGGAGCCTTATCCTTTAGAATAAAGCGACTGTAATGCTGACTGTAATGACTGCTGATAGAGTCAATGAATGGGCTGCTTTTAAAGATAGGATTATACAGTTAGAAAGTGGTCAGTAAATTATTTATATATTTACAATTAGAAAGATTGGAGTTTTAAAAAAAACCTTAGCCCAATGTATGCTACAGTCTGAACCTTTGCCATGCTTATATGCATAGCTGGGAACTTGTCGGAATTGACCCGGCAAACCCGAAATTTAACTCTGTGTTCTGGGTCATTACCTGTCTGGATTGCTACATCTCTGGAATTTCTATCCCAGAGATGAAAACAAAATGCAGCATGCGTGCTGTCATTTTACTGAGTCATACATGCTGTGCCACACTAGTAAATGCAAGTAAATACAGGCTGCCAGGAAAGTAGGAGGAGTCTGGAGCTTTGCCTAAATCTGCGCCTAAATCTGAGCCTGTGGATCAGATGGGGGCTGAAGGGAACTGAAGATGCCACTAGGAAGGTATGTTTTTGATTGTGTATGCAGTATGTATGTGTATGCAGTATATACTGTATGTTGCATGCAGTGTGTATGTATGTTGCATGTATGTTACGGATTTGTGTATATATGTGTACATATGTATGTATGTGTGTACAGTGTGTATGTATTGTATGTGTATGTAAAGCATGTGTATGCAGTGTGTTGTGTATACATGTTATATGGAGTTTGTATGTATGTATGTACATAGGTGGTACTGCTGTAGTATATATAAGAGTTTGGTGGTGAAAAGAATCACAGGGGGTGCTGTGCGCTTGGCTGTATATAATTCTGACTTCTAAACTATGTATATTACACACACACACCTGACCCCTACACTATACACATTACACACCTGACCCCTGCACTATGTATGTTACCCACACCAGACCCCTGAATTATACATATTACATACTTCTGACTCCTGCCCTTTGTACGTTGGCTCAGGTTTTAGGCTCTCTCACTGTTAAGGCAATCCCCCCTCACTTCACCCACATTCTTAGGAAATCAGATTTTTAAAAGTTCTCAAGTATGCTTATATGTGATCTATAATTATAACAATGTTGGTGGGATTATTGTGGTCTATAGACACCACTTAACAACACTGGGGCAGATACTTAGCTACTGTACTTGCTAACACAATGCTGGCCATCTTCACCATCTCTTCTCTGTGTCACTCTGGGTCTTTGCTACAAATTGCCTATTTTGCCTTCCCTATCTACTCTCTAATCAAATGACTGCACATTGCCATATGGTCAAGGTTTAAAACCACAGTAGCGATACTTTTGGCCCACAGTTTAAATCATCTTACTCCCTCTAGTGTCTACACTATTGTAGGAAGGGTCAGAGATAGCCAGGGAAAACCAGGCATTTTTACTATTGATAAAAAAGTCCTATTCTCTGCGTCTCATCCAGCCCCCCTATTAAATGCCAAACCCTGGCATTTATGGTATTTACTACCAGTGATATAATACTTACATAAAATAGACAGCACTCAAATAATAATGTATTGCATTATATTGTTTCCTGCTATAGCATGAATTAGATTTTTCACGCTACTATAGATCATGTGAAAACATTTTAGTTATTTAAATGAAAGTTGAAATCTTAATAATCTTATTTTCATGATTTAATTTACTGCAGGTAGTCCTGTGTTTTTCACCTGTGGGTTTTACTTTGAGAAACAGAGCAAGAAAGTTTCCAGCCCTGGTGAACTGTACAGCCATAGACTGGTTCCACACCTGGCCTCCTGTTGCTCTGCAATCAGTTAGTAGTAGCTTCACCAACAAGCTGGAAGGAGTTGATGTAAGTATGATATTACTGCATAAAATCTAGAAATGCAAGGAATAAAAATGGCCAGGGGTTTATAATAATGTTACCCTGTCCCCCATTTACGTCACTAGGCCTGGACAGTAGGACAAGTGTGAGAGTTTTTGTGGGCTGACATCAGCTCACATGTGATCTGCTTTTATATTCTGGCATCACTCTTGTCTTTCTCAGAGTATTATTTGTAGAATGTCATAAAAGTTTCAGAGAACCTCTAGTATGATCACTATTATTTTAAGCAATCTTGTTTATTGAAGAATTGTTATTACAGAGTTGAGATCAATATCATCAGTAATAAGTATATAAAACAGAGAACATGCCAGTAAGCTCTAACAAGTCGTAAACGTGTGCAACTGACTATTAGTTCAATACTTTGGCAAAAGGTTCTTCCTCTTTTTCACCAGGTGGAAAGTAGTGCTGTTCTGTACTATAATATAATATATAACATATTTCAAATAAGGCTTTGGTTGTTACAGTCCTAATGCTTAGCAGGTATCTGCACAGTTTTATACTGCAATTGCACTGTTGGCTGTTGGCTCAGGAACTTGAGATCTTCAGATCACTATGTTAGATATTACAGCGGATTTGGTCTATATCTGTGATCTGAATCTTCTTTTATGTTTACATATCTCAGATGGCACTTCTCCTAAAACATGCTCTTCAGAAATGTATGTTGTGTGACTGTGGCTTTTGAAAAAGTTCTACATTTGCTGCAGGCTGCCGTCCATTTTCCATGACTTTCCAGAAGACAATAAAAATGCAAATACCCTAACAACATAGGTTCAATTTTGTCTTTTCCTCCAGTAGTTACAACATATTTTATGAGCTATGTCTGCTATTTTTGGGGTTGCAGTATCTTGGGTTTTTCTATACTTTTTAACTTTTTCCCTATAGACAGCTGAACAGGCATACCATTTGTACCTGTGATAGTGTTGTACAACTTCTAGAAAAAAAACCTTTTGAGCTGTCTGAATGATCCTCCCTGCTTGTCTTTTGGTCATGCTTAGCTGGGACTAGAGTAAACTTGTTAATTATATACTTATTTACTTATTTGCTGGAAAATACATTATGTATAAAATCAGGTTTTGAAATTACAGCCTTGAAGGATAAGTTCACCTTTAAAAAAAAATAAATACACTTTTTTGCACGTAAAAATGTGCATTTATTATTATTTTTTTTAGAAGCCTGTAAAGCATTGCGCCCATGATCAGCTGTGTAGCTGTCTTCCTATACCCCCGATATGGGCAGACAGTTATTGAATGAGAGGAAGCTCAATGAACTACCTAGAGTAATCATCAGTGCCCTGGTAGTTCATTGAGAATTACAAGCCGTTAGTCACAAAGACTGACAGTAGTTGTAGTTCATTGCTTCCAAAACACTGTGAATGAATGACGTGCCCATGTGACCACACTCTGTTTGAATTGTAACAGTGGGTGCAGGGAGAAGATCCCTGGTCTGCACAACATCCCTTGTAATAGCACAGGCCATAATAGTTCCTTTACTGAAAGATCTGGGTCTATTAGATCCCAGATCTCTTCTCTGCTATTAAAAGCATCTGATCAAACCGAGATCAGTTTGATCAGATTCTTTCACAGGCTGGTAACGGCCTGTTTACATTAGACCGAAGCCGACATAATATTCGTTGCTTCCAGTTTCTTAGACCATAGAAATTATCTGGGAAGTTCTGGTCCTTGGTCATCTCTATGGTAAGTCCCAGGCTCCCAGGTGGGACAGGAGAGCCAGGAAGGTGGTGAAAGGTGCAGGGACCCCCTTCTGCCGCATGTAAAAGTGATTGAACGGCTATTTAGCTGCTCAGATCACTTTAACATTATTCAGCATTGCCAGCTGAAAAGATTGATACCGGGATTATGACTGTAGCCATGGCCTATGTTTGTTTGAGGGGAGTGGTTAATAGTTAGAACTGATCATGACCTGTTAGTTGTGTAGACTTCATAGAGTGCTTTGTAATCAGAAGCCATCAGTTTTCCACAGAATCATGAGGGTTGCAGTCTGAAGGGGATGCTACTACTAGCTCTCTCGCAATTTAGCTTCCACAGGATTCTTTTTGAAGGGTCCTTTGAAGGTCAGAATTAACACAATATGAAAGGAAAATCTTAAATCACGTACAGATGGCTTAGTAATCTGGAGTTCTATTTTAAATGCCAGTTTTGGTGGAACCCAGAATTATTTTGTATTTCTTTATTGGTTTCTCGTTGGTTGGTATAGGTTATTGTCACTAGCTTTTTGCATTAGCAGTAAAGCTAGTAAAAAGAAAAAATGCAACTTATCAATATCTAATTATGTTTATGGACAGTTAATAGTAACAACTAGTAACAGCTCTTATTATATTATTATAATGCAGAATTGGTCATTTCTAATTGTACTGCACTATTATTAGCATAAGATGGCAATGCACGTGCCATAAGCATGTCTATTTGCGTCACTGAAATATGTAATCTACTTTTTACACCACAAATCTTATATTTCTCAAGGATGTTGTTATAGCTGTGTATGTCTCATAAATGTTTCACAATTCAGT
Organism: Glandirana rugosa; assembly: GCA_018402905.1. Lineage (NCBI taxonomy): Eukaryota > Metazoa > Chordata > Amphibia > Anura > Ranidae > Glandirana > Glandirana rugosa. Next base: position 210,820 of record BLSH010123451.1, on the reverse strand, counting down.
TTCTGAATGCTGCTTGGGAATAAAACGTTTATCTTAAATACTAACTGTTCAACACAATTTCCAGCTGAAGAACATCTGATTAAATGAGTCCAGAATTGTCCATGGCGTTAAACATATGACTAAGTTAATCCTCTTTTTTTAAATATATTTGTATGGCATTAATATTTTATTTTTTCATTGACTGCCAAATTTAAGACATTTTTTTTTACAAATTACTTTTGAATAATGGCATCAATTATGTCCTACTTTAGGAATAACTTCTGCCACAGCTGAATGTGTTGTTTGTGTTCGGTTCATTCAGGCTTTTATATGGTTATTTAGGAGTCAAATAAGAACAGAAGCCTCCTGGGTATTTTTTCCAAGTTGCTGGCTGCCTGGGGTTTAACATACACCATGCTGGTATAATATATACTTTGATTCCTATTTTTTGTGAACCCCCTCCTGCAAAATATATTTACAATAATTGCAAACATTTCCTGCACATAAAGTGCACTTATTTCTTGATGGAAGTTCCTGCTTTTCCTTTGCCCGGCATTTCTTTCTAGAGTTTTGTTCTAAAACTTTTGCATATTTCAGTCTGTACATAGTTTATTGTCAAAGAACCTTTGTGATCTAAGAGCAAAACAGATTGGTAGGTAATAGCTGTCACAGAGTACAATGATGTATGGTAACTTATGCAAACCATTTTAAGCTTTTGCTAGTTACTGTAATGTCATTGTAATCAAAGAGAAGGACTGTTTTAGTCCTACATAATAACCATTGATAAGGAAATATAGGTATGATGCAGGAAGCTTATTAAAACAGGCAATGTTACAGATAATAAAAGGTAACTTTCTTCAGGCGTAAACATACAAAACATGCATGAACATTTAAAGCTGAACTCTGGGCATAGCTCTTCTCCCAACTAAGAAAAAAACAACAAAACCTAATCTAAAAGCCCAAAATACTCACCTAAAGCCAGATATGGACTTTCAAGCTTCTTATGATGAGTAAATAAAAGACATTTGTACTGACAAAGCTAATGCATATAGAGAGGTGCATTAGAGTGACCTGGATCAAGTCAGATTTACAGGTAGTGGATACCTACAGTTAACATCCAATCCTCCAGCTGATCTACCATATTCTCTTTGATGTCATTTGTTTATTTATTTATTTTACAATGTTAATTGAATTTAAATCTCAAAGAAAGTTCCTTTGCTCCCCTTCTAAAGGATAGAACAGTACACCAACCATGACATCCCAATAGAAGGAAAGCCAATAGCATGAGAGAGACCTATTTGTGTTGATACCATTTGTCTAGAACTAGTTCGAAACTACAAGAAAGTGATGAAAAACCCTCATCCTAATGATACCAGCCCTTAGTAACAGGGCAAATGGAGTGTGAGAATCTCCCAGATTTCTGAGTATTATGATTATGTTGCTACCAAATCACTTGCACAAAGGAAAAGTATAAGAATGACATAATGAGGGTCGCTGCTGCTCTTACATGGTCTATGTACTCATACACCATATAGTATATAATTTATAGTTCACTATGAATATTATAACGATTATTATTACTAGCAGGGTTTCTTTTCTCAGAAAATAGGTGTAGGAACTCAACCACACCCTTCCCTCCCATTTGAACTGACTCAAATGGTGGGTGTAATCAAATCGCACAGTGGGAGGGTCTTAAAGGGGTATTAAATACTAGGAGTGTGTTACGTACAGACTGCAGAGTTCAGGGGTGTGCTACATGCAGGATTCAGTGTTCAGGAGTGCGCTACGTACAAATTACAGAGTTCAGGGGTGTGCTACATACAAAGTGCAGGGGTGTGCTATATGCAGACTGCAGGATTCAGAGTTCAGGAGTGCGCTACGTACAGGTAACAAAGTTCAGGTGTGTGCTAGATACAGAGTGCAGAGTTCAGGGGTGTGCTATGCACAGATTGCAGAGTTTAGGAGTGAGCTGTACAGAGTTCAGAGGTCTGCTACACAGAGTACAGAGTTCAAGGGTGCGCTGTGTACAGAGTGCAGAGTTCAGGGGTGCACTACACACAAAGTGCAGAATTCAGCTCTCTGGCACAGGTCCTTACATTTCTATCCCCTTCCACATTTCATTTTCACCCCCCTCAGCTCTGAGCTCTGCACACACCCCCCTTGTTCCACTGCCCTCATCTTCTCCCACACCTTAAAATCTCCACCATCGTCCATGTTTCTTACCTTTACAAAGAGCCCCTGGCCCAGTTCTAGTACCTCTCCACACACTGTAGGCAGCTCCACGTCTCTCACTTACAGCAAGATCATCTGGTGGGGGTGTTGCCACCCAGGCAGGGAACAGATGGGAATCACAGGGGGCACAGCCTTCCACTTGACGCCACCCTCCTGTTCATGACCACACTGTGCCTGGGGGACCTGCACCTTCCTTGTTCCGGCCCTGAGTGCAGGGCAGGTAGAGATCTGTGGGAGCCACTGGAGAGGTAAGCTGTCACTTGTAAACACAAAAGCCGTCTTCTGTGTTACAAGTTACAGTGGTGAGCGAGGAGCAGAGAGAGAGAGCCAGAGGTGACAGAACTAAAAATAAAAAAGAAGGCTAACAAAAAGCTCTGATTACCAGACTTGTACAGCATGGGCAGCCAAATTTGGCCTGTTAGCTGTTCCTGTCATTTTTTCCACCCTCTCTGGACTGATTTATCTTTTCATTGATACTGAGCACATTTAAGCAGCAAAATGACGTGTTATTACGTTATTAGAATATCTGGTACTTGTTGAAAATTGGTGATCATTTAGTGGAAGAACCTACTTTTACATAGAATAGGCAACAGGCCTTTCACCATGGCATACCACAACTGGGAATGTCTGAGTCCATTGTTGAAAGCATTGATGCTGCTAAAGAGTATGAGTAATACTCTCACCACCTACCATCCTCAGTGAAAGAGCAGCCTCTTAGTACATTTTACATTATTTGAGCAGCTATACACTCTTCTAATGCTTCACCTACATACCACTGACCTGGAAGAAAATAATAAACTTTTTGTGTCATCTTTTAAACACTATGCTTTTAGTGTGTACCAGAGAAACCAACTTGAGCAGAACCCATTAATGTCACAGTGATCAGTTACCAATGGAAATAAATAATTCATGACAAAAGGAATTAGTCTAATTAGCCGGCTGTTTGAGTCCTTTGATAAAGCCCGGCTCTAATTCCGTGAAGGGCAGGAAGTGTTGTCATCATTCAGCCCTGAGAAGATTAGCATCTATTATGAATGAGGTTAGACACCCCAGTGAAGCCATGTGTGTCTTGGAGACAAACTTAATATGTTCCAGAGTAGGACACCGTTTGTCTCTCCAGCAGATCACGGTTCCTACAGGGCTATTGTATGTAATAACAAACAGGGATCATCGCCTCGATCATTCTCTCTCTGTCCATCATCCTGACAACTGTGAAAATACATTTGCTATGCAAAGCAGGGGAGCAGCCTTGAATGACTACAACCAAGTGTAGCCAATGCACAAGAAATTCTTCATGTCTAAATGGCATCAGTAAATGCGGTCAAAGAAAATATTTAGGGAAAAAATAGGGAAGGTATTTTAAATGACATTCCTGAGCTGCCAAACCTAAAACGTAAGAGGGAATACATAAAGAATTGTTAATCTTTATGTTTTCAACACAGAAAATGAAAAGCATAATGATTTTCTGCATGGCCATGGTTTTTAAACATATTTAACAGCAAAATGGAACAATGAAAAAATAAAGTAGGATTCAGAAAATGTTGTACAATAAACAACAATCAATCACTTTGTTGTTATTAAATTGTTATACAAAAAGGACAAAACTGTAGCAGCAGTTTTTTCTCATTTTGATGGGAGATTGCAGGCAGCATTTTTTGCTGCTTATATATTTGCCTCCTGCCAAAGTGGCATTTAAATTCCTCCACCCCCCATTATATATTCGCCATACTGGCACATTTAAAAACAGCAGATTGAGACTAGGTAAAGTGGATCTAATCCCATTTACTAACATCTCATATACCGTAAGCTTTTACACACTGATATCATTTCATATGTAATTTGTAGTCATTTTAGATCTGCAGCTTTCATTAAAATAATACCTGGTGATATTACCTTAAAGAGGTAGTAAACCGCTGAAAAAAAGACAAGACAATAATAATGGCATAATGTTCTAGAATGCATCACATACTAGCACATTATGAAATACCTACCTTAGAGTGAAGCCCCCTGACATGTTCCCCCTGCGTTTCTTCGGGGTTACGGCGCTGCATGCACGCGGGAGCCCTCCGTTCCAGCAAGAAGCTCTGAAGTTCCAACACGATACGCCGGACCTTCAGATCGTATGCGCCTGTATGTAGAAATCACAAAGCAGGGTATACAAAGGTCCTTCCTGTAATGGGTTGACAACACTCTGTGCCTGTCTCCTAACTGTACTCCTGTGTTGTCACTCTGTCACACACTCCCAATATAGACCACTAGCAAGTCGCTGCAAATTTTTGTCGCAAAAACCCTACACCGAGCAGCTACTATTAGAGAAAGTGCATTTAGACAGGAAGTTGCTGAAAGAGGCTGGAGAAGATTAACAGCATTGAGATAAACAAAGGTGAAAACAGTATTTTATTTTTTAAATTTCAGTTGCTTATGGTTCCCACTGCTTTAGCAAACTAAATGCCGTTCTTCTAGGTGTTACGTCCACTTTACAACTGAACAGACAAAGTCCACCCCCAGCTCCCCCCCACATTGCAAAGGTTAAATACTCATTTAGTCGACCAACAGAGACAGCCGGAGACCAGCAGAGACAGCCCCAGTCCAGTAGAGACAGCCCCAGTCCAGCAGAGACAGCGCAATCCTGCAGAGAGAGCCCCAGTCCAGTAAAGAGACAACTCAAGTGCAGTAGAGACAGCCCCAGACCAGCAGGGACAGCCACAGACCAGCAGAGACAGCCTCAGTCCAGCAGAGACAACCTCAGTCCTGCAGAGACAACCTCAGTCCAGCAGAGACAGCCCCAGTGCAGCAGAGACAGCCGCAGACCAGCAGAGAAAGCCTCACAACAAAGAGACAGCCACAGTCAAGTAGAGACAGCCCCAGACCAGCAGAGACAGCCCAATCCAGCAGAGACAGTGCCAGACCACCAGAGACAGCCCCAGACCAGCAGAGAAAGCTGCAGACCAGCAGTGACAGTATCAAACCAGCAGAGACAGCCGCAGACCAGTAGAGACAGCCTCACAACAAAGAGACAGCCCAGTCCAGCAGAAATAGCCCCAGACCAACAGACAGCCCTAGACCAGCAGAGACAGCCTCAGACCAGCAGAGACAGTCCCAGACCAGCAGAGACAGCCTCACAACAAAGAGAAAGCCCCCATGCAGTAGAGACAGCCCCAGACCAGCAGAGACAGCCTAATCAGGCAGAGACAGCCCCAGACCAGCAGAGACAGCCCCAGACCAGCAGAGAAAGCTGCAGACCAGCAGAGACAGCCACAGACAAACAGAGACAGCTGCAGACTAGCAGAGACAGCCTCACAACAGAGAGTCCCGACAGTCCCAGTCCAGCAGAAATAACCCCAGACGAACAGAGACAGCCCCAGACCAGCAAAGACAGCCCCAGACCAGCAGAGACAGCCCCAGGCCAGCAGAGACAGCCCCAGTCCAGGAGAGACAGCCTGATCCAGCAGAGACAGCCCCAGTCCAGTAAAGAGACAGCCCCAGTGCAGTAGAGACAGCCCCAGACCAGCAGAAACGACCCCAGACCAACAGAGACAACCTCAGACCAGCAGAGACAACATCAGTCCAGCAGAGACAGCCCCAGACCAGCAGAGACAGCCCCAGACCAGCAGAGACAGCCACAAACCAGCAGAGACAGGCTCACAACAAAGAGACAGCCCCAGTCCAGCAGAGACAGCACAATCCAGCAGAGACAGCCCAATCCAGCAGAAACAGCCTCAGTCCAGCAGAGACAGTCCCAGACCAGCAGAGACAGCCCCAGACCAGCAGAGACAGACCAATCCAGCAGAGACAGTCTCAGTCCAGCAGAGACAGCCCCAGACAAGCCGAGACAGCCACAGACCAGAAGAGACAGCCGCAGCCCAGCAGAGTGTAGGGATAAGGTGTATTAGTACCCTATTCCTGACTCCAACAGGCTTCCTCCATCCATGCAACCAGTCCAGCCCTTCCACCAAGGGCACTATAAGCCACAGTTGCATATTCGCCGCCTCCATGTAAAATACAGGATTAGGAACCTTGCAGTGTACATGATGGCGCCCAGGGATGCGTCCCTGCACTGTGTGTGATGGCGCCCAGGGACTACCCACAAGCCCAGATTTGGGAATAAGTGAACATCCCTGGAACCTGCTGAACTGAGGGATGGGGTAAGTAATGCACCTCATCCCAGCACCCATAGTCTAAACGAGCACTTAACCCTTGTAGTGTTGGGTTCCTCATTTCAAGGGTATATTTTGTTTAATTCCCAGTGTTCAGCTTTAAGGTATTTTTGCTATTCGTTGTCAAGTAGTGACTTTGCAATATAGAGTAAGAAAATGACCTCAAGTGCTGCACACCATCAGAGCCCGATGGTCACAGTATTGAGAGCAGCCTGAGTCTGTCTCTGTCCAAGCCACACCCCCCCCATGCATTGCACCCTGCCCACTTGGCTTAGTCATGGGGGTGGACACACTTGGGAGGAGGACTTGGAACATAACTTTGGTGAACTTTGGGGAGAATGAGTACACGTGTCTCTAACAGTGTTAATTTTGAAGTCAAATTTCAAATTAGTTTTAGTCATAGTCTTCTGACTGAAATGCCATTTAAGTTTTATTTGTATTTTAATTATCTGAATTGTTTTAGTTTTAGTCGTATTTTAGTCTACTTAAATCTCTAGTAGTCCCCTTTTGCATTATGCCGCTCTGTGCAGACTACAACACAGAAGTCTTCCCAAAGCTCCGCCCATCTGCATATGCTCCACCTATGTTCAACCTGCTCCCACCTATCCCTCCTCTGCTCCACCTACTCTCACAAATTTCTATATAGCCTGTTCCTGTCTATTCTACCTTTCACTGAGAGCATTGCTGCAGCAGCACTGGCAGTCACATACCTCGGATCGTGCTGACTCTCTTTCACATAACACACACCCAGCTATTGATTGACAGATGGGAGTGTGTTATGTAAAATAGACTGAGCATGATAGAAGGCATAAGGAGTAATGGGAACTGTAGTTCCCTGTGGGAGATGCAGAAGCTACCACAGTGAAAAGTAATGACGTGCTAGCTCAGCAGAACTCCTCCCACCATCACTTGCATTATCAAGCAGAGGAGGAATGGTGGGGCGAATTAGAGACCCCAACTGCCTCTATATGGTCGGAAAATCATATTGTTATATTTATTACCATGTGTAACTTTGAGGCGTTTAAGGGTTTATTAAAATGAGCATACTGCCTTTAGTTGTACCTTAACCCGTTGGAGCCGGTGCCTCCCGGCCTCTTAGGGGTTTATGATGCCATTAGGTGGGATGGGGTTTATGAACACGTGACCGCCATGACTGGCTGTCACGGTGGTCACATGATCGGAAAGCTCCCGATCGCAAGCAGCAATCGGAAACTTTCCGTTACCCGCTGGTAACTGTTCCAGGAGAGCGCTGTCGGCAAAACTGTATTTGCACTAATGCACGCAAATATGTGGCCGCTCGGTGCCATGGCCCACCCACCAAGAGGCCGCATATTTGCACGCAGCTGGCTCCAAGAGGTTAAGCATTTCTCTAGAATTGCCAAACTCATTATATAAGTCTGGAGTAAAAATCGAATGACATGTTACTATTTATGGCATTACGGCTTGAACATGTACTACAGACACAGATTTAGCTTTTGTGATATATAATGTCTTTATAAATAAAATCAAGTTTCATAAACAAAAAAATATTGCTTTTTGACAAACAGAAGTGCAACTTTTAGACCTCTTTCACAGTGGGACGCTTTTTCAGGCTCTTTAGCGCTAAAAATAGCGCCTGTAAAGCGCCTGAAAACTCCCCCCCAATCCACCCCAATGTGAAAGCCTGAGTGCTTTGGGGCGGTGCTGGAGCGGTGTATACACAGCTCCTACACTGTCCCTGCCATTGAAATGAATGGGCAGCTTTTCCAAATCGGCTGAACACCGATCCGGAAGCACCACGCGTCAGCCCTTTTAACCCCTTGTTAACCCCTTCTTAGGGGTTAAAAGCTCCCCACTGCCGCCCGAATAGTGGCACTTTACCACTACCGCCCTGCCCGCCCCAGCAGAGGAAGAGAGAGGAAAGAGAGAAAGGAAGAGAGAAGAACAGAGAGAAAGAAGGAGAGAGGAAGAGAGAGAAAGGAAGAGAGAGGAGAGAGAGAAAGGAAGAGAGAGGCGAGAGAAGAGAGAGGAGAAAGAGAGAGGAGAGAGAGAGAGAGGAGAGGGAGGAGAGAGAGGAGAGGGAGGAGAGAGGAGAGAGAGGAAGAGAGAGAAGAGAGAAGAGGAGGGATAGGAGAGAGAGGAGAGAGGAGGGAGAGGAGAGAG
>BLSH010123451.1:149537-171251 GCA_018402905.1 Glandirana rugosa | reverse complement strand
GGGGGGGCCTGCTGTCAGAATTCAACAACACAGCGGGGGAGATTCTGTGAATTTTTTTTCTCATTCAACCCACTGGTTGAACGATAAAAACCTGTGTATACCTTGCTTTAGTTCTGGCAAAAAATAAATAAATAAAAGTTAGCGTAAAACCTCAGGCCACGGCTAATTATATAAGTAAAATTTATATGCATTTACTTTTATCTTTTGAAAGATTTAATTATGTTCAGCCAGTGATATGATTTGCACACCTTTTGAATGCTGCACAGGGAGACAGATGAGTTAAGCAGATCAGCTTTCTGCTTCAGCTTTTTGACATCCTGTATCACTTCTGCTTCTCTAACCTGATCACTAATGAATCAGCATACTCATTCCTATCCAGAATCCTAGTGAAAGTGAGCTTGTCCTATGAATATCTTACCACATCAATGAAAGGCAAAAGGCTTGTAGTCGTAGAATATCAATATATCATTTATATCAATAGAATATCAGCATGAGAACATCACTTCTGTGGAACAAATTGAGAGAGGATATGCACTGTGGTGTTCCCAAGTCAATCAAGACAACCTTTTCCCTCTCTTTTAGAATCTGAAAGTTTGGATGTTAGGGTTAAAAAAAGATCACAAATATTTCATGTCACTTTTTTCCAAAAATAAATTTTCAATCGCAGAAAAACTGCTATTTTAAAAATAAACATGCAAGCTTAGTTCAGCGATCTCCCCCGCCCCCCCCACCCCCACCAGAACACGCCGACCAGCACTCTCTGCCATTGACTGAGAGCGCTGATCGGGAATTGGTCGGATGCTGGTTTTCCGGCATGCACATCTGACAGAAGCGGCCAGCTTCTATCGGGCAGACCAACGTACACATGGGCCGGATTATGGCGTTTTTTTTTTAACTGTCCATTGTCTCCCGACATTCGGCCAGTGTGTATGTGGCTTAAGGCAGGCCATACATTATGCAATTGTCTTTCCTTCAGGTTTTGGTTGAAACTTCTTTTTTTTTAATTCTTCATAAGCTTATACAAAAGCCATGTGCCCAAGCCCTCGCAGGGGTTGGACACACTGCGGAAAAGATTGTTAACAGAGCCTTCAACAGTAAAACAAAGTAAACCCAATTATATCACAGAGCTGGTGTGTGGCTCACATTGTAGCAGTAAACTGCATTAACCGTATGGTCCTTCTGAATTAAACCTCAAATAAAGGAAGTAGAGAGGTAAGTTGTATCAAGTGTTAACTCAACCACACATGAAGATGTCATTGAACATTCGGGAGTATAAGCGTAGAGGGATCCTCAAGCCAGCCTGTCCATGCCTTAGTGAATTTTTGCGGACAGGCTCTGCTACTGTACGTATCTTGGTAGAAAGGTAAAGTGGACTTCACTAGGTGCTTCCAAAAATGAATGGAGGGTGGAAACGACTTTTTCCAATGTAACATTACATAATATCTTTTCTAGCGTAAAACAGTAGGAGGCCGAGGATTATCTGTTCTGTGTTTGTAGAGACCTTTAACCCCTGGTTGCTCAAAACTTGCTTGATTCCCCTATCAACGCATTCAGTGTTCTGACAGCGGGAGGTTTCTCAGCTGTCAGAATACAATGATCTCTATAGGCAGCTATAGCCGCTGGCAGTGATCAAATGAAAAAAACCCGACAGGCTAGTTGTATTGAGGTTGATCGATAGAATGACTTCAGTACATCCAGACTGCCCATACATGGATTGAAATTCATCTGCTTCCTGCTAAACAGGCCAAATTTTGATCTATAGCCATCTTAACCACTTGCCCACCAGCCGCTGTCATTTTATGGCAGCAGGTCGACTCTCCTGCGCGAATTGCTGTGGCTGTACGGTGGCTCACGCAGCCGCAGTTGCGGGCGGGAGTGCGCTGACGGTGGCGTATGCTCGTGCCCGCTGCATGTTGCGTGAGTGTGCCCACGGGTTGGGCGGACTTGATGTCAGGAACAATGAGATCTGTCATGTCCCTGCCGGCCCAGCCCCCATACATTTAGAACACACATAGGGAACATAATTAACCCCTTGATTGCCCTCTAGAGTTCAACCCCTTCCCTGCCAGTGACATTTATACAGTAATCAGTGGCTGTTTTTACCTCTGATCGCTGTATAAATGTCATTGGTTCCAAAAAAGTGTCAAAAGTGTCCAATCTGTCCGCTGCAATATCGCAGTACCGATAAAAATCACAGATCGCCGCCATTACTGGTAAAAAAAAAAAAATAATATTAAAAATGCAATAAATCTATCCACTATTTTGTAGATGGGATAACTTTTGTGCAACCTAATCAATATACGCCTATTGCAATTTTTTTTGCCAAAAACATGTAGAAGAATATATATCGGCCTAAACAGAGGAAGAAATTAGTCTTTTTATATATATTTTTTTTGGATATGCATTATAGCAAAAAGTAAAAAAAAATTGTTTTTCTTTTTTTCAAAATGGTCGCTCTTTGTTTATAGCGCAAAAAATAAAAAATGCAGAGATGATCAAATACCACCAAAAGAAAGCTCTATTTGTGGGGAAAAAAGGACATACATTTTGTTTGCATACAATGCCGCACTACCAGCTAAAGCGACGCAGTGCCGCATCGAAACAAATGCTCTGGTCAGGAAGGGGGTAAATCCTTCCAGGGCTGAAGTGGTTAAAGTATAACTAAAGGCAAAACTTTTTTTATAGTTTTGAATAGAATGGATCAGAACACCTGTCAGTTTTCACTACTATCTGTGCCCCCGTCTCTAGTTGTCCTATTTGCCATTATTATTGAAGTGAAAGTAAAAGAAAATCCCAAAATTTTGAGTTGTGCCAAGAAATGTAATAGAGGGGATATGTTCCAAGGGTGACACTAGTTCTGGTGACCTGGGGGTCCCCAAGGGATTCCCTTAATTTGCAGAGATTTCCTCTCACTTCCTGTTTGGCTATGGGACAGGAAGTGAAGGGAAATCTCTGCAATGGGACACAGATGGGGGAAAAAAAAATCTGACAGGGATTATAACCCTCCCTTGCCCTATCCAAAATGAAAAAAATTGTTGCCTATAGTTCTACTTTAAGTAAAGTGCCTCTACTTTCTCTTTAGCAAATCAACTGTGACAAGAAAACAGGAAGAGAGGAGCAGTCTCCAAAAGACCCACCGACCCAGATGGCCCGAGCAGCTTTGTAGTTAATTTCTAGCTAAACAAATGAACTAGCTAAATAACTTTATTAACCTGCACCTACTTGATAAGTAAGGTATACAGTAATTTCCTGGGCCCCATCAGGTTAACAGAGGGGCCCTGGAGGTGAGAGCAAAAGAGGGACTTTTTCTCCATTTTCGGGCGCAGGCAGACAAATCCCGCGCCGTATGCTGCTCTGCATCAGTGAACCTGCACAAACTAAAGTTCCAGCCGCTCACTGTATGCTTTCCAGATGGATTCCATTGCAATGCGGCTCCCCTCCCTCAGTAAGTGCCGTGCTGCAGCCTGAGGGAGAGACTGATCGCTGAGATGGCTGAGATAGCCAGCAAGTGTAATCCTGTCGGCGGTGCACAGGCAAGCAGTCTACCTGCACACACTTACACATCACACAGGCTATTCTAAAATGTGCCGTCCCCAGACTCGACTCTCCATTGTGTGCTCATGGTCATCATTATCATTATGATGATCAGAGCACAGCAGGTGCTCTATGGCTGTCAGTATAACATGCTGTTGGGTGCTGACTTTCTTAATATATGGTTGTACTGTGTTACAGACTATAACACAGCACAGCCATAACAAAGTCAGCACCCAACAGCATGTTACACTGACAGAGCCATAGAGCACCTGCTATTCTCTGATCATCATAATGATAATGATGACCATGAGCACACAGTGAGATGCTGCTTTACATGTGTGAAGGGAGGGGGGGTGGGGGACAGTAAAAACACGCAGCCAAACTGCATTTTTACCACTCCCCTTTGAGAACCTTTCCCCCAAGCTTTGCAATTAGGTCCTCCTGTCAGTTTATCATGCGGACCTGATTGAAAGCTCCATGTAGGTCTACAGGAGTCCAGATATGAATTGATTGTCCATTTAGATTCGCCTACCTCCATGTCCATTCAGGTAAAAAAAAATGGAAAAGAACATCCTTTCCTATTTTTCCAGACATAAATGTGACAGATCAGAGGTAGCCTGATGTAAATGGACACAAGTCAGTGGTGGATGTGGACACAAACTGACCAGGCACAGATGTCAAAACACTGACATCTCTCCCATTGAGCTCTAGTTATGATCGGTGGAGCAACGTAAAGCTGTCTGGGGGTATAGCTAAGGTGGGTTCAGACTACGGTCCGAACACACCTGAGCTCATCCCTGCTAATTAGTTGTCAAAAAAGTTCTAAAATAAGACATCTCTGCTGCTTTATAATAGTGTAAAAAGTTTAGAACATTAATGGTTATTAAAGGTTAACCTTTTAGAACATGTTACATGTTCCAGCTCCTGCCACCAGTCCCCCAGACCCCCATCCCGTGACAGTATGGGGTCAGGGGTGGGGTCAGGGGCTGGGTCAAGGAGGGCCCCGTCAGGTAGGCAGTATGGGGCCCCATGATTTCTAAGCTGAGAGTTTCACTTAACTACTGTCTGTGCGCCAATATTTTCAATTAGACAGGAAATGATAGAACATATCCTCACTGAGATCTCAGACAGCAATAGAACCATTTAAACCTCCCAATTTATCAGGGATTAAATTAAAAAATATGTTTCTGGACACCAAATGTCACAATATGTTTATTTTAAGATGTATAGTAAGAACCCCTATTTTCTAGATCCAACCAATGGAAAAAGGCAAATTGTGTAATGTATGTAATATTCTCTGTTTGTCTAAGAGTAGGAATAATCTCACCTTGAACATTATCATAGCTCCCAACTGTCCCTGATTTTGAGGGACTGTCCCTGATTTGGAACAATGTCCCTCTGTCCTCCTCATTTGTCCCTTATTTTGGGCTGATCTCTATAGTTGTATATAAAATGCACTTTTTATCTTTCACAAAGTGTTTCCCAGTGCTAAACTTTTCATCCAAATTCTAAATTGCACCATCTGTATATTTCAAACGTCAGTATAAAGGAATAGTAGTAGTAAAAAAAGTGGGTTTAACTAATCACTTTTTGTATAATTCGGGGGTTTGTCCTATGCCTAAAATATTTTTGCTAATAGGTGTCACTTGTTCCCATCTCAAAAAGTTGGGAGGGTATGCATTAGTAGCTGAAGCATTTTGAAGGAGAAGGACAGCCATATGTTTAGTGAACTAAACCTTTCACTTTGTATACTGTGGGCAAGGGAGAGGACCTCAGAGAGCAAACCTGATAGAAGTTCTAATCTTCTCTCATCTTCTTAGTAATCAAAGAGCTCTTATTGATGTCTGTCTCCTCACTAGAGATATTTTTCAAACTTCTAGTCACAGTGACAACAGGGAGTGACAGGAAATTGGGGAACACACACATCAATAAAAAGCTGCCAGATGTTCTAACCATTCCACATTCTGTCCAAAACTGAATTCTTTATTATCTAGTCACAGAGAATTTATCAAACTGTAAAAATCATTCCCCTTTAACATTGCAATTATAAGGCAATAATCAAGACCAATATGGATTGGCATTTTGAGTGTGAGTGATGGCTAGAAATGCCCCATATAAGCTTTGCTTCATGTCTGGGTAACGTAATTCACGTTTTCTAAAGTTTAGAGTGTGTTATTTTTAATTTAAACTGTCACATTTCAGAAGAGGATTGAGAAGGATTGAAATTGTCATTCAGTATGCTGTGTTCTAATAATCTTGACTTGAGGCATGTTGAATATTTTGGTGGCTTCATCTAGCAATTTATCTCCCTTGAGATGATCTGTAAACGGAGAAGACGTGTCAGAATATTTAAAACATCTTGCTAATTTGATGCCCTCAGGGTGTTCTGTGCAGGGGCCCCTGGAGAGTGGGCTCATTTGAAGTATGATTTCACAGCAGATCTATCATGAGAAAACAGTTCTATTGTTTTTAAACCTGGTCTTTGGACATGAAGTCATCAGCTGACTGTCAGTGCCGCTCATCCAATCTTCATAGGTGGGTGCTTACAGTGTTAGCACTTTATACAGCTGCATATTTAGAGAATAATCCATTGTCCTCTTCACCGGGGATATGCTGATCTGGACACATGTGAATCAAGATATCTTTTCATACAATCCCCACCCTTTATGTCACTAGTTATCTGTTAGATCATTTTTTATTGCAGTTAAAAAAAGTTAAAAAAAAACAGAAAAGGTCAACACAGGCAATATGCCACCACTTTATTTGCCAACCTTGTTCTACCAATCTGTTCCTACCACTGGCTGGTGAATGAATTATGGTAAATAAAGCCATTGTTTTCTTTCATTTTCCTCTTAGCTTGTGGGATGGTTATATATGAACTCTTAGCATGAAGTCAGGTTTTACTTTGGCTTTTTCACAAAAATAATTATGAGTTTGCATGCATTTTTGTTATGTGGTCTGTTTAGATGCAACCAGTGCTCATTTGAGTTCCCCTCTAAGTGTGTATTGTATGTCTCTCTGTGTATCATTCTCTAGGTGGGTGCTCTCCAAACTGAGATAACTAAGCAGCAGCAAGAATCTGCAGATGACCTGGCGAAAGCAGAACCGGCTCTACAGGCAGCCAATGCAGCTCTGAACACTCTGAATCGGGTACCTCCACACCCTTGCATATGATTTTTGTCTCCTTTATGTTGCTGTAACAAATATGTCCTAAATGACTTATCTTTCTTTACCCAGTTAAATCTTACAGAGCTGAGAACATTTCCAAATCCACCAGCCCCTGTCACCAATGTGGCCGCTGCCGTTCTTGTGCTTTTATCTCCTAATGGAAAAATACCCAAAGACAGAAGTTGGAAAACTGCAAAAGTATTAATGAGCAAGGTAAGGGTACTTGGCTTCATGATTAAGAAGGAGTCTGATTTAGTTGCCTGTAGCAACCATCTGCAGTAAGGGAGAATGAAAGTGACAGTCTAGTTGATTGCTACGCCAACCGCAATTGTTTTAGACATGTTTGATTGTAAATTGGTAACAACTGATTTCTCAACAAATCCAGATCATGGCAGGAGCTTAGATGATTGTGATGGCAACTTTCTGAACTCCTTAAAGCGGTTGTCTCCCCTAAAAAAAATAAACACCTGCAAGGCAAAGGCATAATGAGCTAGTATGCACTGCATACTAGTTCATTATGAATTACTTACCTCAGAACGAAGCTTCCGCAGGTTCGCCCAGTCCCCGAGGAGGGAGCTGCCCTCTTCCCTCCATGGATCCTTCCGGGTACACGGCTCCGGCGCTGTGAGTGGCCGGAGCCGCAAGACATCACTCCCACGCATGCGTGGGAGCCTGTCTATATGGCGGACCTTCCGGCAGGGTCCGGCGCTATGCGCCGGGCCTTCGCCAGGACATCACTGTGCATGCGCCTGCTGACGTCAGTGGCGCTTGCAGTGAGAATATCTTACTAAACCATACAGGTTTAGGATATATTCTTTTTACCTACAGGTAAGACTTATTATAGTAAAAATGTCATGTATGGGGATACAACCGCTTTAATGGGCAGGGACTGTAAACTGTTTGGTGAAAGTGCTGCTCAATATGTTGGCGCTAAATTAGTAAAAATAGACTCGTTTTGCTTGTTTTTTGCTGAGATTACTTAACTATCCCAACTCATTTTTTTTACACAAAAATCTGTTTGCAAATCTATTTTAGTTGCTAGAAAAGGCCAGTGGCCCACTTTATGTAGACCTTTATCCTATACGCTACTTACTTTTCCACCAACTTCTGCCGCTGTCACTTGTCACATTGCGAGTGGATGAGCAGCAGATAATCAGCTCAGCATTTCCTGAAGTAATAATGGTAAAAAGAACACGAGATGGAAATGCCTCTTCACCCTTACCTAATGCCACAATTATCTCCATACATGAAGTGGCGCACTGTGTTATGTGGAGAGAGCACCTGTTATAAAGGTCAGGCCATTTCACTTGCTATTTACCTATCATTTTTAAGGCCAATTTGCTACATCTGCTCTGTTCAGTGTTCTTGGCTACTGTACATGTTATGCCACTTATTATTAGGGGTCATGTTTACTGGAGCCTAAAATTGGAGATAAGCTAAGAAAGGCAAAAGAATTTAGACTTCATATGTTAATGTATGCTTGTGCTTGAACATCTGCATACATCACAACATTCCAAGCTAAAGTGCACTCGGATTTTTGGAGACAAGTATACGTATGTAGTTAAAGGGAAACTGTCATGACAGAATAATGAAGGCTGCCATTGCCAAACTTTTCTTTTGAGAACACTAGTTCCCTGGCTGTCATGCTTATACTTTTGCAGATAGAATTCTGACTCGGAGCAAGCATAGACATTACAAATTTTGACATTTTCTGATATTACTTCACAGTATGCTTGTTCTGAGTCTGTGGCGTAAAGGTACTAAGGTCAGACACCGCAAAATAACTAGCTTCAGGGATGCATGTCTCATGATGTGATAGTTTAAGACAGAGGTCTCCAAACTGTGGCTCAGGGGCCGAATGCTGTGCTTTGCTTGCCTTTATCCAGCCCTTGGGGCACTATTCCTCCTACTAATACAAGGCACTATTCCTCCCACTGACACCAACAATAAGGCACTATTCTTTCCACTGACATCAATGATGGGGCACTATTCCTCCCATTGACACCAACAATAGGGCACTATTCTTTCCACTGACATCAATGATGGGGCACTATTCCTCTCACTGACACCAATTGTGGGCCACTATTATTCCCACTGGCAACAATGATGGTGCACTTATAATTACCTTAATACCAAAGATAGGACATTGCTTACATTCACTGATGCTACTCCATTTGACATGGTCCGGCCCCCCTGAAAATCTGAAGAACAGTAAACTGGCCCTTTGTTTAGAAAGTTTGGAGACCCCCGGTTTAAGAGATAGATCTGAAATGTAAGCATATCAATATCATAGGTAAAAATAATTTGTTGGTGTTGTCATGTAAGTGGGCAGACTTTATGCAAACACATAGCACATAATTATGTAATATAGATAATAATTCCAAAATACTCTTAAAAAATCTCTTCATTAAGAATACATTGCAGTTACCACCATCCTTATCTTTACAGCATTATGTTCAAAATGAACGCTTGCAAGGACATTTATAGGAGCTACTATTCTCCTTATAAAAATACATTTTTTGATGAGTTTAAAATTTTAAACCCATCAGTTAACCCGCAGTTGACATCAAATCGGTCATGAGAAAAATTGGGCAGTGTTTGCTTACATTGTAAAAGCGCTCCAGAATCTCACCATGTCACCCAGCTAATGGCATGCAGTAACTGGGGGTTAGTTAGCTCTGCAAGTGGGCCAAAAGCAAACATCCCACCATTAATCTCAAATTAAAATTATGGATTGGACCCCATTTGTATGGCTTTCAAACACAACATAGCTGCCCATTTCTCAACCATCTTATTAAAATATGTCTATGAATATTTGGATAAGAAATATCAGTAGTTTTATTGATTAATATATAGCACATGCTTCTTTATAGGTGGATGAATTCCTACAGAATTTGGTCAGTTTTGACAAAGAACATATACCCGATGTTACAGTCAAGGCTATAAAAGATGATTACCTGAGGGATCCTGAGTTTAACCCAGAGTTTGTGCGTACAAAATCCTCTGCAGCTGCAGGCCTGTGCGCATGGGTTATCAATATCATTAAGTTCCATGAGGTAAGGCCTAATAATAGGGTTATAAATAAAGATAAGTCTGTATGTCAAAGTATGAATACGTTATTGCTGTTTTCCTCAATGTAGGTAGAATTATAATGATGTGAAAAGAACAGCAAATCATTGTAGCCAATCAGATTTCAGTTAAAAAAAAAAAAAAATTACTTTGGTTACAAAAAAGCTTACGACCCTCTGAACCTCCTCTTTGCTATTTGGGCTGCTTTTTTATGTAAGTTTGTTTGAATATGTGTGATGCATATTGTGATGTGATGCAAAAAATGTTTAATGCATTCTCTTGGCCAGACTATTAATTCATTCTGACCATTAGAACGCATTAACGTGCAAACATGCGAATGAGCCTAAACGCATCAAGCGCTTAAGCCCGTGCAGCATTTTTTTCTGCTGAATACATTGGTGATGGGGGTTTTCTCAGCTTGTAAACACTTCTCTTCTAATACACCTGTAAATGCCTATGTGTGCATGGATACAAAGGCTAACACAGAGATGCTTTTACATGCTGAGGAAAAAAAAAACACAAACACATGTAAAGGCCAGTGTGCATGAGGCCTTAGGGTTTGTTTTTCTACAGTGAATTCATTTTTATCTAAATGTTAGTTATGTGTAATATATTTATAATTTTAGACTATTTCTTTCCTATGTAACACCATTAAATAGAAAGTAAAAAAAAACAATAATACTTTAATAACTTTATTATTATTATTATCATTATTATTAATATTATTAAAGCAAAAAAAAGTGTTATTTTTTGTTTTGAATAGAGTGGGAGAGAGATACATTTTTTGTCAGGTTTTCATTTCTGTCTGTTACCCTATTGGGGAGATTTTCTTTCTGCACCCCCAGTGGGAGAGAATGCACATTACTTATAGTCCTGGCAGGAAGTAGAGGAAACAGATGCAATAAAAGCCCGACAGAGGCTCCACCTCTATTCCATCTCTATCCAAAATGAAATAAAAATTTGGTTGGAGTTAGGCTTTAAAGTATAGTGAAAGGCTAAACATTTTTTTTGTTTTCGTTTTGGACAGAGTAGAGAAGGATTAGAACACCTGTCAGTTTTTATTGCCGTCTGTTCCCCCATTAGCGATATTCACCATCATTGAAAGTGAGAGTAAAAGAAAATTTCAAATTTTGGGTTGTCCCCAGAAATATAATAGAGGGGAAATCTTCCAATGGGGACACTAGTTCTGGTTACATGGGGGCTCCATGAGTTTCCCTTGATTTTCAGGGATTTCCTCTAATTGCCTGTTTTGGGACCGGAAGTGAAGATAAATTTCCCCAGTACAGAAAAAAAAAAGAAAAAACTGTGACAGGAGTTATGACCCTCCCTTACTCTATCCAAAATTAAAAAAAAAAAGTTTTGCCTATAGTTCTACTTTAACCACTTCCCGACCGCCGTATGCAAAATGACGGCCGGGAAGTGGCTCAGTTATCCTGACTGGACGTCATATGACGTCCTCAGGATAACAAGCCGCTGCGCACACGGGGGGGGCACGCATCACGGCGATCGGTGGTGTGGGAGGTCAGTCTGACCCCCCGCAATACCAATCTCGGTAAAGCGCTTCGATCCGAAGCACTTTACCATGTGACCAGCCGTGACCAATCATGGCTGGTCACAGTGTAATACAGGAAAGCCGTTTGTAGGCTTTCCTGTACTCAGGTCTGCAGACCTGAGGAGGGGAGAGCCGATCGGCTGCATCCCTGACTGCGCCACCCTAGACCACCAGGGAGCCTGCCCAGGGACCACCAGGGATGCGCCCACCCAGGACCACCAGGGAGCCGACCAGGGACCACCAGGGAGTTGATCTGGACCACCAGGGAGACCCCCCTAGACCACCAGGTAAGTGACATACTGCCCAATGTGGATGGCACTCAGTGCCACCTTCAGATGCTACCCTAGACCACCAGGGAATGAGCCCCTATCAATGTATATGCCCACCAGTGCCCACCAGTGCCCCTATCAGTGCCCCTATCAATGCATACCAGTGCCACATATCAGTGCCCACCATTGCCACCTACCAGTGCCCACCTATCAGTGCCCATCAGTGCCACCTATCAGTGCCCAGTGCCGCCTATGAGTGCCAATCAGTGCTGTCTATTAGTGCCCATCAGTGTTGCTTAGCAGTGTCCGTCAGTGCTGCATATCAGTGCCCATCAGTGCTGTATATCAGTGCCACCTCTCAGTACCCGTCAGTGCTGCTTATCAGTGCCGCCTAACAGTGCTCATCATCACTGCATATAAGTGCCTCATTATCAGTGCCACCTCATCAGTGCCGCCTCATCAGTGCCAATCAGTACTGCCACATCAGTGCCCGTTAGTGTAGCCTCATCAGTGCCCACCAGTGATGGAGAAAATTTACTTATTTACAAAGTTTTGTGACAAAAATAGAGAATTTTTTTTTTTTCAAAATTTTCGGTATTTTTTATTTGTAGCGCAAAAAATAAAAACCGCAGGGGTGATCAAATACCACCAAAAGAAAGCTCTATTTGTGGGAACAAAATGATAAAAAATCTGTTTGGGTGCAGCATCGCACGACCAAGCAATTGTCATTCAAAATGCAACAGCACTGAAAACTGAAAATTGGTCTGGTAGTAAAGTGTTCTAAGTGCATAGTATTGAAGTGGTTAAATAAAGGACATTTTTTTAAAAGAAAGTATTTTAGCCTGCTATGTTAGAATGCAGGGATCTGCAAACTTTTTAAACAAAGGGCTAGTACACTCTCCTTCATAGTGGGATGGGGGAGAGGGGTGACTGGACTGAGGTCAATGAGAGTAGAAAAAGGCACTGGCGTCAGTGGGAGTAAATAATGCCCTTTCGTTGGTTTCAGTGGTAGGGATAGTGCCCCATTGTTGGAGTCATTGGGAGGAATTGTGCCCCATTGTTGGTGTAATTGGGAGAAAGTGTGCCCCATCGCTGATTGGGAGGAATTAAGCCCCCTTGTTGGTGTCATTGGAAGGAATTGTGTCCCATTGTTGGTTTCATTTGGATGAATTGTGCCCCTTCTTTGGTATCAATGGGAGGACATATGCCAAATGTTTGGTGTCAATAGGAGGACACGTGCCCAATTGTTCATGTCAGTGAATAGAATAGTGCCCCAGGGCCAGATAAAAGCATGCAAAGGGCCACATCCGACCCCCTGTTATATGTATGAAAACTGAGCTAGCGGTAACATAGACTTCCTAGTTCAGCCCTCCAGTTGTATTAACCTTTGTCAAACATCTCTTTTTTTAAATCCTTACAATCATACTGTATATGAAAACGTAGATATCAGAAGAAAAGGGAATATAGAAAAGCTGTTGTATACATAAAGGAAGGAGCAATTATGCTTCAGCCCAATAACCTCATGGGCTCCCACATTGTTGTGCCCCAGGGGATTATTCTCCATTCGTTATGGCATGCTGAAAATGTTCAAAGTCCTATAACCCACAATGTCCAAACAAAATAACACTGCCACTGAGCTGAAATCTGATTGGTTGCTAGGAGTTCAGCATTTTTCATATTATCTTATATTTTTGCACTGCCTGGCACTGTGAATGTGTTAATGCTCTTAGGTTCAAAGGCCTTTTACATCATAATGGCCATACTACATCATTTTTTCCCACTGGGCCAAGCTGATCGAAAAATTGTTTTGGCTTCCTTTACAAGCTGTTTGTGATACTGACTTTGCTGTTTCTTTTCCACTTTCTCCTCTAATTTGATGTATATGGGAAACTAAACTTGGGAGTGGTGCAATGTGTATGATTAAAGGCTTTGTTCATCCTCATATGTCAATCTATTAGCATGCTGTTAACTGAAATGTTTGCATGATGTATTTTGTCAGCACTGGAGCATTTATCACAGGTGGGTATAAAACTTAGGCAAAGGTGTATGTCCTCATTAATTGTGAGAGGTCCTATTCATCTTACACAAGCATAATTAATGCTGCTTGGAATCTTTCATTTTTCACTATTTGTCATGATGAATATTTCGTTTTCTCTGTGTTATTTATCAATCTGCTCTCATATCTCCTGGATACTTCAACAAGATGTATGTAAGTACTTTATTTCTTATTGTGCTGGAATGACTTCACAAAGTGTGGAAGTGTTAATGTTTCATACTTTTTCTTGTCTGCAATATATATCTGTAGAGAATTTCAGATCATATCAATCATCACTGAGGCTTTGGTGTGCAAGGTGGGCAGAAACGGTTTATTATAGTAGATGGGCTATAAGGATATGAAAGTCATCACTGGTTTGGAATATAAAGCAATTGTAACATGTCACAATGGTTTTTCACACTATCATTATACTAGATTGTTGTTACATGTCATTTTCCAAAGGCATGGGTATTTGTTTGTGTCGATGCACGCATTGTGCACAGCCATTGATACTTATATGATAGTTTCTGATTTCTTTACACTCCTTAGCAGGGTCATGCAACCAGACTAATCCAAGATAAGAAGTCATCCTAAGCACAGGGTGATGGTATCAGGTGTACACACAACATAACTGGCAAGCTCCGCACATTTATCTATGCTTGGGAAACCTGCATACATGAAATGATGGTTTCCCTTTCTTACCCATTTTAGATGAATTAGGTAACAATTATGATGTCTACAAAAAAAATGCAGATAGTTGCTTTCAGCGCTAGCTATTAGTGGGGAGGGATCTTTTGGTTGATTGTATTGTGCCCCCCTCTTTTTCATAGAAATTGACATGTTTGCTTGGACAATCTGAGGATGAATATTGAAAGAAGAAGAATTTTCTCTTTTGTCAATTGAGAGACATAGCTTGATAATTAACCACTTCACATCTAGGGCAATTTTTTTTCACACATACAGTTGTGCTCATAAGTTTACATACCCTGGCAGAATTTATGATTTCTTGGCCATTTTTCAAACAATATGAATGAGAACACAAAAACACAGGGGCATAACTACAGGGGTTGCAGGGGTTGCAATTGCAACCGGAACCCGTGCTCCAGGGGATCCATGTACCTCCCCTGTAACCTAAATAGGAGGGATGGCGGGGGCAGCATTTAGAGGAACCAATCTCCTCCATTTTCCTCCTAATGGAGGAGATTGGTTACTCTATATGCTGCCCCTGCTGCCCCTCCTATCCAGTTTAGTTGTCTTCTGCTGTTCCCAGGTCCCGGTGTGCTTCCCTGCCCCCCCCCCCCCCCACAGAGCTGTTGTCTTCCCCCCTCCTCTCTCCTGCCAGCTGCTGTAGAAGATGTGTCATGATGGAGAGATGGGAACGGGTCAGTAAATTTGTCATTTACCAGCTCCTTCCTTTTCTGAACGGAGTCAGTGATTGGTACCAATTGGTTCATTCATAAATGAAGCATAATAAACAGTTTTTACTATACTTCTGTTTCTGAATGAATGGGAGGTTCAGTGCACAGCTATTCCTGTCCATTCATTCTGTACAGCTGAGACTACGCAGATGGAGACTGAGGGCGGAGGTTTGTTTAGACCCCTGATATCTCAAAACTCCCCAACAGGGCTCCTAAAAAAAAAAAATTGTAAAAATAAAATTGTAAAAGAAATTAATTGAAATAGTAAAAAAATAATGAAATTAAAATAAAAATTAAAAACTACTGACACCAGTGAGGAAACTGAAAAATCAGAATTGCAAAACTCGCAATTGTGACCGGGCTCTGGGATTTCACCACCATGGGGAGGCCCGAAGATGGCAGAAAGGGGGCGTGCAGAACTTGTGATTGGGGCCCTGCTGTGGTACCGTAATAAAAGGGATCCACGATAGGAATAAAGGACCCTAGGATCAGTGGGAAGAGGATGGGAAGTGCCCTGGCCAGGGGTCACGGGGGCCCTTCATAATTTCTTGCACCGGGGCCCTGAAGGTTCTAATTATGCCTCTGCAAAAACATTTATTTTTCGCATGGTTAGTGCTGAAGCCATTTATTATCAATCAACTGTGTTTACTCTTTTTAAAAATAATGACAACAGAAACTACCCAAATGTCCCTGATCAGTTTACATACCCTGGTGATTTTGGCCTGATAACATGCACACAAGTTGACACAAAGGGGTTTGAATGGCTATTAAAGGTAACCATCCTCACCTGTGATCTGTTTGCTTGTAATTAGTGTGTGTGTATAAAAGGTCAGTGAGTTTCTGGACTCCTGACAGACCCTTGCATCTTTCATCCAGTACTGCACTGACGTTTCTGGATTCTGAGTCATGGGGAAAGCAAAAGAATTGTCAAAGGATCTGCAGGAAAAGGTAGTTGAACTGTATAAAACAGGAAAGGGATATAAAAATGTTTCCAAGGAATTGAGAATGCCAATCAGCAGTGTTCAAACTCTAATCAAGAAGTGGAAAATGAGGGGTTCTGTTGAAACCAAACCACGGTCAGGTAGACCAACTAAAATGTCATGTGCTGTATAAAAAACAGAGATATGGTGCCTCAAAACAGTTAATTAATATAGTGAGGTAGTGCACCCCACTCTTCCTTAACCACTTGCCGACCGCCAACCGCAGTCTGACGGCGACAGAGTGGCTCGTTATCGCAAACCGCTGTCATATGACGGCGGCTGCAATAACTAGTGCTGTGAGTGCGCATGCGCGCTCACTGTGTCCGGGGGGGGCAGGGAGCGGGTACGGCGGACTTAATCGCCACCGGCTACCCACGATGGCCCCCCCCCCGCAGTGAGAGAACGGAGGTCCGTATAAGTGGGCTTCCTCTATATGGAAGCTGTGATCATCCCCTTTCCCCAGCCAGGGCAGCCCACACACAGTTAGAACACGCCCAGGGAACACAGTTAACCCTTAGAGCGCCCCCTGCAGGTTAACCTCTTCACTGCCGATGGCATTTACACAGTAATTAGTGCATTTTTATAGCACTGATCGCTATATAAATGCCAGTGGTCCCAAAAAAGTGTCAAAATGGTCCGACATGTCCGCTGCAATATTGCAGTACTGCTAAAAACCACCGCCATTACTGGTAAAAAATAAAAAAAATAAAAAACCCCAGAAATGAATTCTCATCGTTTGTAAACGTGGCAACTTTTGCGCAAACCAATCAATAAACGACGCTTGTGTTTTTTTTTACCAAAAATATGAGGAAGAATCTAAATCGGCCAAAACCGATGGAAAAAAATGTTTTTTTTTTAGTTTTTTTTTTTTTTATTTGTATTTTAGCAAAAAGTAAGTAATGTGGGTTGTTTTGCAAAATTGTCGCTATTCTTTTGTTTATAGCGGCGATCAGAAATGATGCAGAGGTGATCAAATACCACCAAGAGAAAGCTCTATTTGTGGGAAAAAAAGGACGCAAATTTTGTTTGGGTGCAACAATTGTCAGTTAAAGCGACGCAGTGCCAAATCGCAAAAAGTGCTCTGGTCCTAAAGTGGGAATTCCTTCCGGGGCTGAAGTGGTTAAGTGAATACTCAAGTGAAAATCCCATACAAAAAATTTGAGTGTTTGGCGCATAACCTCTAACATAAAGTGCATTCGTTCAAAAAGTGCTGTAAATAATAATAGTCTCTATGTAAATCAGACAATTGTGATTGTGAATTCATAAAATGCAATATTGATTGGCACAAAAATATAGTTCATGAAAAAATGCAAAAAGTGCTGTAAATATTATCCAATGTGGTTCAAACTAGCACAAATTATAAATTAATGCCATGACAATGAGCAAAAAAAGTTCATCTGAAAACAAATAAAAGAGGAGTCCATAACTGTGCTTTTTGAAAGTGACAAAGTGCAGTATAAACTTTCAAGATGTGCTTCACCACAAAACGTTTGCCAGGGGTTTGCACTTACCAAAACGCAGATTGTATAAAGCCCATAGATCAAATGGAATAGACCAGCCAGGAATCAGGATAATCCATCCATCAGAAAGGATTATTGTTGTTACACCAACTCTCCTCCCACAGAGGATTAGACCATATTTATATGCTGATTGGAGTAATGCATTAATTTCAGGGGAACATTACGTGATCTATGGGCTTTATACTATCTGCGTTTTGGTAAGTGCAAACCCCTGGTAAACGTTTTGTAGTGAAGCACATCTTGAAAGTTTATACTGCACTTCGTCACTTTCGAAATTGTTCGAGATGAAAAGAAAAACCCACAAATTACTTCAGGTGAAATACAGGACTCTCTGAAAACATGTGGTGTGGCTGTTTCAAGATGCTCAATAAGGAGGCACTTGAAGAAAGATGGGCTGCATGGTTGAGTCACCAGAAGAAAGCCATTACTACGCAAATGCCACAAAGTATCACTCTTACAATACTCCAAACAGCACAGAGACAAGCCTCAAACCTTCTGGCACAAAGTCATTTGGAGTGATGAGTCCAAAATTGAGCTTTTTGGCCACAACCATAAATACTACATTTGGAAAGGAGTCAACAAGGCCTGTGAAACACGGAGGTGGATAGCTGATGTTTTGGGGATGCGTAAGCTACAAAGGCATAGGAAATTCGGTCAAAATTGATGGCAAGATGAATGCAGTATGTTATCAAAAAATACTGGAGGAACGTTGGTCATTCCAACATGACAATGATCCAAAACACAAGGCCAAGTCAACCTGTCATTGGCTACAGCACAATAAAGTGAAGGTTCTGGAGTGGCCATCTCAGTCTCCTGACCTCTATATCATTGAGCCACTCTGGGGAGATCTCAAACGTGCAGTTCATGCAAGACAGCCCAAGAATTTCCGGGAACTGGAGGCTTTTTGCCAAGAGGAATGGGCAGCTTTACCATCTGAGAAGATAAAGAGCCTCATCCACAAATACCACAAAAGACTTCAAGCTTTCATTGATGATAAAGGGGGCAATACACAGTATTAAGAACTGGGGTATGTAAACTTTTGATCAGGGTCATTTGGGTAGTTTCTGTTGTCATTATGATTTAAAAAGAGTAAACACAGTGGATTGATAATAAATGGCTTTGGCCAAACACTAACTATGAGTGAAAGAAAAGTGTTTGTGTTATCATTCATTTCTCTGAAAAATGGCCAAGAAATCATAAATTCGGCCAGGGTATGTAAACTTATGAGCACAACTGTATGATAAAATATGCATTTGTGCTTAGAAAAATACTTAAAGAGGAGTTCTAGGCTCCCTCAGAAAAAAATAAAGGTCAGCAGCTACAAATGCTGTAGCTTCTGACTTTTAATATTAGGGTACTTACCTGTCCAGGCATCCAGCTGTGTCCTCACCCATGCAGATTATACAGTCAGCTATCGGGCGCTTCTGCCATCATCTTGGCTAAGGGAAACCGGCCTTGAGCAATGAGCTGCGACGAACTGAGCCGGAAGTGTGGATGGGTACCTGTCAAAACCAGGTACCCGCTACCCCCCAAAAGGTACCAAATGTGGTAGTGGGGGGGGTGGAGCTCAGCTTTAAAATCCACCAAACAATTATATCTTTTGTGAAGGCAGAGATCCTATATAAGATGGTGGCAGTTGCAATTTTTTCATATTTATCAAATGTTTATCAAATCTATATTTTCAGGAAATTTATTTTAGTGCACACAAACACAATATAATATATAAAAGTTTAGTGAAATATAAAAAATGTGGTTGCACCAAGTAAATAGATACCAAACATGTCAAGCCTTAAAATTACACACATCTGTGAAGTGTCAAAAAATGATGGTACCCACAATGGTCCATAGGCAACTAAAGTTTTATATGGCAAAGTGTTATTCCACATTCATGGGGAAACAAATAGCAAATAAAACAAATTTTTTTATAGCATATACAATTGATACACAAGCCATATTGTAATCATATGATATTAAAAACAACCATTCATTTTCAATCCGCAGCACTATAATTGTCTGTAAAATGTAATGCAATATGGCAACTTGGAGGCCTTCTGTACACAGTTGGTGAACAGAACGCCCCCCAAAAATGTAATTTCCTTGTATGATGTGATTACTGATTTTGCCTGAAGTCTGCACTAAGATACAAGTCAGATTTTGGGCATTCCCTGCAACAAAAATGTCATTTTTGGTGAGCTACTCCCAAATAGAAATCACGTCCAAATTAATGCAGACCCTGCCACTTTCCTGATTAGAACCCTGGAAGTACAGCAGCTAATTGATAATTACAGATTTACTCTAATTAGATTAAATTTGCATGTGGACACAAACAAACAGCTATTTCTTCAGGATAACAAAAGGTAAGATTCTGCAATAAACTTTGTTAAAATCCTTGCAATGTACACAGATCATCCAGAGGGGGATTTTTTTTTCTCAATAAAAGTTTAGTTACTCTTTAACCATTAACCTCCCTGGCGGTATGATTATTTCCGATTTTTGGTGCTGAAAGCGGTACAATTATTTTGCATGGAAATTTGGCGTTTTATATTGTAGGCCTGTAATTCTTAGGAATAACTCACTTAAATCTGTCCAAACAAGAGTCTAGTAGACATCTCGGGTATGATAAAGTTTGAAACATGAAATCATAAATTATAATATAATAAATAACAAAAAATAATTATCAAAAATAATAACGTAATAGTAATAAAATTTATTTAATAATGTAATCAAACCAAAAACACTGAAATTTGCTCAGTTGCAGAATTGTCGCTGTCGTCACTTTCAGTGTCTGATGATAAATTTCCCCAAAAATCAGTATCACTCAATTCTGCAAATGATTCTTATTTACTATCGCTGTTTTCTAGCTGATTAAAAACCCCTTTTGACGTAAAGGGACGCTTTTTGGTTGCCATGGACATTCTCATGTTTCCAGGCAGAAAGAATGACATAAATAATATAAAAGTGCATGCAGGGCACTGGGCAAACCACTAGGGACAAAGGGGATGTGAAATGATTTCATACAGTAATGTAATCTTACAAATTACAGTGTACTGTATGTTTACTGTGTGTTTCACTTTTTGAATTTGCCGCCGGTCTCCGCCCCGTGCGACGCAACGCTCGCAGGGAACGGAGCCCGGCACACAGAGGCATCGGGCGGAGGACACAGCCCGCAGACACAGCGGGGGACATTGCTGGATTCAGGGGACAAGGTGAGTAACACTGCCTTGGATCCAGTGATGCAATCCTGAGTGTGGCTCGGGGTTACCGCTAATGGTACTGAAATTCCACCCCGAGCCACACTCGGGAATACCGCCAGGGAGGTTAATGATGGCCCTAGATGTTCACGGCAGTACCTCACATTTATGGTGCAATTGCTGTTTAAATACACATGCATTGCATTTGCATGGGGTTGCTTTACATTTTTTTACTTAATATATATATTTTTTACATTTTTTCATTTAACTTTATTGCGCTCACAAGGGCACTAACAAGCCCTGTTTGTGATAGCATGGGCAGGTGACAGGTCTTCTTTATGGAGACATGATGGGTCTATTGGACCCCTGATGTCACCTCTGCCCTCCACTGCAGCTTATCAAGCACAAATCATGCTTGATTAGCTGCTTCGCAGGTCACAGTAGCCAGGGAATGACAGTTCAGAACCTGAAAGAAACAAAATGCTTGCCGATTTCAGTTTTTTTCAACATAGAGGAGATCAGGAACACATGTCGACCCTTTAAAGTGATCAGGCAGCTCTATGGGCTATGGTAGAAAAATGCACAACTGCAAGTTTTACCCAATTGAAGTCCAGGACTTGCATATACACTATATTGTCAAAAATATTAGGACGCCTGCCTTTACACGCACATGAACTTTAACCTCCCTGGCAGTATGATTATTTCAGATTTTTGGTGCTGAAAGTGGTACATTATTTTGCATGGAAATTTGGCGTTTTAAATTGTAGGCCTGTAATTATTAGGAATAACTCACTTAACCTCCCTGGCGGTATTCCCGAGTGTGGCTCGGGGTGGATTTTCAGTACCAAGAGCGGTAACCCCGAGCCACACTCGGGATTGCATCGCTGGATCCTGGCAATGTTACTCACCTTGTCCCCTGGATCCAGCGATGTCACCGAGCCCCAATGGCGAGAACCATGACTTTTAGGTGGGGCTCGG